>LNAC01000162.1:1879765-1916366 GCA_002007465.1 Ailurus styani | reverse complement strand
GAGGGAGGGAGGGAAGCCCTTATTGCCTCCTTTGACTTCTCCTTGTTTATAACAGGCAACAAAAAGGGAAAGTTATCCCCAGGTGTTACCGGCTGAATGCCAGACTCTGCCCAATAACCTGCCTCAGAATCTATCATGGTAACTATGGAAGCCCTGCCCAAATTATTTGAACAAATTGCTTTGCAATTATTAGATATGTTATGAGAAAGTATGAACAGCTTGACCAGCAAAATTTCAATGTATCTTCCCCCTCAGGCAAGACTAAAACTTAAAAATAAAACTCCAGAGACACTGACATTCTTCTCATCATATAACACATACCGGTAGAGAATAAAAAGAAGGAAAAAAGGACATGAATATTTGAAAAGGCCTTTTGAATCTTGCAGGCATAAAGTAGAAGTATATATCATTCTCACAGACCCAGAGTCCATGCAGATACACATTGAAAGACATGCTTTGTACCATCATCCTCTGCTGATATGTCAGAGGAAAAGCATTCATTCTCACCTTTTCAGGGTGTCTGTCATTAGGTACATTAATATGGATGAACCACCACAAAATCAAAAGGCAGTAAGAGAGGTGAGCTTAGAGGGATAAAGGCTTTAAACTGCATTTAAGTTGGACTTCAATTGAAGACTAAACTTTGGGTTTCTATAATTACTTTCCCTCTCTACATGCCCATGAAGAAAAAGAAACTTACTAATTAGATATGCTCTCAAGTCCATTTGTCAGCATTTCACTAAACATTCCTCAAGTTCTCCCGCAAATGAAGGCATTGACTGATGCTGACATGAGTTGAACAAGATTTCTTTTTTTCTGTCAAAACATCCCTTATTTTGATGTATCACACTTGAAAATAGAACACAAAAGTATTTGCTTTTCCAATTCATTCTATAACTCAAAAATCAGTTGAGTAACAAGCCAAATATATTTTATTAACATAAAAATACTTATCAAAAGGTCAATGATAAGCACAGATATTTCTAGAACACTGAATATTCAAAAATAAGTTTCAGTTCATTCATATCCCATTTCTACACATAGTTCAACATTTAAGGCATAACCGTATTAAATTATTCTATATATAATATCATTTGGGAGAAAAATTTAGTCGTTAAAATGCTAACATTTTCTTTATTACCTAGACAATAAATTTGATACATAAGAAAAATGAGAGAATAATATAATGTTATTGAAAAGGAAACAGAGCATAACTTGAGATTTTATCCTAAATTTTCCTTACATGTGAACCAAGTTACTACTGGAATTCATAAGGTCAAATTTTTTGTTTTATCAAACTGTAATAGAAGAACTCAAATTTTGCTGACCTCAAATTTACTAAAAAATAAATAAATAAATAAATAAATAAAATAAAAAATAAAGACTTGTTTCTTCTTGCTAATTTCTGGAACTATGGAATAGACTGTCAAATGGTAAGTTGTATTTAATATTTAATATAATGCCTCAGTATTTATTTTGAAGTTTCAGGCTAAAAAGAAATGAGGCTATTTTAAAGTCTGATCTCAATAGCTAATTTTAACAAGAATTATGGCATTACCCAGAAATGTCTAGTAAATTATAGTATTTATATACTTGTATCTGACACACTGCAAATTGAACAGATGTAAGATATGAAATCTCTCTGTCTCCTGGATTAGTGGTTTTAGAATATCTTGTCTGGATCAAATGCAAAATTTTAGATCAGACAGTTTTAGACAGTCTTTCTTGGCTTTTAAATATTTTATAAAGAGGGGCATCTGGGTGGCTCAGTAATGGTTAAGTGGCCAACCCTTGGTTTCAGCTCAGGTCGTGATCTCATGGTCATGAGATCCAGCCCCATGTGGGGCTCCATGCTCAGCACAGAGTCTGCTTATGATTCTCTTTCTCCCTCTCCCTTTGCCCTACCCCCCACTCATGTGTTCATGCGCTCTCTCTCTCTCTCTCTCTCTCTCAAATAAATCTTTAAAAACCTTTTTTATAAAGAAAATGTGTTATTAATTCAATGTGGGGAATCTTTTCACCATGTATACATACTCCAAATTATTGTTGTACACCTTAAATATTCTACAATTTAATTGGTCAATTATATCTCAATAAAACTGGAGAAAAACTGATTTGTTGATGATGACCTCTGCTTTAGCAAAAATTAATTTTAGATTTCCCAGACCCTCAAAGGGAAAAAAAAAGTGGTAATAATGCAATGCAATAGATAAATAGCACATGCAGTCAGTCTTATTAAAAACGAACTTAAGCTTGAGGTTGACAGAACATTCATTCAAAAAATGACTTTGCAAAAAAAAATTTTTTTAATGGGCATGTCTTGCTTTTACCCTCACTCACCCACTACCTACCCTCAACAAAGCAGATACATCTATCCCTTTCAGATCAAAGGCATATCACAACAGACCTCACACAGAACCCTGAAATGGCCCCCCATCTCCCTCACAGTAAAAGCCAAACTTCTTACAATGATGGCCTACTGTGCTCTCTGTCATTCCCCCCACCCCACATTCATCCAAAACACTCTTCTCCCCTCAGTGGTTCTAGAGAGCCTGGCCACTTTGCTGTTCCTTAAACATGTACATAGGATGTCTCCAATCTTGGGCCTTCACAGTGTTCTCTCTACATGAGATTCTCTTCTCCCCGCTATTGTTGTAGTTAATTGACTCACATTCTTTAAGGCTTTTCTTTTAAATATCACCTTTCAATTAGAATGGCTTTTATAAAGTTAAATTCCACCCTGCTTTCAGCAAAACCCCCTTTTTCCTGCCTAAGCATTTTAGACAGTGTTTATCACCTTCTAATGTATTATAAAATTTACATATTTGCTATTTTTGTTCATTGTCTGCCTCTATCCACTGCACTATTAGCACCATGAAGACAGTAATTTTTTCCTCCAACTTTTTATTTAAATGTCACCCTATTAACGTAAAGTGCAATACTAGTTTCAGATGTAGAATTTAGTGATTCATTACTTACATATTATACCCAGTGCTCATCACAAAAAGTGCCCTCCTTAATACCCATCACCCGTTTAACCCATCACCCCACACTGACCTCCCCTCCAGTAACCATCAGTTTGTTTTCTATAGCTGAGTCTGTTTCTTAGTGTGCCTCTTTTTTTCCCCTATGTTTGTTTTGTTTCTTAAATTTCATGAGTGAAATCATAGGATATTTGTCTTTCTTAGCTTATTTTGCTTAATACTCTAACTCCAACCACATCACTTCAAATGGCAAGATTTCATTCTTTTGATGGCTGAGTAGTATTCTATTATGGATGTATACCACATCTTCTTTATCCATTCACCAGCCAATGGACATTTGGGCTCTTTCCATAGTTTGGCTATTGATAATAAACATCATGATGCATGTATCCTTTTGAATAAATATTTTTGTATCCTATGGATTAAAACCTGGTTGTATGATTGCTGGGTCATACAGTAGTTCTATTTTAAATTTTCTGAGGAACCCCCATACTGTTTTCCAGAGTGGCTGCACCAGTTTGCATCCCCATCAAAAAGTATAAGAGGTTCCCCTTTCTCCGCATCTTCGGAAACATTTGCTGTTTCCTGTCTTGTTAATTTTAGACATTCTGACTCGTGTGATAGGATATGTCATTGTGGTTTTGATTTGAATTTCCCTGATGATGAGTGATGTTGAGCATCTTTTCATGTGTCTGTTGGACATCTAGATGTCTTCTTTGGAAAAATGTCTAGTCATGTCTTCTGTCCATTTTTTAACTCTATTACTTGTTTTTTGGATGTTGAGTTGTATAAGTTCTTTATAGATTCTGGATACTAACTCTTTATCAGATATATCTACAAAGATCTTCTCCTATTCTGTAGGATGCCTTTTAGTTTTATTTTTTTATTTTTTTTTTTTTAAAGATTTTATTTATTTATTTGACACAGAGAGATTACAAGTAGGCAGAGAGGCAGGCAGAGAGAGAGGAGGAAGCAGGCTCCCTGCTGAGCAGAGAGCCCGATGCGGGCCTCGATCCCAGGATCCTGAGATCATGACCTGAGCCGAAAGCAGAGGCTTTAACCCACTGAGCCACCCAGGCGCCCGCCTTTTAGTTTTATTGATTCTTTCTTTCACTGTGCAGAAGTTTTTTATTTTGATGAAGTCCCAATAGTTTATTTTTGGTTTTGTTTCCCTTGACTCAGGACACTTTTCTGGTAAGAAGTTGTTATGATGGAGGTCAAAGAAGTTGCTGCCTGGAAGGCAGTAATTTTGTCTTTTTTTCACTGACCTGTCCCAGGCCTATAGTAGTTGATTAATATGTTTGAATTTTTGAATTTAAATTGTTTTAGTAAAGCGAATCTAAAGCAGTTTGTGCTAAGTAACATGAATCTTTAACTTTTTTAACAAACTTTTTAATTGGGGATAATTTTAGTTTATTATTTTAGATAACATATATACTTTACCCAGTTTTCTTTAAGGTTAACATTTTATATAACCATGGTAATCTGTCAAAGCTAAGAAATTGACACTGGTTCAATGTCACTAAACCATATAGACTTTATGCAGATTTCACCATTTTGTTTTTTTTTTCATTAATGTCTCTTTCCTCTTCCAAGATCTAATCCAGAATACCATATTGCATTTAGTCATCATGTCAAATTGTCTCCTTCAGTCTGTGGCAGTTTCTCAGCCTTTCCTTATCTTTCACAACCTTCATATTTTGGAAGAGTGCTGGCCAGACATTTTGTGCTCAATTTGAGTGTGTTTGAGGTTTCTTTATGATTAGACTGGGCTTTAGTTTGGGGGGAAGAAGCCCACAGACGTGAGGTATCCTTCTTATTACATCATATCAACATGATTCTTCATCAGTGATGTTCACTTTGATCACTTGGTTAAGAGGATGTCTGCCTTTTTTCTATACTGTCAACTTACTATTCTTCCCTTTTCATACTCCATGCTATGTAAGCAATTTTAGGTTTAGCGCATACGGAAAGGGAGGGAAATAAAGCTCCATCTCCCAGATAGAAGAGCATCTACATATATTATTTGGAATGCCTCTCTAAGGAAAATGAATTCTGTCTTAGTTATTTATTTGCTTATTTTATATGTATGAACTCATGGATATCTTTTATAGTCTTTGAGTTATAATAGAATATAATCAGTATTTATTTTTTTGTTAAATTATTCCAGCTTTGGCCTTCAGAGGTGTTTTCAAGTTTTACTTCTGTCCTGTAAAATATTAATAAAATGTTTTCACATTCTCCACAGTATTTCTGAAAATTTCTGTGGGCTCCAATTATGACAGTCACCTTTTACTCGACATTCCCCAGGAGACTCAAACAAAGCATTAGATTTTGTACGTCTCTCCTTCAGCTTCAGTTAGTAGGAGCTGCACAGCACATAGGATAATTTAGGATGAAATGTTACACAGTCTCCGTCTCAAAACAAAATCCCCTCAGCTGCGGCCCATGTGGATACTTTCTCACAAGTCTGCTTCTCCCCTGATGTTCTCCAATCTTCTGTGGCCTTTCAATCCCTAAAGAGAGTTCTCACATTTGTCCTCCTCTTATAAACCTCACAATCCTGAAATATCCATCTTGTTTTTTAGGCAGTCAATTTAGCTTTATCACTGTCTGCAGTGACCTTACAGATAATTCCATGGGACCTTATCTTTGGCAACAAACACAAACCATCAAGGTATTTTGCTACAGAATTCAATCTTCTTCCTTAAAGGCAGAATATACTGTGGTTAGTTGTAGTTTGAAATAATTTTTTCTCTAATACTTATATTTTGAAATGTTCACAGGAAAAAAAAATTTAAGGGTTCTCCATGCCATTATTTTAATACATCGATGAACTTTCACTAATTTTCTCTTCCTAGCACTGTAGCAAAATAGCATGGAGAAGGGAACTTACATATACCTCAGGGAGGCCTAAATTCTTGCAAATGACATTTCCTATTTAATTCAATAGGCTTTTCCCATAAGATGGACTGAAAGCACAGCCTGGTGGGAATATGCGATGGAACAGGCTTGGGAAAAAGTGCGGACTGAGCAAATTTCAAAGACTGATGAAATCGTTCCTGGAGTAGATTATAAAAGTAAAGATCTATAGCAAGCCAAACTGGCAAAAGGAAAATAGGTCTGGGAGAGATGCCAAATGGAGTGAGTATTAAGGTGAAGATAGGGTCAACTCACAAATAAGGAAAATACAGTCTGGAACTTAAAGACTTTATGTTTTCAACATATTTGGCAAGATTGCAGGATGTGAACTTGGAGTTAGAGTTCCTCTATGACCTATTTTGGATACATTGTAGGAATAAGAATCTATAATCAAATAAAATTATTTAGCAGAATCATGGCATCCATAAGAGCATCTGACCAGCAGTACATAAAGCAGCCTATCCACCTGCCCACCAAAGAGCCTATGAAGAGGCAGAAATTACAAAGAGTCATATACAAATTAACAAGATGAGGAACAGTCTAAGGAGACAATATGGAATAAATCTTAACTAAGCCTAAAGTAGGGGTTTTTTTGTTTAGAAAATTCACCCATTTTTTTAAATTTAATGAAACAGTATTGACAACCTGGAAGATGGAAGAGAGCCAAGCCTGTTCATACCCCTTCCACTGACATCAAGTAACTGAAGTCTAGATCATAATGCTGTATATGGGACCTTAAAATTTTGGCAGATTGGAGAAAGTATGAAGACAGAATAGAGAAGAGCTTGGGAAATTTTATAGACTTTTTTACACAATAATAGTTGGAGAACAAGTAGACCAACCTGCCTATGGTCAAAAGTGTCAAAATATAGAAAATGCTTAACTCTAAGTAGAACATAGAAAACTCAAGAAAGACCTTAAAAATGAGGTAGACTTTTAAAAATGAGTAAGTTAATAAAAGCAGAGGAAAGGAGTCAGGATAATTACGCAGAAGGAATAGTGAACATAAAGACAGAGATACGGATGCAAAATGCACCGATAAAGTACAGGGGTTGCTCTCTCAGGAGTGAAGAGTTTAAAATGTAAATAAACTGGAGTCAAAGTAAAGATGACTTTGAGTGTCTTAATAAAAGTTTTAGGAAAACTAATTGTCTATGACATACAGAATGATTCTTGAAAGAGGTAAGGATACAAATTAAGATTGTTTTTACTAACCAGGAACAAGATAATGAATAAGAGGATAAAGGAAATAGATGTCAAAAGAATTAACTGAGTCAAATATGAATCTGAGGTTTGAGTCTCAGTGGCTAGAACTGTGAAATTAGAAAAATTAGAAATAAGAGATTTTGGTTACAAAAATAATTTGTTGACAAATGTTTAATTTTATATCCTTAAAATATACACCTGTAAATGTAGAACAAGTATAGGAAGACTGGATTCTAAACGTAAACTTGGAAGTCACCTGTACGGATGTGGTAACAGATGCTGTGAGAAGGGAAAGTACAAGGAGATAGGAGAACTGAAGTGCTTGGGCTAAAGTTCAAAGGATACAAAGCTCTGGCAGCAAGAGCAGAAAGAATGAATCTGGAAGAAAGGAAAGGAGGGGCACCTGGCTAGCTCAGTCAGTAAAGTATGTGACCCATGACCTCAGGGTTGTGAGTTTGAGCCCTGTGTTGGGTGTGGGGACTACTTTAAAAAAATAGAAGAAGAAAAAAGACAAAAAAAAAAAAAAGAAGAAGAAGAAGAAGAAGAAAGAGGCTGAGGCGTTGGTAGGAGGAAGAAAAGGAGGAAGGAGAAGAAGAGAGTAAAGGAACCCTCGATTCTCACTGTCAGTTGCACTGATTTGTATTTCCAAGACTGGGGAAAATAGATATGGGCAGACGAAAATCAGAAAACCGAATGAAAACAAAATTGCTGGGCACCTGGGTGGCTCAGTCGGTTAAGCAACTACCTTCAGCTCAGATCAGGATCCCAGGGTCCTGGGATCGAGTCCCGCATTAGGCTCCCTGCTCTGGGGAGAGCCTGTTTCTCCCTCTCCCTCTGCCTGACGTTCTGCCTACTTGTGCTCTCTATCTCTCTGTCAAATAAATAAATAAAATCCTTAAAAAATTTAGAAAATAAAATTGCTTATTTTCTCTAAAATATCTAGTTAACAGTTGTCTGTTTTTCTTGACCTGATTCTTAGTAGCTCTAGCACTCAAGATGCGTGTTTTGTTTCATTGTTTTGGGTTTTTTTAAGTCTAAGGACATGAAATATGGATGACTTGTAAGCCAAGCACTTTCCAAGGCATGTGATTGCTTGCTCCTCACAAATTAAAATTAAACAGAAATTATTGAACACCTTTCATTAATTAAGGAAGATTCTCCCGTGAGTACACACTAAATATACTGTGAACTCACTCTAAAAAGTTCAAACAACCAGCTCACCTATCTTAGACTGATCCCCAGTCATCACATGAATACACTGAATTTTCACCTATTCCTGAAAGTTTCAGCTTCTCCCAGGCTGCCTGCTAACCTGCCGTATTCCCTTCTCTTCTCTCTCTTCTTTTGTACTCCCTTTCTCCTCACTCGCCCCATCCCTTTACCAGTGCAAGTCTCTCCTCAGGTGAGAGTACTTGTTAGTAACATTTACCATCACTTTTGATCTGATCCTTTGACTATTTGAGTAGAATCATTTTAATCGATTTAAATACAATCATTCAATGAATGCGTATTCAGAATTTACTACCAATGACAGGCACTATATTGTTACAGAAATACCAGTTACTATGAGGAGCTCAGTCTATTGCAGGATATACCATTTTTCTCGAATACTGTTTAAGTTATCAGATAGATACAGTTATGCAAATAGACAAGCAACAGATACAGAAGACTGGACAAATCAGGATACAGTGTGAAGGACTACAGTTGGGTGAACTTCATACTGCAAAAATGTATAGCTAAATTTTGTTTCCTAAATGTTACGGACATGAAGGGAAACATTTCATTATGAATCCATTCTTTTTAAGCCATATGTCAATGGTTTACAGTTTCTAAGACAAAAATAGTTAATTTTATATTAATGCAATTTGAAACGTTTCTGGTCTTGCTAATTATTTCTAAATTTCTTACTTTCTGTTGAACGCAAATAAAGGATAATAAGGCCTTAGTGTATTTAGTTCTTATAGAAAGCACAATACAGTATCTTCTTGTGCCATCAGTGACCATTTCAAAACTTATGACTAGGCAATATAAATATGCTAGGTCCTATCAATATCTCAAATAAGTTATTTTTCCGATTTCCAATTGCTAAAGAAAATTCCATCTGGGGAATTTAGTTGCTGATAGGTTTGCTCTTTATCAATACTGAATTGTATCATCTATATATAACTAATGCTTTTCTGTACAATAAGAATTTTGGTAATTTCTAGTTTTTATTGATTACTGTTTTATATACACCAGGGGGATAATTATTTTATCAGAATATTTTAATCCTATTTTTACTACTAAAAGTTTAGCTAGCTGATAATGCATGTATAGTGGTTGTAGTTGGTGTGGTTTATAATTATACATATCCAGATTAAATAAGATAAATGGCAGAGCTGGTAATGGCATCATATTAAGAATATAAATATATTAAAAAATCTATTTAAAAGTATAATTATAAAAAGGGAATGAGTGCTATTTTAAACTCTTTTCTAGGTATAAATAATCACATTTACCAAAGGGTATTACAGAAATCACATAAGCAAAAGATATTACAAAGTATTATTTAGAGAAACAATTGGAACTTAGACTTCTTAATAACTACTTGCTACTGCTGGCCAAATACAAAATGAGTGTAATCTACCATGATTAATTGCCTGTGTTTTTTTCCCACTCTGTATAATTGAGAAACAGTGTAATCAATGATATAAATGTAACTCTAATGTATCTTTCATACACAGCTTTAATGGCTTTTATTCTCTCCAACCTTTCCTATACATAAGAGCAAACTGTATTTGCAAAAGTTTGGTTTCTATTATTGCTCTTATCCCAGGTGACTTGTAAGTGAATTTTTTTTATCACATCAAGCATAGAAATGGATTTTAGGATGAAAATATACTTTATTTTGATATTCCTAGTGATTAATGTGGCAAATGGGCTTTAAAATGTAATGTGCTTTACAAATGTAAGAAATTATATCTTAATAAAAGCATGAGTTAAATAAATGAGCTGACTTCCTGTACTTTGTGCAGTTTCTCAGCTGCTACAGAAACAGACCGGCTAGGGAGTTGACTTCTGCCCTACTAACTGATACACCTTCTCCACCATCCGTCAACACAATCCTAGTAGCCCACCAGGAGCACTACTTCGAAGTCACTGACATCAGCGGAATGACCCTTCCTCACCTCCAGTCCTCTCTTAAAACTTCCATTAAAAGAGGTCAAATGCTGCCTCACAGCCTGCTAGCAGCTCCCACCTGAAAGTCACCCAATTTTCATTTACAATTTGTTAGTCATTTGTGATGTATTTTTCATCAGTGCTCTTCTTTCAGGTTCCAATTCTTTCTGTGTCTTTTCTCCCTCTGCTCAGAGAACTGCCTGTGATTGGAAAAGTTAAGGTGATAGTAAGGAAAGTTTAATTTACTTCCACTTTTACCCTTTAAGATTTCTTCTCTTTCTGGCTCTGAGGTGATGAGACAACATTCCCAACCACCATAAATCTCCCCTTTCTGTGATTAATAAATGCAGTATCATCCCAGAATATCTCTTTAATATTAAAGAGTTGATAGCAATCTGTGCTATCAGGGAAGATCTCTCCAATATATACTCTTTCTTTTCCAAAATAAACCTGCATGATTTTATCTCCTGTAATCTGCCATAAATACAGAAGACGACACATAAAGAATTATTTCAAAATATTAGTGTTTTCTTATTCCAGGGTAAGTGCAGGAAGCTCTAAGAGCATTCAAATAGTGATTGGTATATATGTTATTATTGCAACCAATTTTTCTACCGATCTAAGATTCATTACTGAAGCACCTAGTTTAAAGTGTTTACAAAATGAAAGAGCCACCTCTCTGTATAAAAATAATCTCTGTAGTTATGCCAGCAAAGATAAAATTTATGACCCTCAATTGTAAGGCTCCAAAGCCCGCACTCACAGTCAATTGCACTTTTCAACCAATGATCTCCAAGTGCTTTACCAATAAGGGTTATTGAAAGTGTTTCACACAAGAGCAAATACAAGTGACTTATCAAAATCATGGAGCAAATTTCAAACCAGCTCATGAGCTAAACTCTCTATCTCTGTCTCTCGGTCTCTCTCTCTATATTTTTCATATCTATGTTTACATATTTATTTTAATGTTCACATCATGATGGCCACCTCTTCATTTTTTTTCAATTAAGGCCTATTTATATGAATAAGTATTATAAATTTATAGCATGTGGTTATGCATGCATTGTAAAGACCACAAATATATATATGTAAACATACATATACACGCATATTATTCCATTTTTATTTAACATTTCATTAAAATGCATAGGAGTCTATTTCAGAAATATGGATAGTAAAAAGCAGGTATAAGATATAGTGAATTCTCAAATATCTGTCTGAAGGGAAGAAGAAAGTACACGGGTTGTCTAAACCTAAAAATGTTTTAAGTATCGATATTTTCCTTAAAGCCTTTAAATACATTTTGGTGTTTGGATGTCCAAGTAGTTGCAACCTGGAAAGACATAATTAGTCAAGCTGAATTGTAAAACATAGAGATACGACGTGAGAATAGCAGCACACTGGCCAGCTTTTCTGCAAGCTCTCTGACTGCAGTTCCTGCCTCTGCACTAGGCTGCCCAAAAGTGCAATCATCTCCTGGACAAAAGGCAGTTGTCCTCTTTCTTTCTAAGTTTGCACTTTTCCTGGCTGATACCTTTCTTGTAACGGAAATGGCTTTTATGTATTTTTGGTAGTAAGTTTACCTTTAATCCAAATCCTCTGTGCTAATAACTATAATTGAAATATGCACCACTGTCCCTGTACTATCGCAGTACACATCACATTGCATTGTTAGTACTAATATTCACGTGTGCTTCTCTGTGAGAAGGAACCACGTTTATTCCCTCTTATGATCCTTGGTGCCCTGCTTAAACTTGTACCCAGTTTAAGGTGGCACGTGGGGAGAATTGGAAAATGGATAAAAGAACAAGTAGAATAATGAATAACCAAGATTTATATTTGCTCACGTCAACTTTGGGTCTATTTTGCCCAGTTACACCTCCAAGGATTACAAGTAGAAAAGCAGGTTTTCAAGCCATCTCTGATGCTTACTCCACACATCTTTGAAGAAGCAGCTTAATACACCATGAATATGACATTCTTTCTATAACAAAACGCAAACCAAAAGCAAATACTAAAGCCGGTGTAGATATTTTAAAAAGTGCAATGTCTGAGGGGAAAAAAACCCTTGCATTTATCTATAGAGATATCTAGTATGTATTTGTTTCGTGACTTCATTTCGTTATAATACCAGCAAATTTTTATCTTGCTTTTCCTTTTTTTTTTCTTTCTTTTTTTCAATCTTGCAATTGAGGGAACTCTTCCTTCTAACCTTCCACAGGGTGACCAGTCAGCAGACAACTCCAGACTCACATTTCATAATACAAATCCAGAAACCCAGTGGCCACAGAAAAGCATTCATTGTTATTAGTTTCAGGACCTCTGGGATATTAATTCATCATGCACCCTCTCATCACTCCATCCATTATGCTTGTCTGTATAGCTCACGTGGAGCAAAGAATGATGCAAACTCCCACTAAAGCAATAGCGTGAGATTACCAACACAATTACTTTCAGTGCGGGTAGGGAATTTTCTATACCAGCAGAAATGACTACAATCTGCTTTAGAAATATCCTTGTTGCTGCGGCCTTTTAAAGCTGCTACATAAGTGAGATTAGTAATATTAATGTATTCTTTAGCAAGGAAAGATATTGTGTGTGGAAAATTAAATAGGACCATCTATTTTAGAATTGAAATGCTAAGCTAAAACCTTCTTTTGCAGCCTCATCCTTTTTCTAGAGTGTGGTACATGTGTCAATGTTAGAGGAAAGCATCTTGGCTCTTTTCCTTTGTTTGGATCTGGTTGTACAAACAACCGTAGTATCCATTTCCTCGGCTTACAAATTCTGCGATCAAGCAAGGCAGAGAGAATCAGCCATTTTATTCTTCCTTCAAAATGCATGAAAATATCAGCTGCCTTTTCCATGCTTTCATATGCAACATCAATGCCCTGATACAAAGCAAATAAGTGTACCTAGTTAACCAATTAATGTTGGTTTTTTTTTTCATGTTCCCGTGAGCTAACTTGCAAAATTCACTTGCAAAATGCAGAGATTACCAACTACTCTTTGAATGAACTAGAAATGTAATTTTGTCTCTCACAAATACAGAGGCTTTGTGCTAACAAAGATTTTTCTCTGAACACTGCTTTTCACTCCCTTAAAATGAATGGTAATAAGTACAGGCTGAAGAACAAGCAACTCCTTTTTTGAGACAGAAGCCGAGCGCCATCTGCTGGTTTCAGGTCTCCATGACAGTCAGAGCATCATGTAATTCAGAGAGGAATCAAAGGATTGTAATCGTTCTCGTGTTGTTTTTAGGAGTAAAAACCAGTCTTGACTTATGCAAGAAAATCTAATGAGAACTAACTTCATATATGAGTACTATAATACACTAAGGGCAATGATCCCCATAAAAGCGCATTTCTACGTCACTGAATTTATTCTTATCCTGCTCAGCTGTTTGGAAGTTGCATTGTTCAACTACCGCTCTCTGCATTTCCTTTGAAGAGTAAGCAGTAGGGGTACAGAAGGAAGGAGTAAACATTTTACCGGACCGCCTCCCTATGTAAGTGGACATTAATAACCCTCACCCTAGAAGCCCATTTTTCACAAATTTGTTAATCTGTTTACTTACATAATCAAAATATTAGAATGTCACCACTTTATACATAAAAATGCAGAATGCTATCTTACTGGTACTATTATATATTTTTTTAATTTTGGTATTTTTTCCTATTGTCTCTATAGTCAATTCTGGACTGAGAGTCCTGCTATAGTGTGCATTGAATTTGCATTTTCATTATTTTCCATACCATGGGATTCTGTTCTTCATCTTTAGCAAAACAACTATACAACTATATAAGCAAAACAGTTTATCCTCACATAGGAGCATGGTTAAAACAAACTGTGTAAATTGAAATGTATTCATTGTCTCATTTTTTATATTAGCCAAAAGAGAAATATATACATATACACCTAGATACAAAAATATATTAAGGAATAGAAACTGGGCAGATCAAGTAATTTTAAGTGTTTAAAATTTAAGGTTATAATTTGTTTTTCAGATGCTTTTTCAAAGGAAACTTTTACAGCTGGGGTGGGAAGAGCAAGAAAACTTTAGATATCAACAAGAAAAATCATTCTTGCAATGGCTTTACCTTGCTATCATTTTAGAGTCCAAACCTGTCATAATAAATACAACCATAAATCCATGGCCAGTGACTGAACCTATCAGCTTCACAAGGAAGCATTTCCAAACCATAAATAGAGGCTGATTGAAAGCCAAGGTCAGGTCTTCATGAGGATTTATAGAGCTATTTAAGGAAACTGTCTAAGACTTAATCCCAATGAACAAAAACAATTTCCTCAAATGTGAATGTACCTTACATGGAAATATTTGAATAAATAGAAGGGCACATAATAGAGTTTTTAAGCTACGTTCTCTCCATTTTGTGGACAAAAGACAGCAGAGAGGAAGATAAGCAACAAAGTTAAAATACCACCAGAAGTGAAGATAGAAGAAACAGGGCAATAGCACTGTTCAGGGAGAGAACCAGAGTCTATTTCTGGGAAGATACACTCATACTGTGAGGGTCTACGCACCCCTGCCCTCTTCAGTCATGAATTCCTTCCCCTATCAGCTCAATCTTCTCTTCCTCGTGGAAGTCTTGACTGACCTCCCTGACTAAGTCAAACTGTCCTATTATATGCTTCACAGCACATGTACCTCAACTCCGGAGTTTTTATCATAAATGCAGGTTTATGGGCTTATTTGATTAATTTCTGTATCTTGTATTGAACAGTCAGTTGTAAGCTTCCTAAAGATAGCATTCTACCCTGCTAGAATGCAACACTGTATCTAGAAATTGAAAAAAAAATCTCAAAGGACAGGTATTTAATAAATGAATAAAAAATAAGTGAAAAAAAAGAATTAGTGAATAAAAAAGTAAAGCATTGGTTTGACATTGATTCAAGTTTGTATCTTATCGGGATTCTTGTCTTTATGTATTCTATGCTACGTTCTTGTTCCCAAACTACAAATGAAAAAATTTAACAATAACAAATGGAATTGAGCCAAATTCTCAGGAATGTAAGATATCCGTTTGAAATTAATTAAGTTCCTAAGGAAGGCTTGTAAACAATCTCAGGTCATTAAGTTAGTAGCCTCCTAATGTCCCCACAGATTGCGTTTTGTCCCTTTCGATCTTTCCCCTACCCCAGCATGTCAAGAGGCTGACTTAATTTTTTTTCTTTTGCTTGCTAATATTAACCACAATAACATTTCTATTTTATTTTTCATGTTTGCTAAACTCAACTCAATGCTCTAAACAGATGAGTGACACTGATACTTGCAGAAAATATTGCTTTCATAGTCCTAAATATGAGGGGAAGATAGAGGTAAGCAATTAAGTTTGAAACAGCATTTTTTTTAAGCTGAAAGAGAACAGGATTTAATAGGAGGGAAGAAGTATATCACATAAAAATTATTGCATGAAATATTTTCCCAGATTATATTTTTGTGTGTGCTCCTGTACATTGGTGAGATGTAAAATAGAGTTATTCCCTTAGGAACCAATCCAAAAAAGTGTGAAAGCCACGGGGCTTAAGCAAGGGTCAGCAAACTTTTTCTGTAAAAATCCAGATAGTAAAAAATGTTACATTTCGTGAGCCATACAATCTCTGTTGCAACAACAACTCGTCTCTGCTTCTCTAGCATGAAAACAAGCATAGACAATACATAAACAAACAAGTATAGCTGTGTTCCAATAAAACATTTTTTACAAAAACAGGCAGTCAATAGATTTGGCCCACAGGCTAGAAGATCAAAAGAAATGAGGCTCTTTCTGTGTAGACTCTCCACAAAAGAGAGGGGGTAAAAAAAAAAAACAAAAAACAAACAGGTATTGACACAAAAAAACTGCTCTATCAGTCATAAAGTAATTCACATTTGAAACAACAGGGACAGCATGGGACACTTTCAACAGTGTCCTAATATGCTCTCCACCTCTTATCTTCCATTTGACCTTTCCTGACACAATGTTCTACACCAGTGTCCAAAGGTTTTCTAAAATAATTCCTACTTCTCCCTACTGAAAACCCTGAAATTACTGATTTCCAACTAAATTCTTTCATCTACTTCATACAAATTTATTCATATTTATTGATTGATTGATTTGAGACAGAAACAGAGAGTGACGGGGGGGGGGAAGGAGGGGAGAGAGAGAGAGAATCTCAAGCACACTCTGAGAGGCCGACTCCAGGCTCAATCCCACGACACTGATGTCATGACCTGAGCTGAAATCAAGAGTCAGAGGCCCGGGCGCCCCTACTTCACATGCTTTTTCAGATGTCTGATATGCCTGCCTTCTTTCATCTTCAACTGATCTTCATCAGAATTTCACAACTAATGATATTATTGCAACTGGACCCTCAGTGCTTCCCAACTTTATTTATTAGACTTTATCCCTTCTTTGGTATATAGCATATGACTTTGGGGCTGCTCAACACACTGTGAAAATAAATAATACTAAAATAAACCCACAAACGTGTAACCCTAGCTATTCTTGGTCTCTATTTCCCTGGAGAAAATAGAAATATATATATTTTTCCTTGGTAGTTGAGAGCTCCCTGTGTGAGGAAATTCAACTGGCTCAAGAGAATTACTTATAAGGCCAATAGCTGGCAAGATTCTCTAGAAAATTATAGTCACACATCAAGGATAATAAGTGACACAATTTCATGGATCTTGGAAGGGTTACAGGAAAATGTGTCAAAGTCTCTTCTGTGGTGTTGGTCACCAGACCTTAGAAAAGATCTGAGAAAGGACACAGAAGAGAAACGAGAAATGGTTCCTTCTGGAAAGTCTTTAAAAAACAGATATTTTGGAAAAGTGCTCAAGGTACTAATTAAGGTTATCTCATAGAGAATAGGGGTTTTGTGAAAACATAAATATGGCTTTCATTGACACAAAAGAGTTGATTAAGGACCCTAGTATAATCTATTCCTCATATTTAAAAAGCCAACATTCAAAAATCAATTTTAACAGTAAGGAAATTTTTACGTATCTCAAGATGGGTCTCCCAAAGCCTATTTAAAAAGATGAGAAAATCTTCAGAAAAGACTTAATTTGTATCAGATTAATTTCTACTAATTCTGGCTTAATTTCTACTACTAAAAGACTTCATTTCTAATACCGTATTTCTACTAATTTAAATTCTACTAATATAACTTATGCCTCCCCCCAAAACTTGAAACTATCTTGATATTTAACTATTTCCAGCTTATTCAACACACAAAGCAAAGCTATTATAACGATGATCAAACTCTTCTTCAAAACATTTAGCTCAGAGCCAAACAGGTAGGAAGAAACCCAACCTCAGATTTATAATTGGGTTTATTATTAAAGATTTGGTTTCCATATTAGTTATCCATCAGTCAGCTATGATATACAACAACCTTAAAATCTCAACAGATTACAAACAGCAAGCATGTGCAGCTTGCTCACGCATTTCAGATTTCCCGGGGCAGCTCTGCTCCTACAAGTCCCGTTCAGGTCTACTCCAAGTGTCTCTCACTCCAGGAGTCTGGCCAAAGGAGTACAACTCTATTGGCCTTCTCACGGTGCAGGACAGGAACATGGAATAACGAAGAGAAACACACAATGCTTCTTCGAGTCCACTCAGCACAAGCACACTCAATTTTCCCCCATTTCTCATTGGACAAAGTAAGTCACATGGAAAAACTTACAGTCCATGGGGTGAGGAAAGATGTCCCACCCACAAGGGAACCTCAGCAAGGACAGGGAATGATTACAAAGGATTCCATCTACAAGAGACGGCACAGAAAATCTATCACAGTACATTTTATATAAAATCATGATGTGAATACCCAGTTTTTATGAAAGACTTTTGTGGAAAAAGAATATAAAAACAAGTGCCAGGAAGGCACCAACATGACAAATTGCCATGAAAGCCCAAGAATTTTGTATTTGATAATGACAACTCCCAAGAGCACAAAGAGCAGACAGTTGTTGCTGCGTGTAATTCCTTCAGCCTGAACTAGGCTATAGAGAAAGGAGAAGAAATGTAATTTCCATTTCACTGGGAGACTTCATGACAGATTTGTTTTTTAAAAAAAGGAAGAAAGAAATAAAAATGGTTTCAAGACGTATACACTAATGACTAGTTAAGAGAGCTATTTGGGCATACAAAGAGATGTCAAGTTCAATTTGGAACACGTGGAATTTGAGATGTCAGATCATTTACTTGCATTTTTTTTTCTGAAAACTTTTGGAAAAATGAATTGGAAGCATGGACTGGGGCTGAAGACGTAAAGGCAGGAATCGGGTATCTGAATGTGTTCCTTAAAGCTGGGAGCATAGATGATGCCATTAAAGAAGTAAAAAAGGACAAAAGCATCAACCCAGACAGAGGTCTCAGTGACATCCAGCCTTAGAAATGGAAACAAAGAAAGATAACAAAAATGAGAAAAGGAAGGAATTACCTGTTATGGACTGAATATTCCCCCTCCACCCAAAATTCATCTGTTGTAACCCTGCCCCCTGGTGTGCTGGTATGAGGAAGTGGGGCCTTTGAGAGGTGATTAGGGTTAGATAAAGTCACGAGAGCACAGGGCTCGAGAATGGGATTAGTGCCCTTATAGGAGTCATGAGAAACCTTGCTTCCCTCGCTCCCTGTACCCACCATGTGAAGATACACACATAGATGTGTCTGCAGCCCAGAAGATGTCTCTCTCCAGAACCTGACTATGCTGGCACCCTGAGCTTGGACTTGTAGCCTCCAAAACTGTGAGGAATGTATTTCTGTTGTTCGTACACCATGCAGCCTACAGTATTTTGTTACAGCAGCCCCAACCACGGCACTGCTCAAATAAGTGTGCCCTAAAATGAGTTACGTGTGAGGCACGCAGGAAACAAGATCCCGTACTGGCTGTGGCATCAGACACACCAGGTGTTGAATCCTGACACCATCCAGTCCTGACACGCTGGAGAAGGGACTTCACTGAACTTCAGTCTCCACATAAAATGCACCCCAGCATCTATTTAACAGTCAAGTTTAGACATGTGTTTCCTGTTCATTGAACAATGGTTTTACAAATGAATAAACAAACAAACAGCAGAATCAGACCTATAAATACAAAAAACAAACTAATGATTGCCAGAGGGAACGGGGATGGGAGTTTGGGCAAAATGGGGGCAGGGGAGTGGGAGATGTGACATTCCATTTATGGAATGAATAAGTCCTGGGAATAAAATGCACAGCATAGGGAATTTAGTGTTGGAATGATATTGTGATAGTGTTGTATGGTGACAGATGGTAGCTATACTGGTGGTGAGCAGAGAATAATGTACAGAGATGTTGAATCGCTATGTTGTACACCTGAAACTCATGTAATATTGTGTGTCGACTATAATCAAATTTTTTTAACATGGTGGTTTTAGATTCTGAAGATGAAAAAACAAGTAAGACTTTGTCCCAACTACCTCTCCCCACAAAAGCCCTCAATATAGAAAAGAGTGAATGCCAGTAAAATGATTAACAAGTGTCCCAGTACCTTACATTGATGTGACATGTTCCTCTTCTCATTTCCTCCCCCCACTTCAGCCTGTTCTTTAGGTATCAGTTGAATTGAAAGCCTTCCCTAACCCTCAATCTGAACTTTGTAATCTGTTATTGTTTTTCAAAGCACCCCATTCTTTTCCTTCGTAGCTCCCATCTTCATTTATTTATTGTGTGTTTCTATTATATCTGTCTTTCCTACCAGCCAGTCAAGAGTAAAATTCATACCATTTGTGAAAACCACCTCCCTTATGATCATGTTTATTACCTTAGAGATCAGTGCTATCAGACCCAAATCCTCTCAACTTCCTACTTTATTACTTACATTTTCACTTTCTTCCCTCCTAGAGAATTAAGTATTTTTTTAATTGAGATTAATTCTTCACATTCCTCACATATGCTCTTCATGTTCTCTAAGACTTCATAGTGTCTCTTTCTCTCACTTTTAACCTTTCTTCTTCTGGGTCCTTCTACAGAGATTAAAAACATGCCAAGTCGTTCCCATCTTAAAATAATTCTCCTCTCAACTTCCTTCTGTGCAGGTGTATGTGCTCCTCTGGTTATTTGCACATCACCACTCCTCTTGAGAGCACTCCAGGATCACTGAACCCACTTGCTGATACCTGACTGCCGATTGCTCCCCAAACCACGACAGTGAGGTTCCACCCACAACAGTTTAAGGAAACGGGTTTGGCAACAATCATGAATAATTTTGATTCAAACAAAAATACCTATCTTTCATTTAGTTTTCTTGACTTTATAGTGACATTTGGAAGCACACTCTTCTTAAAACTGTTTCACTCTGCTTCTAGGATGTCACTCCCTCCCGGTTCTCCTCCCACATGTCTGACAGCTCCTACTAAGCTCCTTTTGCTGATTTATCTTTATCCACATACTTTTTCTTTAATATTGGTAATTACCAGAGTTCTGCTTCTTCTCACTCTAAAGGGTTCTTTCTGAATTACACAGTGGTGTCCAAGACACAAAGATGTATTATGGAAGTTTTTAAACAAGGAATGAAGTTAGAGCTGCTGTCTAGAAATTGAACATAAATCTACAACCTGTTCTATCTGTATGTTCTTAACCAACCACATGACATACAATTACCATGTAAAAATAAATAAACCCCCATTCATAATTCTAAACTTTATTAATATACTCTGGATTTGACCTATAGAAACATAGTTTCAATGACATATTACATATATGTACCTGAATTGTTTCAAAAACAGTAGGTCTAAACTGAAATCATATTTTCTACCAAAATTTTTCTTCTTCCTGTATGCTCTATCTCAATAAATGGACCACCACTGCCCCCAGAAGCAAAATTAAAAATCTGGGAGCCAGCCAAAGCTCCTATTTCTTTCTCTATATATACTTCTAACCAGTAACAAATCTAATTGATTAGATTTCCTTAATATCTCTTACATTGACCATGCTGGCCATGGGCTATTTTTGCTTGCCTACCCAAGATATAAGATCTACCATCCGAGGTACCTAGATACTGGGTATTAAACACTGTGTGACAAGAAGTCATTAGGTATGGCCAAAAAAAAGGGGGGGGGTTAGCAAGAGAAAATCTTCCGTTGATTGATGGAATCAGAATCCAAATTATAATGAATGCAATAGGCATAAACCATACATCTGGCGCACTGTGTGTCTTTATAAAATAAAGGGATTTGGTGGCCCATGAAGTTATGTAAAATAAGGAAACTTTATTATATTTCATTTCATATATAAGAGGTAAATATTAGTGTCTAATCCTTGTTTTAGATTTTTAAATATCTTATTCCAGATCCATTTTTCCAATTAGATTTGTATATATAGAACTCTGCAAGTGCTAACTTACTCAGATTTAGAATGCTATGATATTTGCGGCAAAATATAAACTTCAAAACTTAAACTCATATATTCCCTCTGAGACTTCCTTAGAGCTTACTAATAAGTGAATCCAGTCACTGCTATTATTGTCCGAGGACTTATTATGTTCCAGAAATGTTGCTATATATGTGGGTTATTCTGCCTAATCCCTACAAACCCTTGTCAGATACCTACTGTTTTATTACTACTATTGTCTTATGAAGATGAGGAAACTGAAGAGAGAAAGCTAGACCTTTTCTCAACATATATTCAATGTGAAGTTCTAACAACTCAGCCTCTGCAACATTGCTCACCTCTATTTTGATATTTTAATTTACGTAATTCATTTTATATTGGCATTTCCATTTTAGCATAATAAAGTAGCATTGATCTTAAGCTATTTATAGTTCCTATTTTGATTAAAACAGACCAGTTTTATCTTCCTAATTTTCTCCTTTATATCTTCCTCATTGTTAAAATTAGCCAAATTTTACTATATACGTCATCATCCTACTCATTTTTTGGTATCCACTACTCAAACTTCATAAAATATAGGCTCCAAATAAGCAAAGACATTGTCTTGCTCAATGTACTATACTCAAGATCCAGGGTTGAAGGCAGTGATATTTGTATATTTTTAAATTATCAATTAATTATTACCTCTGAAGAATAACTGCGATCTATTAGACAAATAAGTAGGTAGGCATATAAACTGCGATCAATTAGACAAATAAGTAGGTAGGTAGAACGATGAAAATATTCTAAAAACATGGTGATATTAATTTATCTGAATTAATAAGGATAATTCTATTACACAAACTTTTTATTCAGCCTTACTTCAAATGTCAACAGTGATGAATGGGATGTTCTCTACAGACTGTCAAACAATGGAACAAGCAAAAATATGAGCAATGCATATATCATAGAAGGTCTCTCACAAGTTAAAAAAAAAAGGTATGATAATTTCATGTAGAACCTAATTTCCGAATCACCTTCTTACCCATTTTGAGAATCACCCACATTTCCAAATAGCACGTGCCCCACCCTCAGCCTCACATTACTCTTCTCTGTTAAGAAGGTAATAAGCTCCTAAACACTTTACCTGGTTTTTCTTCTGGAAGGACCCGGACTCCTGGAGGGGAATCAACATAACCAAAGTAGCACAGAGTGAGCCCTAATTTCTCTTGCAGGTGTCAGACTCGGAGAGATTTGGGGCACTTGCCTAGCTGGAGCTGAGTTGTCTCTGACAGTAAATAGCCTGCCACAGCAGTGACTACAAAGTGCTATCTGTTTTTTCTCTGTGCATTGTGTGGGTTGGGATTTTTCATTTCATACTTCATTTGCACCTGCTGAGTGATGCCACAGAATGGCAATACTTTCCATCTCCTAACATGTAGGAAGCAGCACATTACATGGAGCAGTGGCACCCATGCCACTCGTCAAGGCCCAGCCTAATCCTTGTTTTGGGATACGTAGCTATCTTCCTTTTGCAGCCCCGCATAGGTGATAAAAGGAAAAAGCTACTATGATTTGATTAATAAGAGTACAAAACAAAAAGTAACTTGCAATTCAATCTCTCTTTTTAAATTATATGCTCACTCAAGCTATCGTTTTCACCAAATGCTCTTTTCAGAAAGAAAAAATACCCTCTAAACATGGAGAGTGATTAACAGATACTCAAGAGGAGGAGAGATGAGAATCCCACATTTGGAAGCTTGGGAATACCCAGGTTTTACTTGTATGATAAATATTTTTAATCTAAATATTTACCAAGCACATAAACATGACTTGAAAACATGAGCATATTGATGTTCACAACAACCTAACTATGTTTAGAATACCCACCTTTCACTCAGGATGTTCTTACATTCACTAGTGGAAAAGCATGCCTGGAATATTAAAGACTCCTTTATAGATGGGCTTGGTGGAAGAGATATATCACATTAAAATTAAATAATTTCTGAAAAAAGTCAGAAATAAAACAAAGAACCCAGATTTATAAGCCATGCCTTCAAAGAGACCAAAAGACATCTTGGCCTCTTGAATGAGTCCAAATAACCCATCATTCTTAAGCTCTCTATATAACATTAAGGGAAACAAGACACACCTTAAAAATAATAATGATACACATAAAGCACATGTGTTCCGTTCAGAGAATTAATTTAAAAGCATGTTAAAACAATCTAGAAGCAATGGAATCCAATCCATTAGATGATTAATAGTATAAAAATGCTATTGATAGAGAGCATATAAAATATGTAATTATATAACAGATGATGCTTTCTGCTCTAAAAGAGTAGATTTCATAATTAAAAGACCCTTCATGATTTGGGGAACAAGGGTATAGACTAGACTTAGCCTTCATGCAAGGAGCTCTGGGGATGAGACAGGGGAGTTAATTAAATAAAATGCCAAATTTCTTTCTCCTTGTAAAGATTATCTTTCTTGAGAGGTTAGAACAATCTGGATAATTTAAGTTAACTGTTATGATGTTCAGTGATTACATAGAAGCCAATTCATTGTTAATCACAAGATTTAAATTAAACTTTTAAAAAGTTAATACAAACTAGCTGCTGTAAATGCAAATGTCTCTTTGCCCTTGCGTTTTAGTATTTTCAATCCTACTATGAGTGAATCTCAAACATTTGTAGATTCAAGTTTCATTAAAAGAACACGGTTAGGTACCAGGAGCATTCTAGTTAATGAAATATTAACTGAATGTTCCGGTAAAATTTTATAAAACTCCACAAAATGTCAATTATCACTATTAAGGAATGAAAATTAAATAGAGCACATATACAATTTATGACAAACTCTCATATTTAAAACTGTCTTTGATGATTCAGAAGATGCCTCATCACCTTGAAGCCCTTAGGAGTATCATTATAGGTTGCTGTGTACTGAAAACTAATTTTATTAGGCTGGGGACCTACAACTAGAAGAGGTTCTACCACGTTTCGGCATTTCACAAAAACCAGAGGCTGCGTACAATTTTGCAAGGGAGAGGAAATCTTAATAACAACTGAAGTTAAATTGCCCTCAGAAAATATTTAAGTTGATTTAAAGAAAATGATATAATACAGTTCTTGTGAGCCTGAATTTGTAGGCTGAAATTTATTCTTTCTAGAGTCATAACTCATTTCTTCTGATTCTAGTCCTTAAAAAGAATAATGTATTAACCATGTGGTGCTTATTATTTTTTTAGTAGTCAGTGCATGCACCTGCTACAAAATTAAGATTTGGCAGGAATTTAAAATAATGTTTCCCCAGAATAAACCAATAGTTAATGAAGAGGAAATTAAGCTAGAGAGAAATTAAGTCTCTCATGCCAGTTTTGGGATCACTAACTGAATACTTTAGTCACAGTCTTACCATCTGTTGTGTGGGTATATTTCTCATTATTATCTTGATTTCTTTTAACGTATACTTAAATTAGGGTACTTATTTATTCTTTTTTGCATGATCATAGTTGGCAAGATGACTTCCAGACAGCTTTTCCTATTGACAACATAGCTGACAAATCTAGAAAGCTGGAAATGACCTATAACTCTGGGTTGTAGTCAACAGAATAACATAAAAGAATTCTGTTCAAGGCATACATTTCTATAGTTATCTATTTTAGACAATTCCTTCAGGAAGCATATAAGCAACAAATTTGGAAATAGATCTAGACCACCAATATACTTACTGTCAGCTACAAAAAAGTCAAGAAATAAGTTTATTGCAAAGGCAACAGGGACTCATTGTTTACATGCTGAGAGAAGGAGCCAGCTAAATTCTCAACTATTCACAAGCTATACCTATTGGTTGCAATAAAACTTCAATCAGTCCCAAGAGGGTTGCGAAGGAAATGTCCACTTCCGGCTGTGGTTTAAAGACAAATTTAACTGCGGTTGTCTCAGAGCTGTAGTGATATTATGGAAGTGGAGAATGGGACTGTCCGATGCTCCCCAAAACAGTTAGTTTGAAAAGAAGAGGTTGTAGAATGGCTGCCCTGAATCATGATAGCCCAAAGTCTACACCTGAGGGAAATGTTTATGGGAAGCTAGCATAGAAAATTCATATTCACAGACCGTATCAGTAATTTTAATTGCTGTCCCCATTAAATGAACCCAAAGTTAGAAAGAAAATAGAGATCAAGGAATGAATGAGTTTAATTTGCAACTTAAGGCAGTGTGGTCATCAAAAATGATTATGAACCCTTAAACCTTGTGTTGTGAGGTGGTTATGGTGCTTATGTTACCATTCCTTCCATACTTTAGTATCTAAGGGAAAGCAAATGCAGGAAAACAGAACTCTTCTCTCAGAAACAGGATTTGGAAAAGGGGGGCCTGGAAAATGACTTTGGACCAAAATGTAGGTGCTTTAGAAAATGACAACATTTGAGACAAACTTAGAACACTGATTTTCTGTGCATAGGGCTTGAGAAAAATGGGAGATGTTTCCATGTGTTTGTTTTCAGAGCCTCATGAGAAAGGACCCAAGCACCATGAACAAACAGATTTTGATATGCATGAGTTTAAACCTTGCACCAGCAGGTGTACCGGAAAATTGTGCAAAGAAATGTCCTGCACAGTTGTGAACATATAAAGGCAAGTTTGTGTCCTCAGTAAACATTGTTTACCTTCACCCTGATGATTTAATAATAAACCTAAAAGGGACTTTTGGTCATAGAATCATTAATGTATAAATTATAAAATATCATTACTTAAATGATACAATGAAATTAGCATTTCATAAATAGATTTTAACAAGTCTGAAGAATATTGATACAAGGTTGTAATCAGTTCAGCTTTCTGATATTTTTCACTAAGATGAAAAACGTTTACAGAGGATACCTAACTTAATATAACAGAAGTCTCATAAAATAATTAGTATCAAGCATTCCTTTAGAGGCTTTGAATCTAGATAAAATAACTGATAATAAAAGCTTTTGTTAAGCCCTTGGTACACATATAAGAAAAGTATCATATTTCTAATAGAAGTTGGATAAATTATTCTAAAGAATAAGAAAGCATTTGCAGCAAAAATTGTAGCTTCAGGAATAGAGCTAATCTTCACAAAGGGTCCTAGCTGAATTATAATCAGCTCTATTCTTCAAAAAATTATATAAAGATATGTTTTTGCTACATGGCTTTTTTGTTCAAACATGGATTTTTAAAATCTATATTAGAGGAGGCACTGAGATAAAAGTAAGAGAAATTTGTAAATTGAAGAATAGTCATTTGTATTCCTAGTCATATGTCATTTTATGTTTATATTTATATAGCATTTAATTTAAAGAGCTAATGAAAGGAGGATTTGTAGCATTTTCCCTGATCATCACTGGCTCTAGCAGTAATTTTTGACATGTGAAAGCATGAAATAGGTATTTGGAAATCATTACTTGAGCTGAGTAGGGACAGAGATGGGAAAGAGAAAGAAAAAGAAAGACAGAAATGCATTCTAAATGTGATATTTGTGGACAATTTTGAATTTTTTATAAATAAAGGTTATGACTGCAATCATAGGGTTTGTCAACTCACAGCTCATTCTCTTTCTGTGTGGCTCTCTCCCCCTTTCTCTCTCTCTTTTTCTCTCTCTACATACACGCGCACACGTGCGCACGCGCGCACACACACACACGCACACACACACACACACGGCTCAACATCTGTAATTTGTACTTTGCTTCAAGTAGATTTATTAACACTGAACTTCCCGTTACAAAGGTAGTTGGCATTCATGGTCTGGGCATTTGTCTTTCCCCAGAAACATAATTTTATCTTAACTTGGTAGGTGATTTATAGTTATTAAAAATAAGCATCATTCAGAATGCCCGAATACACTTTAAAAGCATACTGTAATTAGAGCCCATTTTGATTGATTTTGGGGGTGTTTTTGTTTTTGTTTTTTAGATTTTAGTTATGTATTTGACAGAGAGAGATCACAAGTAGGCAGAGAGGCAGGCAGAGAGAGAGGAGGAAACAGACTCCCTGCTGAGCAGAGAGCCCAATGTGGGCCTCGATCCCAAGACCCTGAGTTCATGACCTGAGCTGAAGGCAGAGGCTTTAACCCACTGAGCCACCCAGGTGCCCCGATTATTTTTTGTTTTGAGTACTTTCTTAAATGAAATAACTCAGACATATCCAAAAATATAAAAATAACAGTTAAGTGTCTATTAATACAAAACATAGCTTAAGAAATGAAATATAAACACAGTTGAAATTCTTTGTGTCCCTCTTCCAAATTATATTTCCCTCCCTCCACCTCAGAAGTAAATACCCTTCAGAATTAAATATTTATCATTTTCATGTGTACCTATATATCTATATTGTTACTACTTACATACATTCTTAAAATTAAATATTTGGGATAATATTGTGTATACTCTTTTCCAAGAAGTTTTTTTCCATTCAGCATTGTGTTTGAAAGATTGACCCATAATGATACAAATGATTCTAGTACAGTTCATTCATTTCCATTGCTCTAACATAGTCCACCATATGACTTCTCCATAATTTACTTATTCATGCTACTGATGGTTATGATCTACATTTTCTCAATTTTGTTTTCAAACTCATAAATAACAGAGAACAAACTGATGTTTGCCAGGAGTGAGAGAGTGGGAGGATGGCAAAATAGGTAAAGAGGATTAAGAGGTACAAACTTCCAGTTAAAAAACAAATTAAGTCATGAAGATGAAAAATATAGCATAGGAAATACAGTTGATAATATTTTAATAACTTTATATGGTGACTACACTTATCATAGTGAACATTACATAATGTATAAATCTTGAGTCATTATGTTATATACCTAAAACTAATATAACACTGTATGACAACTACACATATATTCTTATACATATATCAATAAAAGTATATTTTCCTGTTTCGAACAATGAGCTATAAACTTTTTTGTACATATCTCTTTCTGAAGGTGCAATATTATCTCTAGGATACATATCTAGGGATTTCTGGAATAAATGTATGTGCATTGCCAAGCTGATTATGCAGTAACCACTTGGTCTCTAAAATGATTTTACCAATTTAAATCACAGTAGTACTGTGTACAAGTATCCTTTGTTGCATATCATTATCAACACATTACATGTTTAACTTCAGAGCCAACCATAACATGGTACCTTATTGTGGTTACAATCAGCATTTTCTTGTTTACTCATGTTTCTTTTTTTTTAAAGATTTTATTTACTTATAAGAGAGAGAGCCTGAGTGTGAGAAAGAGAATAAGCAGGGGGAAGGGGCAGAGGGAGAAGAAGACTCCCCATTCAGCAGGGAGCCTGAGGCCATCAGGCTCAATCTAAGGACCCCAGGATCATGACCTGAGCTGAAGGCAGACACTTAACTGACTGAGCCACCAGGAATACTTTACTAATATTTTATACCACTTCATGTATTTACTGACTAGTGAGATGTCATCTTCTTGTTTCTCATTTTTTTCCATTTCCCATTGGAGTGTTTGACTATAATACTATTGATTTATAAAAAACACTGAGGTATTCTTGGTAGTAATCCTTGTCAGCTTTATACACTGCAAGTATCTTCATCTAATCAGTTCGCTTGCCTTTTCTTTGATGAATTTTTAATATACAGAAGTGTGTAACTTTGCCATGATTCATCTTACCAACTACAACCTATATGTTCTAGCTTTTTGTTCCTTGTTCAAAAAATTCTTCATTACTACAAGACTGCTGAGGAAGATGGCACAGAAGGAGGACACTAAGTCACTTCAGCCTATGGATACAACTAGGTAACACTGACATCGGCATAAATAAACCAGAAAATGAACCAAAGACTGGCAGAACAGTCTCTCCAAAGTTAAATGTAAAGAGGCCACATTGAAGAAGATAGGAAGGGCAGAGATGCAGTCAGGAGCCAACTGGTCTGTGGGACTGTCCTCAGGAGGGAGGGACGTGATGGACACAGAGAGGTGACAGGGACAGACCATCAAACCAAGCACCCAAAGCACAGGGAACCCACATGAAAACCAGAGGGGCATAATTTCACAAGTTGTCNTGAGGGAAATGTTTATGGGAAGCTAGCATAGAAAATTCATATTCACAGACCGTATCAGTAATTTTAATTGCTGTCCCCATTAAATGAACCCAAAGTTAGAAAGAAAATAGAGATCAAGGAATGAATGAGTTTAATTTGCAACTTAAGGCAGTGTGGTCATCAAAAATGATTATGAACCCTTAAACCTTGTGTTGTGAGGTGGTTATGGTGCTTATGTTACCATTCCTTCCATACTTTAGTATCTAAGGGAAAGCAAATGCAGGAAAACAGAACTCTTCTCTCAGAAACAGGATTTGGAAAAGGGGGGCCTGGAAAATGACTTTGGACCAAAATGTAGGTGCTTTAGAAAATGACAACATTTGAGACAAACTTAGAACACTGATTTTCTGTGCATAGGGCTTGAGAAAAATGGGAGATGTTTCCATGTGTTTGTTTTCAGAGCCTCATGAGAAAGGACCCAAGCACCATGAACAAACAGATTTTGATATGCACGAGTTTAAACCTTGCACCAGCAGGTGTACCGGAAAATTGTGCAAAGAAATGTCCTGCACAGTTGTGAACATATAAAGGCAAGTTTGTGTCCTCAGTAAACATTGTTTACCTTCACCCTGGTGATTTAATAATAAACCTAAAAGGGACTTTTGGTCATAGAATCATTAATGTATAAATTATAAAATATCATTACTTAAATGATACAATGAAATTAGCATTTCATAAATAGATTTTAACAAGTCTGAAGAATATTGATACAAGGTTGTAATCAGTTCAGCTTTCTGATATTTTTCACTAAGATGAAAAACGTTTACAGAGGATACCTAACTTAATATAACAGAAGTCTCATAAAATAATTAGTATCAAGCATTCCTTTAAAGGCTTTGAATCTAGATAAAATAACTGATAATAAAAGCTTTTGTTAAGCCCTTGGTACACATATAAGAAAAGTATCATATTTCTAATAGAAGTTGGATAAATTATTCTAAAGAATAAGAAAGCATTTGCAGCAAAAATTGTAGCTTCAGGAATAGAGCTAATCTTCACAAAGGGTCCTAGCTGAATTATAATCAGCTCTATTCTTCAAAAAATTATATAAAGATATGTTTTTGCTACATGGCTTTTTTGTTCAAACATGGATTTTTAAAATCTATATTAGAGGAGGCACTGAGATAAAAGTAAGAGAAATTTGTAAATTGAAGAATAGTCATTTGTATTCCTAGTCATATGTCATTTTATGTTTATATTTATATAGCATTTAATTTAAAGAGCTAATGAAAGGAGGATTTGTAGCATTTTCCCTGATCATCACTGGCTCTAGCAGTAATTTTTGACATGTGAAAGCATGAAATAGGTATTTGGAAATCATTACTTGAGCTGAGTAGGGACAGAGATGGGAAAGAGAAAGAAAAAGAAAGACAGAAATGCATTCTAAATGTGATATTTGTGGACAATTTTGAATTTTTTATAAATAAAGGTTATGACTGCAATCATAGGGTTTGTCAACTCACAGCTCATTCTCTTTCTGTGTGGCTCTCTCCCCCTTTCTCTCTCTCTTTTTCTCTCTCTACATACACGCGCACACGTGCGCACGCACACACACACACACACGGCTCAACATCTGTAATTTGTACTTTGCTTCAAGTAGATTTATTAACACTGAACTTCCCGTTACAAAGGTAGTTGGCATTCATGGTCTGGGCATTTGTCTTTCCCCAGAAACATAATTTTATCTTAACTTGGTAGGTGATTTATAGTTATTAAAAATAAACATCATTCAGAATGCCCGAATACACTTTAAAAGCATACTGTAATTAGAGCCCATTTTGATTGATTTTGGGGGTGTTTTTGTTTTTGTTTTTTAGATTTTAGTTATGTATTTGACAGAGAGAGATCACAAGTAGGCAGAGAGGCAGGCAGAGAGAGAGGAGGAAACAGACTCCCTGCTGAGCAGAGAGCCCAATGTGGGCCTCGATCCCAAGACCCTGAGTTCATGACCTGAGCTGAAGGCAGAGGCTTTAACCCACTGAGCCACCCAGGTGCCCCGATTATTTTTTGTTTTGAGTACTTTCTTAAATGAAATAACTCAGACATATCCAAAAATATAAAAATAACAGTTAAGTGTCTATTAATACAAAACATAGCTTAAGAAATGAAATATAAACACAGTTGAAATTCTTTGTGTCCCTCTTCCAAATTATATTTCCCTCCCTCCACCTCAGAAGTAAATACCCTTCAGAATTAAATATTTATCATTTTCATGTGTACCTATATATCTATATTGTTACTACTTACATACATTCTTAAAATTAAATATTTGGGATAATATTGTGTATACTCTTTTCCAAGAAGTTTTTTTCCATTCAGCATTGTGTTTGAAAGATTGACCCATAATGATACAAATGATTCTAGTACAGTTCATTCATTTCCATTGCTCTAACATAGTCCACCATATGACTTCTCCATAATTTACTTATTCATGCTACTGATGGTTATGATCTACATTTTCTCAATTTTGTTTTCAAACTCATAAATAACAGAGAACAAACTGATGTTTGCCAGGAGTGAGAGAGTGGGAGGATGGCAAAATAGGTAAAGAGGATTAAGAGGTACAAACTTCCAGTTAAAAAACAAATTAAGTCATGAAGATGAAAAATATAGCATAGGAAATACAGTTGATAATATTTTAATAACTTTATATGGTGACTACACTTATCATAGTGAACATTACATAATGTATAAATCTTGAGTCATTATGTTATATACCTAAAACTAATATAACACTGTATGACAACTACACATATATTCTTATACATATATCAATAAAAGTATATTTTCCTGTTTCGAACAATGAGCTATAAACTTTTTTGTACATATCTCTTTCTGAAGGTGCAATATTATCTCTAGGATACATATCTAGGGATTTCTGGAATAAATGTATGTGCATTGCCAAGCTGATTATGCAGTAACCACTTGGTCTCTAAAATGATTTTACCAATTTAAATCACAGTAGTACTGTGTACAAGTATCCTTTGTTGCATATCATTATCAACACATTACATGTTTAACTTCAGAGCCAACCATAACATGGTACCTTATTGTGGTTACAATCAGCATTTTCTTGTTTACTCATGTTTCTTTTTTTTTAAAGATTTTATTTACTTATAAGAGAGAGAGCCTGAGTGTGAGAAAGAGAATAAGCAGGGGGAAGGGGCAGAGGGAGAAGAAGACTCCCCATTCAGCAGGGAGCCTGAGGCCATCAGGCTCAATCTAAGGACCCCAGGATCATGACCTGAGCTGAAGGCAGACACTTAACTGACTGAGCCACCAGGAATACTTTACTAATATTTTATACCACTTCATATATTTACTGACTAGTGAGATGTCATCTTCTTGTTTCTCATTTTTTTCCATTTCCCATTGGAGTGTTTGACTATAATACTATTGATTTATAAAAAACACTGAGGTATTCTTGGTAGTAATCCTTGTCAGCTTTATACACTGCAAGTATCTTCATCTAATCAGTTCGCTTGCCTTTTCTTTGATGAATTTTTAATATACAGAAGTGTGTAACTTTGCCATGATTCATCTTACCAACTACAACCTATATGTTCTAGCTTTTTGTTCCTTGTTCAAAAAATTCTTCATTACTACAAGACTGCTGAGGAAGATGGCACAGAAGGAGGACACTAAGTCACTTCAGCCTATGGATACAACTAGGTAACACTGACATCGGCATAAATAAACCAGAAAATGAACCAAAGACTGGCAGAACAGTCTCTCCAAAGTTAAATGTAAAGAGGCCACATTGAAGAAGATAGGAAGGGCAGAGATGCAGTCAGGAGCCAACTGGTCTGTGGGACTGTCCTCAGGAGGGAGGGACGTGATGGACACAGAGAGGTGACAGGGACAGACCATCAAACCAAGCACCCAAAGCACAGGGAACCCACATGAAAACCAGAGGGGCATAATTTCACAAGTTGTCACAATCAGCGGGGCTTAACACCTGGAACTTTAAAAATTCAGCAGGCTAGGCTCTATGAGAGCCAAGAGGACCAGAGAAAACAGACTGCCCACCCTTAAAGAGATAGTACAGACAATAGCCACAAAGAGATACAGCGTAGAAGCAGCAGTTTGAAAAATGCCTGGATCATACAGGAAGGAGATATGTTTACTAATCTCAGAACCAGTGCTAGAGGGGCAGGGATCTTTGTGAGGATTCTCCAGGATCGAAGTAACTGGTGAGTGCCATTTCCTCACCCAGCCCTCCACCTAGACATGCACATATCTGTGGGAACCAGCACAGCACCAACACTTGCTACCAACTGTGCTAACAGGCATCCTGCCTCCATGTTGTCCAGCAGAAAAACCCCCTCCAATACAGCCTTGGCCAGAGCCCATCCAAAGCAGTACCATAAGCTGAGGGAGGTGCAAGCCCCACCAGGCACCAGCCCCACATAAAATGACTCCTACCCGGGAGAAAGGAGAAAATAGCCACACACACACACACACACACACACACACACACACGTCTGACTGTGGCCTCAGTGGTGAGATGGGGAAAACATCTGGTCTGGATGCAGGTCCCCCACCAATGAAAGCTTCTCAGGGAACACACAGGAAAGCACCCAGAAATCTGCTGCTGCATCTCTGGCAAACCCCTGGTCTGACTCAACTCGAGGCCAAGGCAGCTGCAGACTGGTCCACTAACAACACACAGGGACCAAGCACTGCCTACACGGGCAACAGAGCCACTTCAGACAACTGGACTAAAACCAAAAGTGACTCAGACATAACAGTAGGGTACATGCAGCACACAAAGGAGACGTCCCTAAAGAGCCAGGTTCTGGTGAACAGGGACATTGCATTGCAGGGCACTACAGGAACTCTTCTTCAAAAGGCCACTGTTTTTAAGAGCAAATGTAGTTGACTTCCCTAACATGTAAAACAGACACAGAGAATTAGATAAAATGAGGAAATAAAGGAATATGTCCCAAATGAAAGGACAGGACAAAATCACAGCAAGAGAGCTAAACAGAACAGAGATAAGTAATATCCCTGATAGAGAATTTAAAGTAATGGTCATAAAGATACTCACTGGACTTGAGGAAAGAATGGAAGACCTGAGTGTGACCCTGAAGAAAAAGGTAGAAAAATTTAAAAAGAACCAATCAGAGATGAAGAACTCAATAACAGAAATTACAAATACACCAAATGGAATAAACAGTAGACTGAAGGATGGAAAAGAACAGATCAGCGACCTGAAGGACAGAATAATGGAAAGCAAACACATTGAGCAAGTGAGAGAAAAATAATAATAAATGAAAATAGGCATAAGGAACTCATCCACTCCATCAAGCATAATAACATTCATATTATAAGGATCCCAGAAGAAGGGTGCAGAAAAGTTACTTGAAGAAATAATAGGTGAAAACTTCCCAAATCTGCACAAGGAGATAGAACCCAGATCCAGGAAGCATAGAGATCCCCCAACAAAATCAACCCAAGGAGGTCCACACCCAGACATACAGTAATTCAGATGGCTAATAGTAGTGAGAAAGAGAGAATTTTAAAAGCACCAAGAGAAATAAAACAGTTATATACAAGGGAAATCCCATAATGTATATCAGTTGATTTTTCGGCAGAAACCATGTAGGCCAGGAGGGAGTGGCATGATGTATTCAAAATACTGAAAGAAAGAAAGAAAAAAAAAGACAGCCAAGAATATGCTATCTAGCAAGGCTATCATTCAGAAATATCGTTCAGAATTTCCGAAACAAAAGTCAATGAAATTCAAACCACTATACCAATCCTACAAGAAATTTTAAAGGGGACCCTGAGGGGAAAGGAAAAACCATAACCATAAGAAAAGTAGGCAGCACAAAAGCAGAAAAATTACAAGTATCTCTGAAAATCAGTCAAAGTATTACAAAATAAAAGGGTGTAACATATGACACCATATACCTAAACTGTGAGAGGGAAAGAATAGCGTCAAACTTAAGTAACCAAGTTACTATAGACGGCTCTATGCAGAAGCTGTTATATACACATCTAATGGTAACCACAAATAAAAAACCATGGGGCACCTGGCTGCCTCAGTTGGTAAAGCATGCAGCTCTTGGTTGTAAGTTCAAGCTCCGTGTTGGGCATAGAGATTACTTAGAAATAAAACCTTAAAAGAAAACACTAATAGATATGCAAAAAAACAGAGAAAGGAATCCAAGTATATCATTAAAGGAAGAGAGCAAACCATGAGGGAAGAGAGCATGAGAAGGAAGGAACAGATGAGCTACAAGAACAACCATAAAACAAGTAACACAATGGCAAGAAGTACATACCTATCAATAATTACTTTCAATGTAGATGAACTAAATGTTCCGATCACAAGACAGGGTGAGAGAATGCATAAAAAAGCAAGACTGATCAATATGCTGCCTGCAAGAGATTAATTTCAGACCTAAAGGCACATGAAGATTCAAAGTGATGAGATTGAAAAGCATTTATCATGCATAGAAGTGAAAAGCGAGTCAGAGTAACAATATTTTATCAGACAAAATAGACACTTAAAGATAGATTGTAACAAGAGACAAAGAAAGACACTATATAATCATAAAAATAATGATCCAACAAGAAGATATAACAATTATAAATATGTATGTACCCAACATGGAAGCACCCAAATATATAAAACAGTAAGTAATAAACATAAAGAAAGAAGAGTGNGGGGCGCCTGGGTGGCTCAGTGGGTTAAAGCCTCTGCTTTCGGCTCAGGTCATGATCTCAGGGTCCTGGGATCGAGGCCCGCATCGGGCTGTCTGCTCAGCAGGGAGCCTGCTTCCCCCTCTCTCTCTGCCTGCCTCTCTGCCTCCTTGTGATCTCTCTCCGTCTGTGAAATAAATAAATAAAATATTAAAAAAAAAAAAATTAAAAAAAAAAAAAA
>LNAC01000162.1:1842651-1879760 GCA_002007465.1 Ailurus styani | reverse complement strand
AACAGTTAAGGAATTTAATACCCACTTACATCAATGGAGAGATGATCCAAATAGAAAACCAACAAGGAAACAGGGACCTTCAAAGATACATTGAACTAGATGGGCCTAACAGACATGCAAAACATTCTACCCTAAAACAGCAGAATACACATTGTTTTCAAATGCATGGAAAATTCTTCAGACTAGATCCCCTATTATGCCCAAAACAAGTCTCAACAAATTCAAAAAGATCAAAATCATACCATGTATCTTTTCTGAATACAACATTATGAAACTAGACATGAACCATAAGAAAAAAATCTGGAAACAGCACAAATACATGGAGGTTAAATAACATGTGACTAAACAATGACCAGGTCAACCAAGAAATCGAAGAAGAAATTGAAAATTACATGGAAACAAATGAAAATGAAAACACAACGGTCCAAAATCTTTGGAATGCAGCAAAAGCAGTTCTAGGAGAAAAATCTGAAATAAAAAACCTAACCTTACACCCAAAAGGCTAGAAAAAGAAGAACAAACAAAACCCCAAACTAGCAGAAGGAAGGAAATAACAATTAGACCAGAAATAAATGTTATAAAAACTAAAAAACAAACAAAAAATAAAACAGATCAGTGAAGCCAGAAGCTGGTTCTTTGAAAAGATCGACAAAATTGATAAGCTTCTAACGAGATTCATCAAAAAGAGAGAGAAAGAAGAGGACTCAAATAAATAATATCAGAAATTAAAAAGGAGGGGCACCTGGGTGGCTCAGTCATTAACCATCTGCCTTTGGCTCAGATCCTGATCCCAGGGTCCCGGCTGAGCAAGGAGTCTGCTTCTCCCTCTCCTACTCCCCCTGCTGGTGTTCCCTCTCTCGCTGTCTCTCTCTCTCTCTCTGTGTCAAATAAATAAACAAAATCTTAAAAAAAAAAAAGAAATTAAGAAGGAAAAATAACAACCAACACCACAGAAATAAAAACAATTATAAGAGAATATTATGAAAAATTATATGCCAACAAATTGAACCTAGAAAAAAATGGATAAATTCCTAGAACTATTTACCATCCTAAAACTGAATCAAGAAGAAATGGAAAATTTGAACAGGCTGATTTCCAGCAATGTCCAGGACCAAATGACTTCGCATATGAGTTTTACCAATTTTTTTAAAAGATTTTATTTATTTGAGGGGGGGCGGAGAGAGAGAGAGAGACAGCATGAGAAAGGAGAAGATCAGAGGGAGAAGCAGACTCCCCATAGAGTTGGGAGCCTGATATGGGACTAGATCCCAGGACTCTAGGATCATGACCTGAGCCAAAGGCAGTCACTTAACCAACTGAGCCACCCAGGTGCCCAAGTTTTACCAATTTTTAAAGAAGAACTAATATGTATTGCTTTCAAACTATCCAAAAAATAGAAGGAAAGCTTCCAAATTCATTTTATTAGGCCAGCATTACTATATCAAAACCAGATAAAGACACTACAAAAATGAGAACTACAGGCCAATATCTCTGATGACCAAAGATGTAAAAGTTCTCAAAAAAATATTGTCAGATCGAATCAAATAATACATTAAAAAAAGCTACTCACTACAATTAAGTGGGATTTATTCTTGAGATGCAAGAGTGATTCAACATTTACAAATTAATCAACAGATACATTTACAAATGTACCAAAAATATTAAAATACCCAGGAATAAACTTAATCAAGGAGTTGAACAACCCATACTCTGAAAACTATAAAATACTGATGAAAGAAATGCAAGATGACACAAACAAATGGAAAGATAGCCCGTGCTCATAGATTGGAAGAACAAACATTGCAAAAATGTCCATTCTACCCAAAGCATCTACAGATTTAATGCAATCCCTATCAAAATTCCAATAGAATTTTTCACAGGACTAGAACAAATAATCCTAAAACATATATGGAACCATAAAAGACCCTGAATAGCCAAAAAAATCTGGAAAGAGTATAACAAAACTGGAAGTATCATAGGGTGCCTCAGTGGTTCAGTTGGTTAAGCGTCTGCATTCAACTCAGGTCATGTTCTCGGTGTCCTGGGATTAAGCCCTATATCAGGGCTGTCATTCTCTCTCTCTCTCTTTGCCTGCCACNCTGCATTCAACTCAGGTCATGTTCTCGGTGTCCTGGGATTAAGCCCTATATCAGGGCTGTCATTCTCTCTCTCTCTCTTTGCCTGCCACTCCCCCTGCTTGTTCTCTCTTTCTCTGTCAAATAATAAAATCTTTAAAAAAATTTTTTTGAAACACTGCTAAGAGATAAAATAGTTAACATCTTTAAAAAAAAACGGAGGTATCACAATCCCATATTTCAACATATACTACAAAGCTGTAGTAATCAAAATAGTATGGCAGTGGCACAAAAACAGACACCTAGATCAACAGAACAGAGAGTCCAGAAATAAACCCACAATTGTATGGTTATTTAATCTTTGACACAGCAGAAAAGAACATGCAATGGGAAAAAAATTGTCTTTAACAAAAGGTTAAAACTGGAGAAAAATGGACAGCTACATGCAAAAGAATGAAAGTGGACCACTTTCTTATACCATACACAAAAACAAACTCGAAATGGATTAAGGACCTAAATGTGATACCTGAAACCATAAAAATCCTAGAAGAGAGCACAGGCAGTAATTTCTCTGACATTGGCCATCGCGACATTTTTCTAGATATGCCTCCTGCAAGGGAAAACAAAAGCAAACAAAAGCAAAAATAAACTAATAGGATTACCTCAAAATAAAAAGTGTCTGGCCAGCAAAGGAAACCATCAACAGAACTAAAAGACAACTTATTGAATGGGAGAAGATATTTGCAAAGGACATATCCAAAAAGGGTTAGTAACTAAAATACATAAAGAACTTATACAACTCAACACCCCAAAAATGAACATTGATTAAAAAATGATCAGAAGACAGGAACAAATATTTCTCCAAAGAAGACACACAGGTGGCCAACAGACATGAAGAGATGCTCAGCATCACTCATCATCAGGGGAATGCAAATCAAAACCACAATGAGATATCACCTCACACCTGTCAGAATGACAAAATCGAAAGCACAAGAAACATCAAGTGTTGGGGAGAAGGTGGAGAAAAAGAAACCCTCAGGCGTGGTTGTGGGAATGCAAACTAGTTCATTCACTGTGGCAAACGGTATGGAAGTTCCTTAATAAATTAAAAACAGAATGGCTAGATGATCAGTAATTTCACTACTGGGTATTTACCTAAAGAATATGAAAGCACTAATTCAAAAAGATAACACAGCCCTATGTTTATTTCAGCATTATTTACAAGAGCCAAATTACAAAACAGCCCAAGCATCCATCAACAGATGAACAGATAAAGAAGTGATACATATATATAATGGAATATTATCCAGCTGTAAAAAAAAATAATGAAATCTTGCCATTTGCAACAACATGGATAGATGTAGAGGGTATAGTGCTAAGTGAAAGAAAAAAAAACAGAGAAAGACAAATATCATGATTTTGGTCATATGTGGAATTTAAGAAACCAGAGATATGGTCAAAGAAAAAAAGAGATTAGCCAAAAAACAGACTCTTTACTATAGAGAACAAACTGATGATTGCCAGTGGGGGAGTGGGTAGGTGGATGGGTGAAATAGGTGAAAGAGATTAAGAGTACTCTTACCTTGATGAGCACTGCCTAATGTATAGAATTGTTGAATTCCTATACTGTACACTTGAAACTAATAATGTATGGTAAATTTTTTTAAAAGAAAGTCTTCAATACTATAAAATAAAGAGGTATCTTTCTTCATTTGCCTCATGAGATCTTCAAGTTTTGTTCTAGTTAGGTCTTTACTCAACAGAGAATTTTTGTCCTTTTTGTTATTATTTGTAAGAAAGATAAAGATTCTATTTTTTTCCATAAGGGTTTTTTTTTTTATTAAAAAAGTTCACCCTTCCCCACTGATTTGCAGAGCCTTGTCTCTCATGTATGAGCTTCATACACACACAGCTTTGCATCTGGGCTTCCCATCTGCCTCCACTGGTCCATTATCCTATTCCCATGTAAACATCACCTCTTCTTGACTGCTATCACTTTACAGTATCTTCATAGATTGGTAGGATGCCTACCCCAAGATGTTCACTTTCATGGCTCTGCCTTAGCTTTCTCCCCCTTTGTTCTAAGTGAATGTTAGAATCACCTCAAGTTCCATGAAAACGGTAGTGAGATTTTTATTGGAATAATGCTTTGAATTTATACACAAATTGAGGTAATTTACATCTTTAGTATTTTGATTCTTTCTATCACACTCTCTCTCCATTTATCTAGTTCTTCTTTAATGACTTTCAATAAAGTTTTATAATTATCTCCATAAAAGTCTTGTACACCTTTTGTTAGATTTATTCCTGTTGCTTTACGCTTTAGTTGCTATTAAATGCTATCCTTTTAAAATTACATTTTCAAATGTTTTTTTGCTGGATTTGATATGTAATAAACCCGTGGAAATCTCTTCTTATTTTAACAATTTAGTTGTAAAGTCTCTTGGGCGGCTTATTACACTCAATATAGAGTATGGTTTCTTCATTTTCAGTCCTTCTATTTTCTTACTCTAACCTCTGGGCTTACCTGGCCTGGCCAGCACAATGCAAAATAAGACATGCTTTTCTCATACCTGGTTTTAAAGGGAGTATTTTTAATGTTTCATTGCTTTGAGTAAGATTTCATCGATTAAGGAAGTTTTCCTCCACTCCTACTTTTCTAAGTAGTTTGATTATAAAAGAACACTGGATTTTGGGGCACCTGGGCGATGCCATCGGTTGAGGTCCAACTCTTTGCTTCAGCTCAGGTCGTGATCTCAGGTCATGAGATCGAGCCCCGTGTCAGGCCCAACTCTCAATTTAGTCTCCTTGAGATACTCTCTCTCTCTCCCTCTGCCCCACCCACTCATGTTCACTTGCTCTCTCTCTGAGATAAATAAGTCTTTTTTAAAAATTGGATTTTGTTGACTTTTCTATTTTTATTGAGAAAACCCTGTGATTTTTCTACATTAATCTGTTAACGTAGTGAATTTCATTGATGATTTCTCCAATACTATATCATCGTCACATTACTGGGGTAAAACCCATATGAGCATGATGTAATTTTTTAAACATTTTGCATTTGGGTCATTAATTGTTTTAAGATTTTTTTTGCTTGTAAGAATGGATCCAACAGCCTAATTTATAATTTTTCACTTACCAGCTTATTATACTTTGGTTAAACTGTTCTATTTTATTGTTTTTTATTTTTCAAAAATTTATTTGAGACAGAGAGCACGTGTGCATTGTGCGGGAGGGGGAGAGAAAGAGCGAATCATAAGCAGACTCCACACTGAGCACAAAGCCCAGTGCCGGGCCCGATCTCACGACCTTGAGATCATGCCTTGAACCAAAATCAAGAGTCAGAAGCTTAACTGACTGTGCCACCCAGGCACCCCAACTTGTTCTATTTTAAAAGTTGGGCAAGCATCTTGTTTCTTCCAGTCTCTGAAATAATCTGCTTATGACAATATGGAATTAAAAGTTATCTTTTACTTGAATATTTGATATAACTTGCCTACAAACCCAGCTTGCTTTGTAGATATGAGAGAGGGGGAATGATTAATTAGTGGTAGAGATTTTAAATACCATTTCAGTTTGTTAAGTAGTTAGAGATCTTTTCATGTTTTCTATTGTTTAAATCAGACTTTGACAAGTTATATTTTCCTAATAAGTTGTGACTTTCACTCAACTTTTCAGAATTATTGTCAATAAGGTCACCATATTTTTTAATGTCTGCTTTGAGTGTGATTATATCACCTTGGTTATTTATTTATTTGTGCCTTCTCTTTTTGTCAGTCTTACTTCTTTATATTACTATGGATTTATTCTGTTGTTCTCTCTGTAGCTTCTTAAGCCGGACACTGAGCTCATATTTTTCAGCCTTTTTGTGCAATAAGTTACTTTCTGAGCACTGTTTTAGCCGTATCCCATAACTTGTGATATACTGTGTTTTCTTTATTCCAGTTATATTGTCTAATTTCCATTATGATTCCTTCTTTGAGATATATAGAAGTGTGTTATTATCAAACATAAAAAGGTTTCTTTTCCCATAAGGTCATTTTTTTTTCTTATCAGTTCTTTTGCTAAGAATTTAGCATTGTTTGATTTAAGAAGCTTGATCCAAGTATCACCTTATTCGATCTGAACTCCTTAACTCTCTCGGTGAAGCAACCCAAACCAAACTACCTGGGGACTGGTAATACCCACAAGATAATCTCTGTCATAAGAACAGCTCATTATTTTGATTTTCCATCCTTTTTTCGCTCTGAGCCCTTGTGGTCCTTAACTATCTTGCAAGCTAAATTATACAATTTTTAATGTTTTTCAGCCTGAAATTTTCAGACTCTCTAGTAAACCACATTGCCAGAAATAAAAGTCTGAGAATGGGTGTTCATTTATATGCTGTAGTGTGAGGAGATTGTAGAGGCAGGAAATTTTTCCAAAACTGGCACTTTTTGCTTAGTAAATACAATTCTCAGGGGAATATTAATTTATCAGTGGGGTCTGTGTATGACAATACTGGACCACTCTCTTAACACCAGACACAAAAATAAAGTCAAAATAGATTAAAGACTTGAATGTAAGGCTTGAATCCATAAAACTCCTGGAAGAAAACATAGAGGGAAATCTTGATATTGGTCTTGATGAATTTTGAGATCTGATACCAAAAACAAAGGCAACAAAAGCAAAAATAAACAAGTGGGAATACATCCAACTGAAAAGCTTCTGCACAGCAAAGGAAATCAACATCAAAATAAAGTGGAAACCTATTAAATGGGAGAAGATATTTGCAAATTATATATCTGAAAATAGATTAATACCTGAAATATGGAGAGAGTTCACACAATTCAATAGCAAAAATCAAACAATCCAATTTCAAAAGGGGACAGAGAATCTGAGTAGACATTTTTCCAAAGAAGACGTACAGATGTCAAACAGGTGTCAAACATGAAAAGGTGCTCCGTATCACTAATCATCAGGAAAGTGCAAATCAAAACCACAATGAAATATCACCTCAACCCCTGTTACAATGGCTTGCATCAAAAAGATGAGAAAAAGTAAGTGTTGGAGAGGATATGGAGAAAAGAGAACCCTCTTGTTCTTTTGGTAGGAATACAAATTGGTGAAGTCCCTATAGAAAACCCTATGGAGGCTTCTCAAAAAATTAAAAATAAACTACCATATGATTCAGCAATTCCACCTCTGGGTATTTACTTAAAGGAAGTGAAAACACTAATTTGAAAAGATATCTACATCCCCATGTTCACTGCAGCATTATTTACAATAGCCAAGACATGGAAACAACCTAAGTGTCCATTAATGGATTAATGGATAAAGAGATTGTGATATATATACACACAGAGAGACATACACACAATGGAATATTATTCAGCCATCAAAAACAATGAAATCTTGCCATTGGCAACAACATAGATAGAACTGGAGTTAAGTGAAGTAAACTTGAGTTAAGCGAACTGAAATAAGTCGGATAGAAAAAAAGCAAATACCACATTATCTCACTTTTATGTGGAATCTAAGAAAAAAAGGCGGGAAGGGGACAAAAAAACCCAGAACTCACAGATACAGAGAACAGATCGGTGGGTGCCAGAGGAGAGGGTATAGGGTGGGTGAAAGGGATGAAGGTGACCAAACAGTACAAAATTCCACTTATAAAATAAGTCAGGATAATGTAATGGGCAACATGATGACTATAGTTAATACTACTGCATTGTGTATTTGAAAGTTGCTAAAAGAGTAGAACTTCAAAGTTCTCATCATAGGAGAAGCAAATTATAACTACATTCAGTGATGGATATCAACTAGACTTACTGTGGTAATTATTTTGCAATATGTAAAAATATTGAATCATTATGTGGTACACCTGAAACTAGTATATTGTTATGTATCAATTACATCATTTAAAAACAATAACAACAAAATATTCCAGTAAAGAAAAGAAAACAAGGGATGAGTGGGTGTCTCAGTTGGTTAAGAGTCCGCCTTCAGCTCAGGTCATGATCTCAGAGTCCTGGGATCGAGCCCTGAGTTGGGCTCGCTGCTCAGCGGGGAGTTTGCTTCTCCCTCTCCTTCTGCCCCTCTCCACATATGTGCACTCACGTGCTCACTCTCTCTCAAATAAAATCTTAAAAAAAAAAAGAAAGAAAAGAAAACATAGACATGGGGGAGGAGACAGTACAAAAATAAGTAATTGGGGAAGTTTTGGGATAGGAAGACAGAAAGAATTGGGTAAAAAATAATAAATCCAAGGATAAAATTATCATGCTAAAGCAGTATCATACTGTGCTGTTCATTTACTAGCGGTGAACCAAGTTTGCTATTGTAAAAGGAAAAAAAGCAAAGAGGGAAACATTATCCATCACAAAAATCAAAATTTCCCTAGGATTAAAATAGGCCAGTTGTCATGGTATTGGATCAAATGTGGTATTATAATAAAGCAAAGCCACATCTAGCCCTGGGTAAATTCTAACACACTATTATATAAGCTGAAACATCTGCCCTGGGCAAAAACAAAGAATATCTAGCCAGTGATGTGTTGAGGGCTGCTACAGACATACTAATTGAGGAATGCTAGAGAATTTTCTCTGTGTTCCCTGTAGAGATTAGATCAAGGTGTATCTTTTGTGGAAAATTTAGATGTGTTTTCCATAGTGGAATCATTAGGTTAATCTTTCAAAGTCCTACGTCTCTCTAGGATAGTAATGCACTAACTCATATCAAATATTAATGAGTCACAATATAAAATAGAGTTAGTTTAGTTTTACAGCAAAATTTGGTATCAGGATTATATTCATGCCTGTATACGTAGAAAGTAAAAGCCAGATACTAAGAATTCTATTTAATCTTTAACCATTAAAATGTTGTGATGTTATGCCAAGCTTACTGTGTCCTATTCTGATATACATAAATAGATCAAAATAAGTCTTGAGTAACTTACACTGTATACTATAGACAAAATTAGAGAACAAAGTAATTGGATGTCAATAGAAATTTTACACTTTATTTTCTAACAGGCTGGTGCCTCTGGTGAACGAAATCATAACTTTAAAATATGAAATAAAATTAAAGAACATTTTCAAAAAAATATAAAATACTATGCAAATCTATATGTAGCTAGAGGTATATTTGGCAAGTAGCTTGTTCTAGGAAGATGGGAACAAGACAATAAGGTGTAAGGTGACACTGAATTACTCTGGAAAAAGGTGCACTTTGTACTTTCAAAAGGATACAAGTTTTCAAGAAACTTGTATGAAAGAGATGAAATGGCAAAGAGGTGGTAGAAAAGCATAGTATACTAAAAATTACATGGAAATAAATGAGTTGCATGCTGGTACCAGCAATAAGACTTACCTTAATTGAGATGGAGAGAATGAGTTGAGAATAATGCTGCAGAAAAACAAAAGGACAAAAATCCTTGATTTTTAGAGACAATAAGGGGTTGAATCAGGGACGTGCCGCAATCATAAATAATTTTTAATCCTTAAGTAATAGTGTTTACCTAATTACATTTTGAATACATTGTGGAGTCTAGAAACCAGGTAATTGCTGTATTAACGAAATAATCATGAAAGCTCAATTAAAAGCAATTTTTATGAAAGGGACAGAGGAGAGAAAGAGGGTAATCTGTTTGACATTAAAAAATAAAGAATTTGATGGTAAGTGTTGAAGATACATCCCAAAGAAAGAGGAGCAAAATAAATAATGCTGCCAATGTTTCCACTATACTGAATTGTAAGGTTGTTGATACAAATGACAGTGAAGGAAGAATTCTGGCTGGAAGAAGGGATGTTAAATATGTATTTGCAATCTTCAACTAGCTCATCAGGAAACACGAATGAGTTTAATTTTTCAACCTGGGAAAAAGGATAGCAAGTCTTAAAATTAAAAGAAGGAATTTGCTGCCATCTCGTGGTCAATTTGGAAATTACCGTTTGTTTAGTATTTTTAGATTCTCCAATTTTCAATCATATGCCTCTAAGTGATTTAAAGATTCTCACAAAACCATTCTACTTGTTTACAAAGAAATTACATGTTTTCTATATGTATTAAACTTAAATTTCAACTCCATTAGTAGGCAAGTGAGAAAATATTTAGAGAATACACACTCTAACGTATCGATAAAAAAAAAGTTACACAAAAATTTGTAAACCAAACAAAAATTAATTACAGTGACACACTTCTTTATCATCAACTTCACGATCTCTGGTGAAAAAAAGTAAAACGAACAGGAATCTTTTGGGATATAATGAAAGGTTATGCTTTGAAAAGTTACATAAGAGTATTGAAAGCACTGACTTCTAGCTTTGCCTTTATATTTAGCAGCTCTGTGGCTTCTTGCAAATTATTTAGTGGTTGGTACATGTTCCTCTCTGAGAACCTGTCTCATAGAAATGAGGATCAAATGAAATGACATACATAAAATTAGTCTGAACGTTGTAAAAATTCTGTTTAAAAATAAAAAGAGAACTAAACTGAATAGATGAGGCAGAAGGTGACATCGGACGTACGCCTCAGCAGGGAAGGGAACGTGACTTGGAGTAAGACACTTTTCTCTATGAGATGAATTAGAACAGCTCAAAATACAGATAATTTACATCTAATAAATATCAAACACCTGTTATATATGAAGGGTATTAAGAAAACTTAAATCCAAAGAGCGACTCCAAAATAACCCACAAGTCTAATGGGAGATGTGGCCCTTTTTTTGTTGTTGTTGCAAAAAGATGTGAAGATGCTAAAGTTAGCTGTCTCCGAAATTCAGTGAGTAGTTCCAACAAAAGTAAGATTATTCCTATTTAAAAGATAATATTAGCTCTAGGTAGTGGGAAAAGGCATAAAAATTAAATTCATGAAATAAAAAGTGGCTGTGGATACCTGAAACTGGAGTTGGGATAAAAGCTTAAATATCCTTTAAGTTATATACAAAAGTTCCAAAACATCTGTGTCCTTCATACGATCAGTATCAATACTTTCTTCAAGGCAAATCATCAATCCCACTATTTGAAACAGATCAGGTGAAGAAATACACTAGATTCAGTGCATTCCAGAACCCTGAGATTGATACAAACTGCTCAGTCCTTCACCACCTTTTCCTCGGCCTCTGAAGCAGATCTGAAGCATCCTGTGAACCCACTGACTTTATTGCACTGGAAATTAGGAAGACTGACTAATTGAGAGAATTTTTATTTCCTATCCAGGGGAAAAAGAGGTAAAGATGTAAGGGAGTTACAAAGTTACACTGGTCCCTTAAGAGAATTTCTTAGAGAAAATAAATCACATCTTCCAACGTCTAATAAGACTAGCCCTTTTGCATTCCTTGTTCCTCGCAGTAACTCTGCTAAAAGAAATATAAATCCAATTCTAGTAACTTGAAGAAAAGTGTCCATCAATAGATAATTAGATATTAAAGTGGGCGTTTTGACCAAAATGATAAGATAATAGATATCCAACACAAAAGGAAGTATTCCATCAGGATGCAAATATTCAAAGAAGAAATAGAGCCTCTATGGAGCTGCAGAGCCTCTTTCCTGAAAGACTGGTGGAGAGATGATGTATTAGTCAGGATTCTCCCAAGAAACAGAACGAATAGGGTATCAGATGTATTTATACAGAGAGAAAGAGAAATATTTAATACACAGAATTGGCTCACACGATTATGGAGGCTGAGAAATCCCACCATCTGGCATCTGCAAGCTGGAGGCTCAGGAAAGCTGGTGGTATAGTTCCAGTTCAAGCCTGAAGGCCTGAGAACCAGGGGAGCCAATGGTTTAAGTTCCCGTCCAAGCACAGGAAAGGACTGAGGTCCCAGTGTAGCACACAGGCAGAGGGAACCAATGCTTTCTTCCTCCACTGTTGTGTTCTGTTCAAACCCTCAATGGATTAGATGATGCCCACCCACATTGGGAAGGGCGCTGTGCTTTACTCAGTCCCCTGAGTCAAATGCTAATCTCACCCAGAAACACCCTCACAGACACACCCAGAAATAACATTCAGCCAAATAGCTGGACACCCCATGATCCAGTCAAGTTGACACATAAAACTATCTTATATATTTCATAATTCCATTTTTAATTTTAGAAAGATCACATACTATACATTATATAACACCTTCAATGGTTATTACATATCAACATTTCACAGTAAGATGTATGCATATTTCCGAGTGGGATTTTTAAAAGGTTAGAGAGATTATAAATAGCCTCATGTTAATTTAAGACAGGTATTGCTGCCAAATACATATGCAAGACATACACACATGTATAAAGAGATATAGATAGGTTCATCATTTTTTCTTTATTTTTTAAAGAACTTCTTAGATTTCAGAATTATAGATAAGGATTATAGTCAAAAGCCACATATATTATACTGTCTTTTATCTTGCATGGAAAAGAAAGACAGTTTGAAAAGGACTTCTTTGAAGAATAAATGGGAGACACAGAAGAAATAATTGCTAAAGCTTTCCACAGGAACTCTCAGAAGAATGATATGTCCCTTTCTTTTTTAAGATTTTTATTTGTTTATTTGAGAGAGAGAGAGAGAGAGAGAGACAAAGAGCAAGAGATGGAACACAAGCAGTGGGAGAGGGAGAAGCAGGCTTCCCGCTGAGCAGGGAGCCTGATGTGGGGCTCGATCCCAGGACCCTGGGATCATGCCGTGAGCTGAAGGCAGACACTTAATGAGTGAGCTACCCAGGCACACTTAATATGCCCCTTTCATTAGGATATACTGGACAGGTGCCTAGATCCTGCCTGGGGAAGACAAATGGGAAGAGACAGATCAGCTGGAATAAGCATTAGTGACGTGGAGATCAGCCTGCATTTCCAAAGTCTATCAGGACTAACTATGCATAAATATTTCTCATGGGGGACATGTGGGTATATGATTCTTCTAGAGCCTAACCAGTGAAATCACCTAGAGGGGTAGAGCAGAGATTCACTTCTGTGGAATTACCACTAACTGTGGCTTACAACAATTTCTTATTTCCTCTCAGTTTTGTGGATTGACAGAGCTCACTCACTCAGTCAGCTTACAGCCTGGATGGGGCGGGATTGGGTAAGATGGTATCACTCATATTTCAGGAGACTCAACTCCTGATGAATGATGAGAAAACTGGGATGGCGGAGCTGGTCTCCCTCTCTACCCAACTTGTCTTTCATCTCAAGTATTTTCACATGACTGCAGAAGTATTCCAAGGGGCAGAGGCCAAACTCAGAAGTTACACAATGTCACTTCCAGACCATTCTACTTTATCAAAGCAAGCCACAAGACCGACCCACGTTCACAGAATAAAGAAGTGGATTCTGCCTTATGATAAGGGGAGCTGAAAAAAATTTGAGATGATACTGAATATACAACAAGGGGCAAAAGGGTTTCAGCTTTGAGAACCTGCAAGCAAGTCACTAATTCCCCAAAGGCCAAAAGAAGTCGTAAGTTGCAAGTCAGAGGAGAAGAGTTCATTCACCTGAATCAGTAAAATGGATGATGAGTATCCCCAGCAATGACTGAATATTCTAAGAAGCAATGAAAACATCCAGAGAAACACCAACCCAGCCCAGAGTTCAAGAACATCCCTGTTCCCCTCCTTCCACCTTTCCTTCCTCTGCTTCAACAAAGTTAGGAAATGGAACAAAATGGGAAAGCAAGGGCAGAAACAAAAGGCTGGGAACGAGAAAAAGAAGCCAGCCCTCTTCTTAAAGTTTCTATTTGCAAAACGCCCCCTCTGGGGAAAAATTTAACTTAATATCAGATTCGAAGTTTGATTATAATATAGTATGGGCTACTTTGAATTATAAAATAGTTACCTCTGAAAATTAAAATGACCATATTTTTTTTTCCAGAGCAAGAGCTGAAAATACACACAGATCTGCCTGAATTTTCATTCATGAAAGGGAGTAACTGCCATTATTGAGTAACTATTCAAGGGAAGATGAGAGACAAAATAAGGATACTTTCTGGGTGGCTACTATTGCTACTGGTCTTGAGAGTGGAGCCTTAACACATGTATTTGGTAGTGAGGAGTACAATCCCCATCTTGTGAGATCTACTGGTTCAACATATTAATTTTTCTTGAAGAAATGGTGAATGAGAGTATTATATTACATTAAAAACAGCAAAACATCCTGAAAATAGCGTGCTTCTTGCCCTTTCTGGGAATTTCATATGTCATGCATGGTGTTGTTCAAATCTTCCCTGCTCTTCTCTGAACAGTTGAGCCCATGTGCCTCTTCCCTTGACTCTCCTGTTGATGAAATCGGTATCTTTTTTTTTTTTCATCCAGCAATGGCTCCTGGCCAAGCACACATCCACTTACACATACATCGGCTTTATAAAATGGAGATTCCCTAAATGTTTGGGAAGAAAAGTTTCTCCTACATTAAATTTCAAAACCTAGTTCCATAGGAATGAAAGAAATATATTCAATATATTAAGAAGGCTAATCTGATGGTCATGTACAAGCTGAATTCAACAAACAAGTCTTAAAAGGGAACAGCAGGAGGACGCCTGGGTGGCTCGGTCAGTGGAACATCTGCCTTTGGCTCGGGTCATGATTCTGGGGTCCTGGGACAGAGTCCCATACCGGGCTCCTTCCTCAGTGGGGAGTCTGCTTCTCCCTCTCCCTCTACTGCTCCCCCTGCTTGTGCTCTCTCTCTCTCTGACAAATAAATAAATGAAATCTTAAAAAAAAAAAAGAATTAAAAAAAAGGAACAAAGGAACAGCAGAATTAAAAGTGACCCAAACAGAATAGGAGTGACACTCAGTATATGCAAATGATAGTTAACCAGACATGGAGAACCACGCTTTGCAGATGAAAAATGATAAGTGACTAGTTATAGCTATGGAACAAAGGGTCTACTTTTAGAATCATTACAACGCTCATAGATCAATATAATTTGAAGTCATATGTGCATAATTAAAATAACAGAAATTAAGGCTTTCTCAAATCTCAATATATTGTGACAGGCTACGAAAGATGATAGCACTGCATTCTGAAGATGCAGTTTGAAGATCTAGATCAGCAAATTATTTAAAATAATTATCAAAATACTCCAGAGGGGCAAAAGAAAGATTCCAATGTACCAAATTATCAATTATCAAGATTTGTCATTCACTGAAAATGCTCCAAAATTGATCGTGGTGAGGCACAAATCTGTGAACATATTGCAAACTACTGAACTGTATAATTTTATATGTGTAAACTGTATGGTATGTAGATTAAATTTCAATTGCCATTTACACTGACAAAAGTCAAATTCTCCATTTAACTTAGGTCATCATACACATTCAAACTGCTCAGGTTTATAGAATAATACCATATCAATTATTCAACATTCAGTACTCATTAGAAAGTATTAAGAGAGCATCTAGTATATGATAGGAGCTCCATCAAGCTTTAAGAGATACACAGTTACAAGACAGAAACAGACCTTGCCTTCATATGGTAGTCTAGGATTCTGACAAATAAACAGAAAATTATTAAGCTGCATGACAGTGTTAAGGGAAGTACAGAATGTGGGGGATGGAGAAGAATTTAATGCATATTTGAGGGAAATGTGTCAGGGAAACTTTCAGGAGGAAATGGCATGTAAATAAAAACTTCAAGACTCAACATTAAAAAGAATGATACAAATAAAAAGCAATTCCTAATTCACATCAGATGGGCTACATAGGCAAATATCTGAAGATTTTAAGAAAATTGATGCATTTTAAGAAATGAATCTGTGTGGGAATCTGGGTGGCTCAGTTGATTGGGTGACTGCCTTTGGCTCAGGTCATGATCCTGGAGTCCCAGGATCGAGTCCCACATCGGGCTCCTCTGTTCAGTGGGGAGTATGCTTCTCCCTCCAACCCTCCCCACTCTCATGCTCTCTCTCTCCCTCTCAAATAAATAAATAACATCTTTTAAAAGAAAGAAAGAAAGAAAGAAAGAAAGAAAGAAAGAAAGAAAGAAAGAAAGAAAGAAAGAAAGAGGGAGGGAGGGAGGGAGGGAGAAAGAAAGAAAGAAAGGGAGGGAGGAAGAAAGAAAGAAAGAAAGAAAGAAAGAAAGGGAGGAAGAAAGAAAGAAAGAAAGGGAGGGAGGAAGAAAGAAAGAAAGAAAGAAAGAAAAAAGGAAAGAAAAGAATTGAATCAGTATGAAGAAAACAGGGAAATGTGCCAGGAAAAAATACTGGAGAAGTTAGAGCTGCATGTGAAGTCTGGCTAATCAGCCACTGGGAGGCAGTAAGCAAAGGTGTGATAGCATTCAATTTGCAGTTTTTAAAGGTGACTCTGGTTTCAATGCTGAGGGTAGCATGAATGGAGAGAGCCAAGGGGCCCTAGGTGAAGGGGAATGATTGGAACTGAGGTGACAGAAAAGGTAGAGAAGATTCTCTCTCCAGATTACCTGTTTTCTCTGAGAAGTGGAAGAAACTCTGTCTCTGGGATAATCCTGATGGGGTAGGGAGCAGGAGTGAGGAGTTTCCAGATCCAGGTTTGAGGAGAGCAGTGACTATTTGATAGTATCACCATGGCGAGTGTCATCTAGACCTCACCAAGAAAATACAAAAAGGTTACCAGGTAAAGCTGATTGCTTGATTATGTGTTGAGACCACAATTCAGAGTAGAACCATTAAAGTCACAAGTTTCTACCCTCGGTTCCTCTTTTTTACCCCGAAAACATGTTCCTCTTCCTTCAGTGATCCCTCTCTTCATGAATGGCATCACCAAGCATGGAACCGTCAAACCCAGAAACATGGGTTCGTCTAGGACTCAAATCCCTGCTTTTGCTCTCCTTCACATTTCTCAAAATCACCTATTTTCCAGCAATTTCATGGCCTTTACCTTTAGTCCAACCTGGATTCCTGAGCAGCTTTCTCCCTGACTTTGCCTTAAGCATCGCTCTCTCTGGTGCCAAGTCATAATATGATCCTTTGCCGCCGGCGCATGAGGCTGCTTACGACTATTGTTGCCATCCCATACCTGACTGTTAGAGTTGAAGGAGGCAAAGAGTGCCCTATTAGACAGAGCTTGAGGCCCCTTTCTCCCTCTAACACTTGCTACACCTCATCCCCTCCCTTACCTATCAGCTATCCATTTTGTGGTCTGCCTAAGAACAGGAAGGACTGGAATGGAATGAGACCATGTGAGCTGCACCTAGACCCATTACTGTTAGTGAAGGACATGCTTGCTCATTTTTGCTATCTTGCTGGGCCACAGGCAGAATGACTAGAAAAAGTACGCGATATGCTCATTACAGAGTTCACTGGGAAGCCAGTCCAAAACAGGGGCATGCCGGGACACCATGCAAACCAGGGGAAAGCACCTGCCATAATTTTTGAAGGATGATTTGAAAGTGGGCCACTCTGCCAAGGTTTGCTGGGACCCGATTCTATCATATCAGCTCAGTATCTGGTAGCTTTTTGGTGAGCATTTATTTGTTATCTCCTCAAACACCTTCCATGTGTCAAAATAGTTCACCATGAGAATTGAAATATAAGTAAGAATCTCTATCCCTGCCCTCGCAGTCTTGGTAGAGAGATAGCTGCAAACAGACAATTCTAGCATATTCTGCAAATGTACCTCAATAGAATCAAGTACAAGTTTCCAAGAGACAGTAAGAAAAGGAACACAGGAGTGGACTTTACACGTGTGTTCTAGGTAATAAAATGTCCAAACTGAATCCCAAATGATTGGCAAGTATTTAGGTGTTTTTATATGTACTCCATGTACCACAGTCATGAAAAAATATACAATTATAAATTCTATAATATACACTACCATCAACAGTTAATAGTTAAAGAAACACTAATTACAGATACTGAGGGGCTTATTAAGAATATTATATGTAATATCCTATATTTTTTCTGAAGAATTTCAATATTGGGGATGGTATTTACTAATTGTCTTTTGTGTGCCATGACTGGAAAAAAAAAAAGCTCATACTCAAAAAAGGCGATGTGCTTTGTTCTTTTCTTGCCATTTGCTCATGCTTGCAATTAACGGTATTACTTTTAGAAGTTTTTTCTTTTTTTAGGAAACTTTTATGACTCTTGTCCATTTTGTGAGAATCCGTTGATTTAGAGTGGGAGGGTATAACCCATAAAGTCACTTAACTGGGTGTGGATAAACAGCAAAACATCGTACCATACCGTGTGTGAACAAGAGTGAGAGATTTGCCGTGTTTTCTCCTCACTGTAGAAACTCCTCTCTTTCTAAAAGCCTGCAAGGACATCAAGGGCACCAGTGCCAAGGCAGAGTACATGCTTCCAAAGTTTCACTTTGTTCTACTTTGCAGACAGAAACACAGAAATTGAAGGTGTATTATTTTTTTCCACACATTTCAGTGGATCATTCCATGCAAGCAACACTTCGGCCCTTCTAGGAGACTGCTATAGGAGGTGTTAGCCAGGCAATGGGAGTCTGTGTAAAGGTTTTGAGACAACAGACAACATAGTTTCTTTGGAGAAGCTCTCTCTCATGAGCTCTGAAACTGGGATTCCTGGACCTGGTTCTGGCTGTGACCGGGAACAGGATCTGGCATGGCCAGCATCTTAGTTTTTTGTTGTTGATGATAAAATGGGGATAATTGTGCTTGACAGTGTTACTTTGAAAGTCAAAAATAACAATGTAGCAAAATCACATCTTGGAATATTAATCCATGTTACGTTCATTTTCCCACTTCTATGTGAATCTTTCCTCAGTCGTTAAAAACCTCCACCACTGCTTTAGAAAGAAGTATGACTGCTACAGTGAAAGAATTAAAGGATCAGGGTACAATCAATGCTGGGTTTGGTGTATTTTTTGCTTCCAGAAGAGGCAGTCTAGAATAAAGAAGGAGGAGGAGGAAAGGGAGACGGAGGAAGAAAATGAGGAGGAGGAGCTTTTCACAGCCAAAGTAGTAAAGTTTGGAAAGACTAGAAGACAAACTAGATGATCCCACTCATACTTCCTAGAAAAAATAGGGTGAGCCACTTGAACCTACTGGGAGGGGATAAGGGAAGCTGTGGGTGGAATGGGACCTCACTGGGAGAAAAGGGCAGGGAGAGAGGGAGCTGAAACTGGGGGGACTAGATGGAGAAGAGTGGGGTCGGCATACTGAGAGACTCAGACACTTTCAGGGGCCTGTCACACAGAGCATGTGGAGGCCAAGCCAACCACCATCAAGGACTGCTAATGTTTACCCGGACGGAGACAAGCCATGCCAGCGACTCATCTCCTAACTGAAGAATGTGGGCCCCTGGTCAAGATGCGCCTACGTGAGACTTTGCTGAACTCCATGCAAACTGTCTCTGTGTTCATGTGAACTTTCTTTTGAAGGTGCAAGATATTCTAAGAGTCCCAAGACATAAAGAAAATGTCCTTTATACCCAGAAGACAAAGAGTGTTATAGAAGGGAAAACCCTAGGACTGGGCAGTACTGGGGTAAACTGAACAATAGGAAATTCCATTCGACTATAACAATAGTCATCATCCTCATAAGAGCCAACATTTTACAGAACACTGACCATGTTATCAGGCATATTGTGTGCACTACATCATTTAACCAGGGTCTTCATCTCTACCCAACACCATTCTTATCATCTACACTCTGCTCCCTTCCAGTTAAAATGAGATTACATATGTAAAGTATTTAATGCTGTGCCTGGTATATATGCTGCTCGCTTATAATTAGGACTCCAGTATCAATGGAACAGGTTGATTATCTGCTGTGATGCCAAAAGTAAGACTGTATCTGAAACTTCTAAGGTTCAGACATCAAAGTTCAGAAAAGTTTATTTCATTTTTCCAGATGTATTTTTTCCGATTTCTATAGTTTATTCTTCTAACCTCATGCCTGACCATAAGGCGATGAAGCAAAAATCTAGAGTTTCCCTTCTTGAACATGGTCCTGGTTTTTTAATCTCTATGTAGAAAGACAGCAAATGACTGCTAAGTCTTACTGTCCTCACCCCATTTACTCCCTCCATCCTTAAGAGCTCTTGAATCATCTCTATACACTATCCCGGCATTTTCCCCATTGAGGCGTTCCCCATTTCTCAGATATCCACTGATCAAAAGTACTTTTTACTCCACTTTGCTGCCAAGTAGGGAACTAAGGCTGGTAAGCCTGAGACGAGTGATGGTGAGAAATCAGTAACATCTCTTTGGCCACACATTTAAGACATGCCCTGCAACCCATGTGTGACTTTTGGATATTTCTTTTTATTGATGGCACAGCAGGGAAGGAAAGAGTGCTATTTACTGTGTACCCAAACCACACAATGTACACAAAGCAAAATGCTCTAACAGTAGTGTATGTTTTAAAAATACGTCAGATTGTGGGGTGCCTGGGTGGCTCAGATGGTTAGGTGTGTGCCTTCAGCTCAGGCTGTGATTTCAGTGAGATTTCAGTGGGATTGAGCCCTGCATCGGGCTCCCTGCTCAGCGGGGAGTCTGCTTCCCCCCCCCCAACCTGCCTCTCTGCCTACTTGTGATCTCTCTCTGTCAAATTAATACATAAAATCTTTTTAAAAATAAATAAATAAAAATATGTCAAATTGTAATTAAACATTAGCAAAGTGTATAAATAATATAAAGTAGTGTTTTGTGAAATACATTCTTTCAACAGCCATTTCCTGAGCCCCTACCACATGCTAGGCACCAAGGATACAGGGATGAAATAAAACAGACACAATCCCTATAGTTACGGAGAGTGGAGTTTAGTGGAAGAGACAGATAGTAATCAAATAATCAAAAATAAATATGAAACTACATTGGTGACACCTATTAAAAAGGAATGTTACATGGTGTTTGGAAAGCACATTATGGAGCACTCAAGCTAGTCAGGTCAGGAAAGGCCTCCTTAAGGAAGTGGAAACCGAGCTTAAATATGAAGAATGATCTTTCCAGTTGAGGGGACTAATATATATTCATTACCCACAATGCAGCTCCCAATTATATCATTTCAAAGCTCTGGTCTCTCCTCTTCTGTATGAATTTGTTAAAAATGAAAACAGAACCACAGTTCTGTTTATATAAGATCACATTAGACTTAAGAAGCTCCTTTCCAGTGCCCCTAGCAGGGCAGAATACCTAATCCTGAAGATAGCTAAGAAAAGCTTGCTCAAAATATCACCACCAGTGGGATAAAAATCAAATGTCACGATGGGTCAAGAGCCTGGAGATGTAGGAATCAGAGAATGAGTATTGGGAAAATAGTATACTATACCGTACACAGGAGTAAATAAAACATCAGAAGAATAAACTATTTTCAACTCTTCTGACATACATAGATTTTTTGGAATTCCTGTGAGTCCTTGTGTTTGGGCATAGCCTTAAAGAAAGTTTTCATTAACTTCTACAGACTTACCTTGGCACATAAATGCTAAACTATGATTATTTCCTAGGATGAAACTGTTTCTGCATCTGCACATGCAGCTGCATCCAGCAAATCACTGAACCCTAAAGCAAACCAAAAAATGCCATGACCTACGCAAAACAATACTGGAAACTTCTTCCAACGAATGCATGCTTACAAAAACAATTTCTAAAATAAATGTTATATATATGCCAGGGTGTTACCATGGTTCAGTTGTGGTATTTATTTGTTCTTTTAAGGTATTATTAATTTTCCTATTTTTAAATTCCCCATATAGTTGCAGACTACAAGATTATTCTGATTATGTCATAAATTACAAATGCAATAAAATGCTATTTTGAAAGCATCTTGCTCCCCCTGCCTGTTACTGCTCCCCAAAGGACCTAAATAATTTTTATCAATGAGCAATTCCTCCAAATGCTACTTACCAAATGAGAACTTTAAGCTAAAAAAGAACTTTAATAAAGCCAAATTTAAAATCGCTGTGCTTCCTTCAATGCAAACATGACATTTAAATTAATAGCATCTATCTCTATCCTTTAGGACATACAGTATAGTTTTTAAAACTGCAGATGCTGTATATTTACTTCTGTCTCTTTCTGATTGTTAATGGGAATTTTTAAATAGTGTTCTTGCAGTTACTCTACCTCATCACTACCACGTTGAGTTTAAAAATTAATATGGACTTAGTAAAGACCATTACATCATTAAGGAAATACCAAGAAAAGAAACAGTGATATATGAGATTTACTCTGTGAGCAAATGACACCCATGATGCCTTTCCTTCCTAAACCAGTTCTCATCATGAAAAGGGAAACATATACAAAATGTTTTTCACCTGTGTCAAGAAGTATCTCAGCTTCTGGGACATTTTGTAAGCTTTATAAGCAAGAGAAATATTGCATATAAATGATATCACATCCTACGTTTTAGCTAGTTATGCCTAAATCCTTTGTTGATTATAGGCCCTATAACTTCAGGCAGACAAAAGAAAAATAATCCCTATCATGTCGAACGCCAGTCTGTGGTGTTTATGAGTACCGCCTGCTGTGTTAAATGACTCAAACATCTGTCAGGTGTGCTACATTATAGCCACAGGAAAATCTCAGTACAGGTTGTGTGCCAGGCAAAATGCTTTGTCTAAGACCTTGTCAATCCTGCTGATGGATGAGTTCAGTATTCTAATGAGTAAGATTCTAAATATATTTCTACTTTGCCAGATCTCTGGATCACATCGGGAGGCACAAATCTCAGACGATTGGAAAGAAAAAGATCATTTTTAAAGGACAGTGCTTCTCTTGACTCATACAAATGTGTGGGTTTTAAGCTATCCTGGTGAGATGGTCTCCTACCCCTTTGTAATCCTTTTTTTATAAGCTTCATTTAACAGGCTAATTTCCGTTTACTCAAAACAAATTAATTCCAAACAATTTGCAAAGACTACCATACTTCTGAAGAGTATTAGTTACTGTTAGCTTTACATTCTGCCCAGGACAATGTCTACAGTCAATGGATTTGCAGACACATTATTTAGTGAATTATATTTTAAGCTGTTCTAACAGTCACTAAATCAGATGATATTGTTTTGGTGGGATGCTATATATGTGTTCCATGTAGATAACTTGTAAGTAATAAATCCAACCACTTTTTTCATGGCCTTTCATATTCTAACGTAAAAACAGAGGTGTTTTTTTTTATTGACTTTGGGAAGAGCATTATAGTAAACATATTCTCTATTATATATCAACCATTTGCTTAAAATGATGATATTCATGTCACAGTCTACATAAAGGTTTAAGTCCTGTCCTTTCAATAATGTAAAGGAGGTTCATATTTTTTAAAACTGAAAAAGTTTACTATTTTTAAACTCTACATAACATCTAATATGAAATCTAGTAAATTCTATTACAAACAAGACAAATCACATCTTTAATGGAGATATACTGAGATGAAAAAATATAATAAAAACAATGAGCCATCAGTTAGAAATTACAAATCAGCGCGCCTGAGTGGCAATCAGTTACATGCCTGTCTTCAGCTCAGGTCATGATCCCAGAGTCCTGGGATGGAGCCTTGTGTGGGCTCCCTGCTCAGCAGGGAGTCTGCTTCTCCCTCTCCCTCTGCCACTACCCCCTACTTGTGCTCTCTTGCTTTCGTTCACACTCTCTCTGTCAAATAAATAAAATATTTTTAAAAAAAGAAATTACAGATCAATCTTCATCTATTCAAAATGTTGCAGTACTTAATGTAACTTAGTGAGGAAAACCCACTAAGAATATTTCTTTTCAAGAAAACAACTAATTTCAGCTAATGCCCTCAAAAATTCCATAACCTACATATTAGCCTTTACAATTAGGCCAACACTGTTCTGAGGCTAGTGATTTAGCAGCACAAAAATAAGAATTTTAATAGCACCAATAGATAGTAAATATAGAGATTATTTATTAATCACAAAAGGAGATTTTTTTCTGGGTCATTTATTGATTTACCCATTCATTGATTTATTCATACTATCACAAACACTACAGAAAGAATACTGAAAGTTCTAAATAACTAGCCAAATTTTACCATTTTGCTGATTGGGTCAAATCATGGATTAAAGTTATAGTGTATACTAATCAGCAAACAATATTTATGCCATGACAAGACTTAATTTTTAGTTTTCAAATATTTTTACTGATTAAAGTTATATAGATACAGATACATGTCAACTATAGATCATTTAGAAAGAAAACTAAAATAAAGATGGGAATCAAAATAAAGTTATCAGGGGCACCTGGGTGGCTCAGTCAGTTAGATGTCTGCTTTTGGCTCAGGTTATGATCCCAGGGTCCTGGGACTGAGCCCTGTGTCAGGCTCCCTGCTCAGCACAGGAGTCTGCTTCTCCCTCTGCCCTGCTTGTGCTCTGTCTCTCTCTCAAGTAAGTAAATCAACTCTTTTTTAAATAAATAAATAAATAAAGTGATCCACAGTCCTACCACACACATTTAGTAAGAGGTACCCCCTCCACTACAATGCAGATTCCTAAATCAGTTGACATACACATATAGTCCACATCTGATCGCTTTGTGGTCTGTACTAATGAAATACAAACAAAATACCATTTGTGGGAATATGAATAAAGGACTTGATCAGGCAATTCGAAACAGAGGCTAATCAAATGTCCAACATGGAAAAGGTGGCAAACTTTGTTAGTCATGAGGGGAATAAAATTTAAAATAATTTAATATTCTCAAAAAAATTTAATATTCTCTAGAATGTTTACATGAAAAAGACAGAAAATTCCAAGTGCTGGAAAGGATTTGGAGACGCTGAAACTTGCTTACAGTACTAGTGGGAGTACATATTGGTAATAATGACTCTGAAATGGTTAGGCAGGGTCTTCTAAAGCTAATTATATGCATAGTTTATGACTCAACAATCTCATAAATGTAAATATGTTCAACAGAAACAAAATATGTATGTTCACCCAACTCATGTACAAGAATATATAGCAGCTCTATTCACAACAGACCCAAGCTGGAAACACCCAAAACATCCAAAAGCAGTAGAATAAATAGCAGTATAGTGATAAATGATATTCTCTTCACCAATAATAATGAACAAACTATACCCAAAACAACATGGAAGTGTTTCAAACATACTGCTGAGTAGAAGAAGAAGATAGATACCAGAGTTTAAACAAGTGAAAGTACTAAGGAATTAAAAGGAAAAAAAAAAGCGTGATGCTCTGCCCAGATCCTGCACCCCCATCTCCCTTATGGAACAAAAGCCTTCAACTGCTACTAGAAGGGCAGCAAATCTTATTGCCCTTCAGAGTACTACTAAAAATGTCTCTTAATGGTAATAGTGTATATGAAGGAAGGAAACAAAATAATCCCTCTACCCCTTTGGGAGGAGAAAAATAAATTCTGGACTGAAATCTACAACTGGGGGAAAAGGGGAAATCACTGAAAAAGTCCCTCCACCCCAACAAGGATCTAGGGACATAGTGCCTACCTATGAAGAAAGGAGAGAGTCTTCCTCTTCTGGTGCCTACCACCAAACTAATGGAGCATCAAGTGACACCGCTCTTCTGCTTGGAAAGGAACAAGAAGATAAAGAAATACCCTCTCTGGTACACAAAATTCAAAGGGAAGACCTAAAGCTGAAGAAAAAGCTAATATTGCGAAAAACCATATGGCAAACCAGTCCCCACCTTAAACTCAAGGTAATTCTAAAGAAATTTGAAGCCTCTGGTACACAGAGGTTAACCATAGCTACATCACAAACCAAACTCAGTTCAATTCCTGACAAATTGGCTCAATCCTCCACCCAGAGGCCTAGCAATGTGAACCAATTTCCAGGCATAAGAATCTATTCACTTCAGTCTCTATTATCCTATACAAGGTATCAGTTATCAACAAAAAATTAAAGGCATAAGAAGAAATAAGAAAGATTTTACTTTCAAGAGATAAAACAATCAACAAAACAAGACTTCCTAAATATGAGAACTATAACAGAAAATGTAAAGTAACTGAACATACTTGAATAGGAACATATATGAAGAATGTCTTTGCCAAATTTATCAGTAGACTCAACTCAGCACAGGAAAGAATCAGTGAACTTGAAAACAGATAAACAGATTAACAGAAATAACTCAAACTGAAACATTAACAGGAAAGAGTAGGGGTGCCTGGATGGCTGAGTCTGTTCAGTGTTCTCAACTCTTGTTCTCAACTGAGGTATCAATCTCAGGGTCATGAGTACAAGCCTCATGTTGGGCTCTACACAACTTCAAAACAAAACAAAGCAAAAAATAGGAAAGAGTAGAAAAAGAAAATCAGAGGAAAACCTCTAAGAGCTCTGAGGTGGTATCAACAGACTGATATATAGGTCATCAAAACCATAAAACAAGATAGAAAGGGAACTAGGAAAAGTAAATATTTGAAGAAATAATGGCTGACAGTTCTCCAAAAAATAGATCCAAGAATCTCAGTGAATGTTAGGCATAAATTAGGATAAATGCAAAACACACACACACACACACACACACACACACACACACACACACACACACACTTAGACATATCAAACACCTTAAAAGCAGAGAAGAGAATATCTTGAAAAAATAATATATCTTCAATGAGAGAAAAAAATCTCAAATTGATATTCTAAAGTTTCCACTCTTTTTTTATTATTATTGTTATTTGCCCCAGGGGTACAGGTCTGTGAATCATCAGGCTTACGCCTTTCACAGCATTCACCATAGCACAAACCCTCCCCAATGTCCATAACCCATCCACCCTATCCCTACCCTCCCACCCCCCAGTAACCCTCAGTTTGTTTTGTGAGATTAGGAGTCTCTTATGGTTTGTCTCCTTCCCCATCCCATCTTGTTTCATTATTTTTCCCTCCCTAGCCCCCACAACCCCCCATCCTACCCTTCAAGTTCCTCATATCAGAGAGATCATATAATTGTCTTTCTCTGATTGACTTATTTTGCTCAGCATAATACCCTCTAGTTCCATCCACTATAGAACCTAGATGTCCATCAATAGATGGATAAAGAAGATGTGGTATGCGTATGTATATATATATATATACATATACACACACACACACACACACACACACACATACACACAATGGAATGCTATGCAGCTATCAAAAGAAACGAAATATTGCCATTTGCAACGACATGGATAAATTTTCCACTCTAAGAAACTTGAGGATAAAAGAAAATTAAGTCCCAAGCAAGTAGAAGAAAGAAAATAAGTAAAACAGAAATTAATGAAAATTAGAACAACAAAAAGTGAAAAAAATATACATAAAACACTTGTTCCTGGGGTGTCTGGGTGGCTCAGTGGGTTAAGCCTCTGCCTTTGGCTCAAGTCATGATCTCGGGGTCCTGGGATTGAGCCCCACATCGGGCTCCCTGCTCAGCAGAGAGCCTGCTTTCTCCTCTCTCTCTGCCTGCCTCTCTGCCTGCTTGTGATCTCTCTCTCTGTCAATTAAATAAAATCTTTAAAACAAACAAACAAACAAACAAAAAACACTTGTTCCTGGATGGGGCAGAGTGGGGGAAAGATCAGTAAAACTGATAAACCTCTAGGCAGGCAAAAAGAGAGAGAGAGAGAGAAAGAAAGAGAGAAAATACATTATGAATGTCAGAAATCAAAGGGACAATATCATGACAGGTTAATAAGAACACTACAAACAACTCCACACCCATAAAATTAACAACTTAGATGAAATAGTAAAATTCTCTGAAAGATCTAAACTCCGAAATCTCAACTGAAGAATTAGAGTATTCCTGAATTTATTAAAGAAATTGAATTTATACTGAAAACTCTCCAACAAAGTAAGCTGCAGGCCGCATGGTTTTATTAGCGAATTTTCATCAGCTGATCAACATAATACCTTGTTTTAGTGTTTCTGTTTTATGACACCTTATTTAATACATATTGTTCATCCACTGACAATGGACTCCCTGGCCAATATCAGTATCCTTCCGCCCTGAACAAAGCTTTATCTCCCACATGTTTCTTCTGTAAGTCCTGTCACTTAGGAACACCAGAAAGCATTTAAGCAATATACAGAAAAGGGCATTTTAAATAGTAAAATCACCAACAAAAAACACAAAAATGTGAGTAACATGAAAATAAGCAGACCATGAAAATGCTGCTTGTTTACAGTACCAGAGCCGAAACAGGAAAACAAAGCATCACCTTGTTTGACCTCGGCTGGGACTGTGCCCACTGGGGACTCAAATATTTGCTATTCTGTGCATGTCTGCAAATGTCGCAAAAACACCATGAATGTTGATTTGGGGGTTACAGATAAATTTTAGCAACTAGGCAAATTCAAAGAATATCTACAAATAATGAGGATCGACTGTAATTCACCATATCAACAGAATTAGAAGAAAAATCCTGTGATTATCTCAATAGATGGAGAAAAAGCTTTTGACAAATTCAACACCCCTTCATGATAAAACTTTGAACAAACTGGTAATAGAAAGGAACATTGTCAAGTTGATAAAGCACACCTACCAAAGAACTATAGCTCAGGGGCGCCTGGGTGGCTCAGTCGTTAGGCATCTGCCTTCAGCTCAGGTCATGATCGCAGGGTCTTGGGATCCAGCCCCGCATTGGGCTCCCTGCTCCCCAGTAAGCCGGCTCCTCCCTCTCTCACTTCCCCTTGCTTGTGTTCCCTCTCTCGCTGTGTCTCTGTCAAATAAATAAACAAAATCTTTTAAAAAAAGTTCAAATTATACTTAATGGTAAAAGACTAAATACTTCCCTTCCCTACAACTGGGAACCAGACAGGGATTTCTGTTTTCACCACTCCTAGTCAACACCTTACTGGTTGTCCTACTCGGTGCAATAAAGCAGGACAAAAAAAGACACAGATTAGAAAAGAAGTACAACTGTCCCTATTCTCAGGAAATAAGACTGTCTACCTAGAAAACTCTGAAGAATTTTTTAATTTTTGTATCTTGTTTTAATTCAATTAACATATAGTATATCATTAGTTTCAGATGGAGAGTTCACTTAGCCGTCAATTAAATTTAACACCCAGTGCTCATCCCATCACGTGCCCTCCTTAATGAATCTCTAGATAAATAAATAAATAAATAAATAAATAAATAAATAAATAAATAAATAAATAAAAGTAGTGCTAAAAAGCAAGTTTGTCATGGTTGCAGGTTACAAAAACAATACAAATAGAACAACTTTGTTCTGTATAGTAGCAATGAACAAATGGAAATTTAGATAAAAATTAAAATTTACAGTGGCACCAAATATAACACAGGTAAAAATCTTACAAAACATGTGCAACTCTTTACGCATAAAATTATAAAGCACTAATTAAAGAAATCAAATAGTACTTAAATTAGTGGAGCAATATATACCATGTGTTCTGGATTTAAAAACTCAACAGTCTTAATACAGCAATTCTCCCCCAGCTCATGTACAGTATAATTTTGATTAAAATTTCAACAGTTCTTTTTTTTAATAGACAAGTTTTTTTCTAAAATCTTTATGTGAAGGCAAAGGAATTAGCATACCCAAAACAATTCTGAAAAAGAACAAACCTGGAATACTTACACAACCTGATTTCCATTCTTACCATAAAGATACAAGACTGTGTTGTTGTGGTTTGTTGCGGGGGAGGGAAGGTTGGGGGGAAGGACATCGAGGGAGCAGAATAAAAAGTCCAGGAATAAATCTACTTATATTTAGACAATTTCCACAAGGATTCAAAGTAAATTAGATACAGAAAGGATATTCTGTTTAATATATGGTTCCAGCATATGTAAAGAAAGAATCTCTCTTCATTCCTCACATTCAACACAGAAAATTTACCCAAAATGGATCATAGAGCTAAATTAAAAACCTACATCCATAAAACTTTATGGAGCCTAATATAATCAGTCAAGTAATCTATATCTTTGTTGATTCTTTTTTGTGAAGTTGTACTCTCAACACCTGAGAGAGATGTGTTTAAAAAAAAATCACCCCAAATTTTCTATTTGTCTATTTATCCATTAAGTCTGTCAGGGTTTTCTTTCACCTCTAATTTTATTTTATCTAATTTTATTTTTAAGTTTTCATTTAAATTCCAGTAAGTTAACATACAGTGTAACATTAGTTTCAGAGGTACAATACATTGATTCAGCACTTCCATACAACACCCAGTAATCATCACAGCAAGTGCCCTCCTTAATCCCTATCACCTATAAATCTGTCAGTTGTGTTTTTTTTTTTAAGATTTATTTATTTGACAGAGAGACACACAACAGCGAGAGAGGCAACACAAGCAGGGTGTGTGGGAGAGAGAGAAACCCTGCGTTGGCAGGGAGCCTGATGCGGGACTCAATCCCAGGACCCGGGATCATGACCTGAGCCAAATGCAGATGCCCAGTGACTGAGCCACCCAGGTGTCCCAATCTGCCAGTTTTTGATTCATGTATTTTGAAGTTGTTATTAAGTGCATATACATTTATAAACTACTATAATTCCTCAATATATAAACATAATTATCATTAGGAAATGTGCCTTTTTGTCTCTTGCAACCCTTCTTGTCTTGAAATCTTTTCTTACATTAATATAGCTATTCCAGCTTTCCTAGTCTTACCATTTGCATAGTATATATTTTGTCTACCTTGTAGATTCACCCTATCTGTGTCTGTGTCCAACTGCATCTCTTGCAGACAACATCCAGCTGCTTCTGGTTCTTGTTTTCTTGCCCACTCCGAAAAAATCTCTTTTTGCCTATCCCCCATCCCCTCTGACAACCATCAATTTGTTCTCTGCATTTATAGGTCTGTGTCTGCTTTTTGTTTTAGATTCTACGTATAAATGAAGTCATATGGTAGTTGCTTTCTCTGATTTATTTTAGTTAACACAATCCCCTCTATGTCCCTGCATGTTGTTGCAAATGGTGAGATCGCTTTCTTTTTTACGGCTATGTCATACTCCATTAGAGAGGAAAAACAATCTTTTGATTAGAGGTTTTTGCCCATTTTACACAAAAGTGTTTTTTGTTTATGTTATGTTCGTCACCATAGAGTACTGTATGCTGAAGGTGTGATTGAGATGGTTGTATTTAGATCTGCCATTTTGCTGTTTTCTGTTTGCTACCTGTTTCTTTTTAATCTTTCTTCCTCCTTTCCTGCCTTATTTTATGTTAAATTGTTTTGAGTATACCATTTCCTCTCTTGGCCTACCAGCTTTAACTCTTTGCATTTAGTGTTTGCATGACATTGCATCATCCATCTTTATTTTAACACCAACTTCTTAGAGTTAATGTTTAATTATTTAAATTAAATATTGTTTATTAAATTATTTAATTTATTTATAAATATTGATTTATATCAATTATTTTATTATATATTTATTTATTAAAATTAATAGATTATTTGATTAATAATTAATGTTTAACTATTTAAATTAAATATTGGAAACCTACCATATTGATTTCACTTAAATGTAGAATCTAAAAAAAATTTAAATTAAATATTGGAAACCTGGAGCAATATTTCTATGGTTATCCCACATTCCTTGTGTTATTGTTGTCATACATATAACATCTATTTTGTCTATATTTTATAAACCAAATATTCTGTTATAACTTTAGCTCTGAGCCACCATACACCTTTTAAAACACTTTAGAAAAAGTAAATCCGTTATATTTACTAATATATTATTTCCTGTGCACTTCATTTCTTCTTATATATCTGAGTTACCATCTGTGTCCTTTCCCTTCAGTCTAAAGTACTTCCTTTAGAATTTAAAGCAGGTACTCTAGATTCAATGGATATAAAATTATTAATGGACAATTATTAATGACAATTTAAATGTGTCTTTCCAATATTTTATGGACTTTCGTTACTGCTAAGAAGTCAATCAATCATTAACTGTATTACTGTTCGCTTGCATATAATTTGTTACACTTTTCTAGCTGCTTTCAATGTTTTTCTTGATCAACGACTTTCAGTAGTTTGACTAAAATATGCCTAAGTGGGATTTTCTGTTTTCATTTTGCTTGAGTTTTATTAAAAATTCCTGGATCTTCATTTTTTACATTTTTCTCCATCAATTTGGGAAGACTTGGGCTATTATAAATTTAAGACGACTTGAGACTCTCTCATTCCTTCCTCCTGAGACCCTCAGTCTCCCACTTCGCCTCCTAGAACATAAATTATACATATGTTAGACTGTTGGATATTGTTCCATAGCTCCCTAAGGTACTGCTTAGTTTTTTTTTAAATAAAATTTCTTCTGTTATTCACCTTAGGTAATTTTTATTGATCTAATTTCAAGTTTACCAATATTTTTTCTACCATCTCCAAATGTTGAAATTATAAATTTTTCCTTTTAATTATTGTACTTTACAGGTCTAGAAAATTTTTTCAATTGTTTCTATGTTGATAATTTCCCTAACTCTTCACTCAGAAGATCAGTTTTTCCTTTATTATGTGAGCATAATTGCCTTTAATTTTTTGAACACATTTATAAAACTGTTTTGATATCTTCGTTTGCTAAATCTAGCTTCTGGACCCACTAAACATCAACTTTTTGACCCCTAAGCATAGGCCACTTTTTCCCTTTTTTTTTTTTTTGGCAGGTCTAGTAATTTTTAATCAAAACTGACAGTGAAGATATTGCAATCTGTAGTCTTCTGAGGATTGTTTTTTGTTGCTTCCTTTGTTTTCTGTATTTTGTTGTTGTTCTAATACACGATTACCTCTTTCAGATTCCATGTGTAAACTTGTCCTCAATACATTTTGCAGCAGGTGATATCTCTGCTTGATTTTTACAAATTCCCCAAGTTATATTTTTTAGCCTGAGAGTGTCCCCTGCATTTGCTAGTTGAGCAGTTAGCCAAAACAAGTATTTGAGCAGAGTATAGACAGAGACTGGAGGGCTCATAGTCACTAGAATCACATGGCTTAAGTGGTCCCCTCCAGGTTCAGCTGTTCTTCCAGTTTCAGTTGCTGCCCTCTGATGTCTCAAGCCTATTATGCTTCAGCTGCCTGCCACCGAGCTGTGCCTAGTTTGGGAAATATACTCAGTTAAAATAACAGCAAACACAAGTCTCATCCAGTGCAACTCTGTCTTTCAAAGCTTAGTTTCTTCTCCAAGCTCTACTTGTTTGCAGGGAGTCCCTCTAGGTTCTTCTCTCCACATGCGCAGTTTAGTATCAGAGATTTCGGCAACATACACTGGATTTTGGGTCTCATCTGTTCTCTAAATCTCACAGGATTTTCCTCTTAAAATTACAGCCATCCTTCCAGCCCTGATCTGGTTTTTTGTGTTGTTTGCTTTGCTTCGTTTTGCTGTCATCTCTACCCTTAAACATGTAGTTTTCTGCTGCCATAGACATAGTGGTTGAGAAGAACATACAGAAAAAATAATTACAAATGCCCAATTTTTACCCTGTACAGTTATAATTTTTTCAAAAGTAAAATCTTCTCCAACTTTTAGATAAATTTAATTTAAAATTTAATTAATTAAATTTAATTTAAAATTTAATTAATTAAATTTTAAAATTAAATTTAATTTAAAGTGTTTTCCAGTACAGATTTTTCTGTACAGATTTTACAACTGTAAATTTTTTGTACAGATTTTACAACTGCTATCCCCAAAGAGTTGGCATTTTTAGTTAATTCTATTACCAATACTCTAAAGAGTATTTAAAGAGTTGTTACTGTTTTCATTTTTATTATAGAAACAAAACATGTTTATTATGGTAAATTTAGAAAACATAGGTATGCAAAGAGAAGAAAATGAAAATTACTTGTAATCTATCTGTAGGTAAACATTGATCATATTTTGCAGTCTATTATTTCTGCAATGAGATTACCAATTTTCAACCACAAACATGCCTGAAAGATGAGTAAAAGTCATTTTAAGAATGACTTTTATGTTATAAGATACCAAACGTAGACATACTAAAGGAACAATAAGGAAATATTGTGAGAAACTTTATGCCCAAAAGAGTGACAGCCTAAACAAAATGGCCAAAAACCTTTAAAGAAAAAAAAATTATCAAATTTTCAAAATCTGTGGAGAGCAGAAGCAGTCAGTTTTAGACATGTAGGCAGCTGGGTATCTTTCTGGAAGCTTATGAAGAAAATCAGGGCTCCATTAATAGATTTTGAAGTTATCAGTAGCTAGATAAAATGGATAGAGACCATATCCTGTTGGCCCTTGTAGGACATGTGAAAGAATTTTGTCTTTATTAAAGGCAATAGAAGCCACTGGCAAGTTTTAAGCAAGAAGTTGATGTAAGGTTTGACTTGAGAGAAGTTCAGTAACTGCACTGCAAAGACTTTATTTGTAGAGGAGGAGAGACAGAGTATACAGGGAAATAAATTTAATGACTATTTCAGTAGGTCAGGTGAAAATGATGGCTGATAGTGATTTTGATGAAAGAAGGAAGATTTATGAGATATTAAGAAGGTAAAATCAAAAGTATTTGTTGATGGATCTGATGTTTAGAATGAAAAGCAGTTTATTCTGGCCTGTGTAACTACATGTGAGAGTGCCACTCACTGAACTAAGGAAAGTGCATACCATACATTCATTTTTTTATTTTTATCTACTTGGAAAGTGTGTAAGCCTCAAGAGAAATTTTTCTTATACCTTTAAAGAACTTTATCTCAAAATTAACATAAATGTAGAGGGAACATATCTCAACATTTAAAGGCCACATACAATAAACTCTCAGCTAACATCATACTCAGTGATGAAACGCTAAGATTAGGAACAAAGCAAGGGTGTCCACTCTCGCTACTTTTATTCAACATAGTATTGGAAGTCCTAGCCAATTAGGCAAGAAAAAGAAATAAAAGGCATTCAAATTGACAAGTAAGACTGTTACTATTTGTAAAAGACATAATACCATATATAGAAATTCCTAAAAACTTACAAAAAAACTATTAGAAATAAGTGAATTCAGTAAAGTAGCAGGATAGAAAACCAATAGGTAGTAGTCTGTTGTGTTTCCATAAACTGATAATAAACTAGCAGGAAGAGAAATTAAGCAAATTATCCCATTTACAATTGCATCAAAAAGAATCAAATATGTAGGAATAAATTTAACCGATAAGGAGAAAGACTTGTCCTCTAAAATCCGTAAGATATTGATGAAAGAAATTGAAGATGACGCAAATAAATGGAAAGATATTCCATTCTCATAGACTGGAAGAACACATATTATTAATAGGTCTATACAACCCCAAAAAATCTACATGTTAGATGCAATCCCTATCAAAACACCAATAGCAGCTTTCACAGAACTAAATCCTAAAATTTGTATGGAACTATAAAAGACCCCAAAGAGCCCTAAAAAATAGCCAAAAAGCTAGAGGTATCAAAACCTCAGGCTTCAAGATGTATTGCAAAGCTCTAGTAATTAAATTAGATACTGGCACAAAAATAGACACATAGAGCAATAAAACAAGATAGAGAGCCCAGAAATAAACCCATGTTTATACAGTCAATTAATCTACAACAAAGAAGGCAAGAATATACACTGAGGAAAAGATATTATCTTGAATAAATTGTGTTGTGAAAAAAAGGACAGCCACATCCAAAAGAATGAAGCCAGACCACTATCTTACAACATATATAAAATAATCTCAAAATAAATTAATGACCTAAATGTAAGACCTAAAACTCCTAAAAGAAAATTCATAAACAGTAAAGCCTTGGACATTGGCCTTAGCAACATTTTCCTAGAAAGATCTCCTCAAAGGAACCAAAAGCAAAAATTAACAATTGGGACTACATCAAACTAAAAAGTCTTTACAAAGTGAAGGAAACCATCAACAAAATGAACAGGCAACCAACTGAATGGGGAAAAAATATTTGCAAATGGTACATTTGATAAGGATTTAACATCCAAAATACATAAATAACTCCTACAACTCAACAAGTAACCTGACTAAAAATGGACAGAGGACCTAAATGGACATCTTTTTTAAATTTTTTTTAATTTTTTTTATTTTTTATTAACATATCATTAATGTATTATTTGTTTCAGGGGTACAGGTCTTGTGATTCATCAGTCTTACATAATTCACAGCACTCATGATAGCACATACCCTCCCCAGTGTCCATCACCCAACCACCCAACCCCTCCCATCCCCCTCCACTCCAACAACCCTCAGTTTGTTTCCTGATATTAATAATCTCTTATGGTTTTTCTCCCTCTCTGGTTTTATCTTATTTCATTTTTTCCTCTCTTCCCCTATGATCCTCTGCCTTGTTTCTCAAATTCCACATATCAGTGAGATCATATGATAATTGTCTTTCTCTGATTGACTTATTTTGGTTAGCATCAAATTTTCTAGTTCCATCCACGTCATTACAAATAGCAAGATTTCATTTTTGATGGCTGCATAATATTCGTGTGTGTGTGTGCGCGTGCACGCACGCACACACACACACACACACACACACACACTACATCTTCTTTATCCATTCATCTATTGATGGACATCTAGGCTTGAATAGACATCTTTCAAAGAAGACATACAGATGGCCAACAGGCACATGAAAAGGTGCTCAGCATTATTAATCTTCAGAGAAATGTAAATCCAAATCACAGTGAGATATCATCTCACACCTGTCAGAATGGCTAGTATCAAAGATACAAGAAATACTAAGCATTAGAGAGGATTTGGAAAAAGGAACCCTTGTGCACTGTTGGTGGGAATGTAAATTGGTGCAGCCACTCTGGAAAACAGTGCAAAGGAAGATAGGTGAAATAGGTGAAGGTGATTAATAAGTAAAAAATAAAGAATATAGTCAATATTGTTGTAATAACTGTATAGTGACAGACAATGACTACATTTACCATGATGATCATTTCATAATGTATATAATTGTCAAATCACTGTTTGTACACCTGAAACTAATATGTCAACCATGCTTCCATTAAAAATAAAAAAATAACAAAACACTGAAAAAATTAACATGAATATCCTCTTTAGACAGACAAGACTACAAAGGCAGTCCAATTGTCTAGTAACATCATAATACCATTTAAATCATGATTACAAAGAATTATGCTAATATTGTCACACCTGTATCTACCTCAAGTTTTCCCACACTAAGTTATCAGCATAATTTCAGCTCTAGGTAAATAACTCTGCCTATTTCTGGGTCTTATACCTTCCATAAATTTTGAAACTCCTACAGCT
>LNAC01000162.1:1794034-1842072 GCA_002007465.1 Ailurus styani | reverse complement strand
GAGCCGAAAGCAGAGGCTTTAACCCACTGAGCCACCCAGGCGCCCTTAAATAGAAATTTTAAAGTTAGAAGATTACAGAGGATAAATACCTGTCCCTTAATATTAAAGATAAACATTGGAAAAAATTAAATTCTAAAAATACAAGCAATACTAAAGCTACCCAAATGTGAACTGTGGAATACATACCAGTGATCAGTCACATATTACTGTGTAATACAACTCACACGTATGTATTTTCAGTGCGTAATTGGAAATGACAAAAATGGTGACACTTGACAAGAGTGTTTTTTTTTTAAAGATCTATTTATTTGAGAGAGAGATTGCTGGGTGAGGGGCCGAGGGAGAAAATCTTCAAGCAGACTCTTTGCTGAGTGTGGAGACTGACAGGGGTGCTTGATCTTTTTTTTTTTTTTATTTGACAGAGAGAGAGAGATCACAAGTAGGCAGAGAGGCAGGCAGAGGGAGAAGGGGAAGCAGGCTCCCTGCTGAGCAGAGAGCCCGATGCGGGGCTTGATCCCAGGACCCTGAGATCATGACCTGAGCTGAAGGCAGCGGCTTTAACCCACTGAGCCACCCAGGCGCCCCAGGGGTGCTTGATCTTATGACCCATGAGATCATGACCTGAGGTGAAACCAAGAGTCAGACACTTTACCAACTGAGACACCCAGGTGCCCCCTGACAACAGTCTTTCGTGCCCAGTAGAAAAGAACAGCAGGGCCTGATAGAGACATAGTACCTAGAGTATGTGGTGATGACCAAGGATGCAAAAGTGCTCAACAGTAGTGCCTAGTAGGCATTATGACACCCAAAGAAACAAAAGTGTTTCTTAAGAGAGCAACACAATCCAGATAATATAGCATAGTTCAATACAATGAACAAGACTGCCTACTGCATAACATGCAGTCATCCAACCAACTTGTCAATGAAAACATTTGAAGCATTCATCACGAGCTCCCAGAAATATTAAACTAATGATATACTGTATGATGACTAACATAACAAAAAATTTAAAAAATTGGAGACAAGAGATTTTTGAAACAGGATGATACCCTACATGAGCCAAGTGAAATCTTAGTTCTTATCATTAATAGAAGCCCACACTAGGGTCTGAAGAAATAGATGATCCTGGTGGACTCTATAAGGGAAAAGCAGAAGGGAGAGAAGTTTATCCCAATCCTCACCCAAATCCTTGAGTATGGTATTTGTTGAATTTGCTATTAACAAAGAAGGAAAAGTAGCACCATCTGCCAATCCCTTCCTTGGTATCCGGGCAATAGGAGAAATCGTTTGGCAATAAAAATCATGTCACGGCTCCTTTGGGGTCGTGACACGGACATAGTTGGGCCATCACTTCTACTGTTTATCCAGGGGAAGCTGAGGAGTTGAATTAAGTCTCACAAAAGAACCTGAAACAGCAGGTTGCTCCGCCAGAAAGACTGCCTGGTGACCTTGGCAATCTTTTTATGTTGTTTCCGTCTTGTTCCTGTCTTCATAAATGAGAGCTTGTGCTTCATTAATCCATCTCTCCTAAAGCAGCCCTTATTCCTCAATGCCCCAAGTGCAACTGTATTTCTTAGTCTAACAAAGAAGAGGGATATCAAGAACTATCACATTTTTTCAGTTGTTAGGAAGGCAGAATTTCTTAATGAGAACCAATTTATTTGTACTTTTGTAATACATTGGGAGTACATAAATGTGCTGACACTTGATCTCTCCTGTGTGTAAGTAACTAGTGTGAGTAACTGTAAATGAACTCTTTAAAACTCCCCTAGCCAATTGTCACATTATAAGATAAGTTCCATGAAGGCAAGGATTTTTGGTCTGCTTTGTTTACTGCTGTATCCCAGGGCCTAAAATTGTGTTTGACACAGATTAGATTTTCAAGATTTTTAATTAATCAACACCAATGACTTAGCTCAAGATAAAATGTATTAAGTGCCCCTGATACTTAAAATGAGGGCAGTGTATTTCAGGGATCTCGGAAGAGTGGTAGCGAGCATTCCAGGCTTAGAGAAAGGAATATTTAAAATAAATCATGAAAAATAAAAAGGTAAGAGATGAAAAGAAAGGACAGTCTAGGTAGAAGCCAACAATGTGCTGTGTGGACAAAGAAGAGCAAGTGATGCGGTGAATTCATGAAATGGAACATGAAAAAGAGAAAAGAGAACACTGGAAAGGCAGGTTATGGTTGAGGTCGATGAAAGGCAAATACAGAGAATCGAATGGCAAGCCACATAATATGCCTTTTATTCTCTCAGAGTGGAGAAGCTGCTTTCTGTTCTGAACATGAAAAATGAAAATCCTATCTAAGTCTTGGAAAAATTAATCAAGCAGCAGTCCAGATTGATGAGGCTCTAACTAAAGACATAATATACAATAGAAAGGAGGGTCATACCCTTCCTGAATCATCTAAAAAACAAGACCTGATAACAAGGGGTGGGCTCCTCCAATTGAATATATCTGATTTTAAAGAACACAAATTTGTATAACTCACTTCAGATGGGCAGTAAGATTAAAGGCAAAAATGCTATAAAACCAAGAACTGTGGTTTTGTTTAGATCTGTCAAAAATTGATTTTTTCCCCTTATTTTTAAAGGCCTTTAGGCACCAACTGTAAAATAGTAAAACCAAAGAGTAAAAATAGCTTCTAGTACAAAAGGTAGAAACACAAAGAGAAAGGAAAAGCCCAGGGGCAATAGGCCGCAATGATACAAGAAAGGTGTGTTTGGCAGAAAGAACAAAATCAAGAAGGAGATGAGAAAACAACGTGGCACAAACCGTAGAAGTGTATTCTGCAGGCAACAGACCACGATAAACTACAAAATCCACAGGATGCATATCTTATGGGAAAGAAAGAGTAAAGAAAAAATTGAAATTGAGCTCTAAGAATTTATACAAAAGGCAGTGGAGCCCTAGTAATTGATTGTCCAAATCCCAAGCAAATAGGAGGATTAGCCTGTCACCCCCCTGCAATCCCCAGGTAGAAACCAGAGGGGCCAAAACACTCAGGGCACAAGAGAAGAAATAAAATTTTGATTTAGCCAAAATTTTGAGAGCAATGACTGAAACTCAAGTGAGGTGAGGCTAGAGAGCAAAACTAAACTCACTTTTGTAAAGTATACGCACCAATTTGTAAAGCCTAACTTAAATACAAAGTAACTCTTTTTAAATTTCAATTCAATTAGCCAGGACTTGGGTGGCTCAGTTAAGCACTTGCCTTCAGTTCTAGTCATGATCCCAGGGACCTGGGATTGAGTCCCAATTTGGGCTCCTTGCTTAGCAGGGATCCTGCTTTCCCTCTGCCTCCTCTGTCTGCCACTCCCCCTGCTTGTGCTCTCTCTCTCTGACAAACAAATAAATCTTAAGTTTAAATAAATTAGTTTCAGATGTAGTGTTCTATAATTTATCAGTTGCATATAACACCCAGTGCTCATCACATCACATGCCCTCCTTAATGCCCATCACCCAATTATCTCATTGCGCCCACCCACCTCCCCTCCAGCAACCTTCAGTTTGTTTCCTATAGCAAGGAATCTCTCATGGCTTTTCTCCCTCTCCGATGACTTCCCATTTTGTTTCCCCTCCCTTCCCCTATGATCCTCTGAGCTGTTTCCTATATTCCACCTATGAGTGAAGCCATATGATGATTGTCTTTCTCTGAATGACATATTTTTCTCAGCATAATACCCTCCAGTTTCATCCATGTCAATGTAAATGGTAAATATTCATCCTTTCTGATGGCTGAGTAATATTCCATGTGTATATGGACCACATCTTCTTTATCCATTCATCTATCAATGACATCTCAGCCCTCTCCACAGTTTGGCTATTGTGGACATTGCTGCTATAAACGTTGGGGTGCAGGTGCCCTTTCAGATCAATATATTAAATACAAAGTAACTCGTGAGCATAACTTTGTCTCACACTATTCATTTTGGTTTAAAATTTCAGTTGTATTGTTTCGCCATTTTCTAAGAATCATTAATTATCATTTAAAGGAGAAATGTCTAAATCTGGTTATGTTCCACCAAATGTCTTTTCACTTGAACCAGTGCTCAGATAATACTGGATATACACACATGCTTGGGTTTCTAGGCTTTGGAGAAAAGAAAATGAGAAGACTGACTATCTGATTGGCATTCTGAGAAGGGATGGCAACATGAAATGCAATGTTGTATGTTGATCTCTTCCTTACATATATGAAAAGGTTGGCGATTATTCTGTCCCTTCCTTACTCAGCACATGCAAAGGGTTTCACCGTGATCTCTAGTCCATTACCTGATAGTGCTCATACATTGCTATACTTATTTTTAAGATCGAACCCTCTGCATAGGAAGCAGCATATCACTGATACATGTCAAATACAATAGCCTGAAAATTGTTCTTTACTTTCCTGTTGTGAACCAAGCAAGCTTCTATGAGTGGGAGTGAATCAGGGGAAATCACCATTTCTTGGCCATGAAAAGAGAGCAGAACACAAGAAACCAACCACAGGGAGGAGAGCACAGGCTTTTACCCAAGGGGAGAGTAGAACATGTAACTCATTGAATGCTATAAGAACCAGACAGAAGGCAGAAGAGAGAATTCTCCGGGAAGAACTGGGAGGAAAAAGCTACGGAATAGGCTGTTTACTGAAACAGAAGTTGAGTTAACCTGAGAGGGACTGCATTGTAAGCCACTAATTGACTTAAATGGATAAACTGAATTCTTCCACACACATTCACATATCTTGCCTTACTCCTGAGAGAAATGAACTAACACATATATTGGGTTGTCATGTCAAACACATTAATCAGAGATCATACCCAGTAGCATACTTTACTAAATAATTTCAAGTAGACATGGAATCAAGAGGTTCGGTTAAAATAAACAGAAGTCTGAATCATCAAAGGCAGCTCCCCAGGTCTTTCCTTCCCATCTAGAACAAAATGAAGGAAGTTCGGGGAGTTCCTCACACAGCAGAAAGCATTTGGATTATAAACCATGTCTATTTTGCACTTGAGAGTTGAAAAGCCTTTGTGAAATTCTCCAGGAAACAATGCCTTAACCTTTGGGTTCTACTTACAACAGCTAATCCTCACCTAGGGACATTCTGCTACAGGCATTTCAGAGATAAAAATACATTAGTATATTTATTCAGAAGTCCATTTGAGGGCGCCTGGGTGGCTCAGTGGGTTAAAGCCTCTGCCTTCGGCTCAGGTCATGATCTCAGGGTCCTGGGATCGAGACCCACATCGGGCTCCCTGCTCAACGGGCAGCCTGCTTCCTCCTCTCTCTCTGCCTGCCTCTCTGCCTACTTGTAATCTCTCTCTCTGTGTCAAATAAATAAATAAAATCTTAAAAAAAAAAAAGGAGTCCATTTGAGATTAGACTGGGTCACCTGATTCTTTTCTTCTCCCCACAAGATCTCCCTCTCCACACTCATGCGAGGACAGGTTGTGGATTGGCTGCTCTGACTCCCTCCCATGCAGTAAGTGGAACTGTTACAGAAGAGTAAGAGTAAAGAAAGTTTTACTCCTGCACCTATGCGTCATGGATTCCAGTTCCATGTGACCTAACTACTTCAATTTTGGCCATGATCTGTCTTCTCACTTAAATGCTATTTTGCCATTTATTTCATGAGACAGCAGGGTCCTGTACACTAGTCTTCTTTCCATAAAAAACTTAACTAATGCCTATTGCTTTGTGCTCGTATTTTGGAAATCTTACTAAGGTCCTTACATTTGGAAAGAATATTTAAACTGACTTCGAGACAGAGCATATTTCAGCACACAAAACTTCAGGAACTAATTTTTCAAGTTAAAAACATTGCCAAATATATTCTATTAAGAATAGAAAAGTCACCCTAAAATACGTTATGAAAACATTTTCAATGCAACATAGAAAGTGGCAGTTCTTACTCTCTCCAAACATGAGATACATTTAAGACTAAAAGGGTTCTGAAAATGGTGTAAGTCAGAGTCTTGCTAACATTAGGTAAGGGATGTTCACAAGCGAGCAAACAGGTGTATGGTCCAAAAGCAAAGGTTAAAATTAAGACTTCACATAGTTAAAAGTCTTAAAATTTACTCAAGGCATAGCAATTTTTTCTGGCAATAGTTGGAATGGTTGTTACTTTCTGTTCTGAGAGTTTGATATTTCTTTAGTTTCCTTTATACAACTTTACATTGTAACATGATGACAATGCAATGCTGCCTACTTGATTACTTCCTACATTTCAAAAGAAACTCCTAGCTCTGTACTGTTTTTTTAACCCATTTTTTTTTTTTGGTTTTTATTGGTCGAGTGACAAAGGATTAATAAATACTTTTTTTTAGGTTGAACCCCATTTGGAAATCATTAGTATTCACTGGGGTTTTTTTTTACCTGAATATTTGGACTCAGATAAAATAGTATGACATAGGAATTTTCTTCAAAATAATCTGGAATGATAACATTATCCCAACGAGATCTGAAATGAGTTGCTTTTTATTTGAAGTTGGCTTATGAGTGTGTAAAGTTCATGTTATTCCTCTACTTCAAAAATTTAGGCTTTATTTTTTATGTAACAAAAGTTTTGAAATATCCTAATGGGCTATGAAATTCTCATTAGACTACTCTCTTAGTATTATAGTACTCGTCACTGTATTCTAGTCACTGGGAGAGACGACTTCACCATTTATTGTCAAGACTTTTCCTTCTTAGGCCTGAATTAACATTGTAAGTAAAAAATATTTGGTAAGCTATTCATCTCCTCATTTGTGATGACTTGGCTTTCTGTTCCATCCCTCTGACTCTCTCAGTGCTGGCTAAAAAAAAGTTAATTCCCAAAACATCTCAGGAGAGAGCTTCAGATATCCCAATTTTGTTATTATTTTAGAAGAAAAAAGGACTTAAAAACTTGTTCAAGGTCACAAACAATTTGCTGTAAAAATCAGCCCAGGAAACCAAAACCACATGGTGCTAGAAATGAGTTGTAATATTTGGAGGTTTTCTGGATTGAGACTAAACTTGAATCATTGCTTTGATTAAGACTAAATTAGATTACAGACAGGCCTGTACTTTTCCAAGCTAGTGTTCTCCTCTCAGAGTCACTGGTAGTTATGCACTAATTCAAATGAATCATCTCCAAATTTAAATCAAAAACGTGTTTGGCAATCACTACAGGCTTTATGGATCCATACAGAAACTTGTTGGCAGCACTCTTCATCAGTCATAGGTTTATGACTCAGATCAGTCATCATGAGTAAGGACTGTCAATGTCACTAACATAGACTGTGCCTGAATAATCAGTGTTATGCACCCTAGTGAGGTAAGTTATAGTAGTAAATGAGATTGATGTTGTCATATCCATAAGAACAGTGAAGTTCTTATGATTATTTTTAGAGCAGATAGGGAGAGTATTTCCTGTTCTGATAAATATAATCCTTCTCTCATAAATAATGAAATATTTTGAGTCTACACATTAAGCTTTGACTACAATATGTTTCAGAATTTGTACCAAGGATATTTCATTAAAATAGATTTCCCAGGAAACAAAATGCCAATGTAATGCCCTGAAGAAAATGTTGAGATAGAAAATGTGCTTATGTTTCCTTATTTGCCCTTAATTCATGAACTGTAGAACATTTTAATTTAAAGTTTCATGAAAGCTCATAAATATCATGAAATTATTTCATACATGGCCCTGAAAAGGGGATATGAAATAATTATTTCCAATTAAATGACCTGTTAGTTTTTAATTGCCACAAAACAAATGATCACAAACTCAGAGGCTTAGGACAGCCCCCATTTATTGACTTACAGTTGTGTAGGTCAGAAGGCCAGCCCAGCATGGTTTGGTTCTCTGCTCAAAATATCACAAAGCTGAATCAAGGTATAAGCCAAGCTGAGTTCTTGTTAGGAATGTCCGGGAAAAAGCCAATTAATTCCATACTCAGACTTGGCAGTAGTAGAGTTCACCTTCCTGTTAAGGTAGACCTGAGGTCTTGTTTCCTTGCTTGCTATCAGCCAGAATAAACAACCTTTGCTTCTGAAGCCTGTACACACGTTTTGCCATGCAGCCTTCTTCATCGTCAGTTCAGAAACAGCATGTCAAATCTTTCTCCTCCTTTGTGTCTCTGAATTCTGTGACCAGCCAGAGAAAAATCCCGGCTTTTAAAGAGCTCATTAGAGTAAATATGTCCCACCTGGATAATCTCCCTGTCCCAGGGTCAACTCATTTGGGACCTTAACTGAATCTGTAAATCTCTTAACAGCAGTACCTAGATTCTTGTTTAATTAAATAACTGGGAAAAGGTGTGTGTACACCCGGGGCCAGAATCTTAAGGGGCCACCCTAGAATTCTGCCCATCCCAAATGGTATTGTATAAAATGAAATTTTACCGCATCCAAGAACTGATAACAAATTATCCCAATGACAATCTTAAATTCCCTTTATACCTTGTGTCTTTGTCTTTTTGGACAGCTATAAAAGAGTACCATAGACTAGGCAGATTATAAACCACAGAAACTTCTTGCAGTTCCAGTGGGTGGGATGTCCGAGAATCAAGACAGATGTGGTGTCTAGAGAGAGCCCCCACCTGGCTCATGGACAGCTGTCTTCTTGCTGTATTCATACAGGGTGAAAGGGGCAAGGGAGCTCTATGGGGTCTTTTTTATGAAGGCACCAATCCTATTAACGAAGGTCTCACCTTCATAACCTAATCAACCCCCAAAGGTCTCATCTCAAAATACCACTACATTTAGTGGTAGGGTTGAACATGTGAATCTGGGGAGAAACAACACTCAATTGATAGCACCTGTTAACACAAACGCACAAGTTTTGTGCATCAGAATTTTTATGTTTTACTTTTATTTTTTCTGTTTGATTTTTTTAAACTTCTTTTTTATATTGAGTTACAGTTGACATACAACATTAGTTTCAGATGTACAGTGTAGTGATTCAACAATTCTATACATTATGCTATGCAAACCACACCCTAAGTGTAGTTGTCATCTGTCACCATACCACATTAGTACAATATTATTGACTATGCTACCTAAGCTGTACTCTTCATCCCTGTGACTTATTTTACAACTGGAAGTTTGTACCTTTCAGTCACCTTCATCTATTTCACTCATCCCCCCAAACCCTTCCCTTGTATCAACCACAAGTTTGTTTGCTGTATTTATGATTCTGTTTTGAGTTTTATTTGTTCATTTATTTGTTTTGTTATTTAGATTCCACGTATAAGTGAAATTACATGATTTTGTCTTTGATTTATTTCACTTTGCATAATACCTACTAAGTTCATCCATGTTGTCACAAATGGCAAGATCTCGTTTTTTGTGCCTGAGTAATATTCCACGGTGTGTGTGTGCATATTTTCTTTTTCTATTAATCTAAGAGTGGACATTTAAGTTTCTTTCATACCTTGGCTATTAAAAATAATACTACAATAAGCATAGGGATGAATGTATCTTTTTGTATTAGTGTTTTCTTGGGTAAATACCCAGTAGTGGAATTACTGAATTGTATGGTATTTCTATTTTTAATTTTTTGAGGAACCTCCATACTGTTTTCCATAGTGTTGTACTAATTTGAATTCCCACCAACAGGCAGTTTTGCTTTTCTTCACCGCTTCACCAACACCTGTTATTTCCTGTCTTTTTGATACTAGCCCTTCTGATGGGTGTGAAGTGATATTTTATTGTGGTTTTGTTTTGCATTTCCGTGAAGATATGTGATTTTGAGCATCTTTTCATGTGTCTGATAGCCATCTCTGTGTCTTTGAAAAAGTGTCTATTCAGGTACTCTGCCCATTTTTAATCAGATTTTTGGTGTTGAGTTGTATAAGTTTTTAAGTATATTTTGGATATTAAGTCATTTTTTAATATATCATTTGCAAATATCTTTTCCCATTAGAAGATTGCTCTTTGCCTATCAGGGAAGCCACTATCATTCTTATTCTGATAAGAATTAATTTTTTTCTGAAAAAATATCAGGTAAACTCAACGTTTACCTGAGTAAAGATTCTTCGACTCATCAAAGTGACTTGGAAAGTTATATTTTAGAACCAGGATTCTTATGGCATTAATATTGATTATTGACAAGTATAATCATAGTAATACCTGAGATGAAATAGTATACTGTCATAAAAATCATTGCTTATAAGAAATAATTTAGTTTCCATCAACAAATTTTGTTTTGTTTCAACCAGGCCCAAAATAACTAAGTCTTCTAAAAAAACAGTATTGCAATTTCATAACACTGTGTATATTAACATATGATAATGAGAAATGGTAGACAGAACTCATTGAGGAGTTAGGCAAGAAAAAAGTAAACTATGTGGTGTTCAGACAAGAAACTAAAATCAAATACAATGTTGATTGGTTAAAATGAATTTGGAATTCAGCTCGCTCTCTATCCAAGATAGAGGGGATACTCAAGATGCTAAAATCATTGAGTTAGAATCTGTGACTGAGGAAACACCTAGTCAGAAACAGAGTCTGAGGGCGCCTGGGTGGCTCAGTGGGTTAAAGCCTCTGCCTTCGGCTCAGTTCATGATTCCAGGGTCCTGGGATGGAGGCCAGCATCGGGCTCTCTGCTCAGCGGGGAGCCTGCTTCCTCCACTCTCCTCTCTCTCTCTGCCTGCCTCTCTGCCTACTTGTAATCTCTCTCTCTGTCAAATGAATAAATAAAAAATCTTAAAAAAAAAAAAAGAAACAGAGTTTGAGTACCAGTAAAGCTTTAGAATTGAGGGATCTCGATTGGCTATAAAAAGAGTAATATTACAAAAACATGAACCATATTATTTATAAATCCTTCAAGGTTTTCCCATTGTATTTAGTATTCTAAATCCAAACTTACTGTATCCATCAGGATTTGATTAAAAGAATAGTAATTCATTCTATGAATTCTTTCTGTGAGGATTTAATTTAAGAATTAGGGATTTTATACATCTATAAGAGCTTGAGGAACAAGGATCAAGGAAGCTACTGTTGAAGGATAGGGGCCGACACCAAAACATGGCAAATTGATGTTCTCAAGAATCTTTATTTGTTGCTATGAATAAAATACACTTGATTTTTAATATTGATCTTACATCCTAAGACCTTCCTAACATGTTATTTAGTTCTAGTGATTTTGGGGATTTTCTTTTTTTTTTTTAAGCATTTATTTATTTACTTGACAGACAGTGAGAGAGGGAACACAAGCAGGGGGAGGGGCAGAGAGAGAGGGAGAATTAGGCTCCCCGCTGAGCAAGGAGCCCTGAGGCGAGGCTCGATCCCAGGACCCTGGGATCATGACCTCAGCTGAAGGCAGATGCTTACCAACTGAGCCACCAGGAGCCCCAAGGGGTTCTCTATTTATACCAACATATCTGACAATAAAGAGTTTTATTTCTTCCTTTCCAACAAAAATCCCTTCAGCCACCCACCTTCCAATGTTTTTTGCCTTGTAAGTTAGCCAACTTTTTCTACAAAGGATCAGGTAGTAAATATTTTAGATTTAGTCAGGTGTACATTCTCTATCACAACCTCAACTCTTGTATCAAGAAGGCAACTAAGAATAATACGTAAATAAAAGGGATAAACTGAGATTAAAAAAAATTATGAACACAGTGGCGGACCACATTGGGTTCACAGGATATAGTTAACTCACCCCTGACTTACTGCACTGACTAAAACCTCTTCAAATGTTGAGTAAAACTGGAAAGAATGAACATCCATGTTCCCAATTTTGGCAGAAAAAAGTTTAAAATTTCCCCATTAAATATGATGTCAGTTGTAGGCTTTTTCTAGATACCCCTTACCTGATTGAGGAAGTACCCTTTCATTGGAAGTTTGCTGAGAGTATTTATGTAAATGGTAGTTGGATTTTGTCAAACTCCTTTTCTGTGTCTCATGAGATGACATTATAATTTTACCCTTTATTCTATTAATAAACTGAATGAGTTATAATGTAAAGCTTGTGAAAAACTTTTACTTTTTCTTTAAATATTTGATATAATTCACCAGTGAAGCTATCTGGACATGGTATTTTATTTGTAGGAATATTTTTCACTACAAAGTCAATTTTTACTTGTTAAATATCTATTCAGATTTTCTATTTCTTCTTTTTGACTTAGAGTTTTAATAATTTCTGGGTTTTTTAAAGAGATTTTTGCATTTTACCAAAGTCCATAAATACATTCATAATTCTTTAAAAAATATTTTATGTATTTGACAGAGAGAGAGAGAGAGAAGGAACACAAGCAGGGGGTGAGGGAGAGGGAGAAGCAGGCTTTCTGTCAAGCAGGAGCCTGATGTGGGGCACAATCCCAGGACCCTGGGATCATGAGCTGAAGGCAGACGCTTAACAACTGGGCCACCCAGACACCCCCATTCATAATTTTCTAATTCATTTAATTTCCATAACTTTGTGATGTCCCTATTTTTTTTCTCATTAAACTTGTTTTACTGGGTCTCAAAATTCTATGATAGTTTTTTTGGTCAGGTTGTTTCCATTAAAAATTACTGATTTTAAAAACTAGTAACTTAGAACTGCCACACATGCACAAAAATACAAATGGTCCACAAAGCATTCTCCTTTCCTTCTGAAGGTTTATGGTACACAACCTCTTCCATTCCTGATTTTGTTAGTGTCTATTGTCATTTATTTTCTTGGTCACTATAGTTAAAGTTTCCCAGTTTTGTTTTTCTCTTCATTACCAATTTTGACTTATCTCTATGGTATTTCTGTATTCTATTTCATTGTTCTATTACATTCTACTCTGTGCTATTTCATTCCTTCTGTCTGCTTGCATTAAGTTGATCTTTACCTAGTTTGTTAAGGTACAAGTTTAGATTATTGATTTTAGAATTTTTCTTTTTAAATATAGGTGTCTCACGTTATAAATTTTACTCTAAACACTGATTTAAATGCATCCATCTAATTTTATTATGTTCTATTTTACTTTAGTTCAGATAAAAATATTTTTAATTTATCTTGTGATTAAATCTTTGACCCATAAGTTACTTAGAAATGTGTGTAATTTTGAAATATTTGCCCAATTCCCTAATTTTTTCTTTTGTTAATTTCTAGTTTGACTCAAATGTGCTCATTTGATTTAAAGCTTTTTAACTTACTGAGATTTGTCTTATGGTCCAAAATATGTCCTATTTTGAAAATTTTCCCATATGTATTTTATAAGAATGTTTATTTTCCTCTCATGCTGCAGAGTGATGATATAAATTTGAGTTAGGTAAAGTTGATTCTTAGACTTGATTAGATCTACTGTATCCTTTCCAATATTCTGCTCAGTTGTTCCATTAACTTTTCAGATTTAAACATTAAATTCTCCAGTGATTTGTTGAATTGTCTATTTCCCCTTTCAATTTTTTTCTGGTTTGCTTTATTTTGTAACTATTGTTAAGTGTGTACACATTTATAATTGCTACATATTTGTATGTATTGATCTTTTCATCATTAAGTAAAATCTCTCTTTCACATGTAATATTCTTGGCTTAATGTGTATTTTGTCTGATATGAAAATAACCACTCCAGATCTCCAGTCATTACTTTTTAGATGGTATATTTTTCTATCCTTTATTTTCTACCTACTTTTGTCTTGAATCTATACTGTGTCTCTTATAGAGAGAGCAGATAGTTGGATCTTGGTTTATTTATCCAATCTGATGATCTCTGCTTTTTGATATGAGACCAAGTACATTTTTAGCTATTGTATTCTTCAAATCCAGAATTTCCTCTTGGTTTCTCTTTTCATAGTTTTTAATCTCTTTATCAAGATCTCTATTTACTCAGCAAGTGTCATCATGCCGCAGTTCTTTCAGTCTTTAAACTTGTTTCCCTTAATTCTCTGAACATAATTATAATAGCGCCTTTGAAATCTTTATTTTCTAAATTTCAACATCTGGGCTAACTCACTGTCTCTAATTGCTTCTTTTTTCCTGATTAGGGTTATACTTTCTTGTTTCTTTTCCTTTCTCATAACTTTTGATTTTAACTACCATTTTAGAAGCTGTTATATACTGTAAACACTCTAGATTCTGATATTATCCTCCCAAGGGTTGTGGTTATTGTTGTTTATTTGTTTCTGTCATGAGCACGCTATGAAGGCACACACATGAGTTGTGTCAATGTCAGTGTATTCAATCATAAAGCAAGGTTAACATAACTGTAAAGCAGTTTCAGGATTCCAAACTCAACGACATTCCACTACATGTTTAACTTGGCTTCTCACACATAACACAAAGCTAAACGCAGCACAAAGTCATACAACAAGGGGTGCCTGGCTAGCTCAGTCAGAGGAGCATGCACTCTTGATCTCAGAGTCATGAACTTGAGCCGTGTGTTGGGAATAGAGACTACTTAAATAAATTTAAAAAAAAAAAAGTCACACAAGGAGATACAACAAGAGATAGGAAGATTTTTTTAAATTTTATTTAAAATCAAGTTAGTTAACAAATAGTGTATTATTAGTTTCAGAGGTAGAGTTCTGTGATTCATCAGTGGCACTTCACACCCAGTGCTCATTGGTTTAGGTGTCGCCCTTAATGCCCGTCACCTAGTTACTTCATCCCCCTAACCCCCTCCTCTCCAGCAACCCTCAGTCTGTTTCTTAACTTTCCCTCCCTAATCTCATCTTATTTTATTTTTCCCTCCCTTCTAGGGTTAGGACGTTAATGAGTCAAATGTAAGTCAGTCTGTAAGAAGTTGAGATGAGGCCTCCATGCCCTCAAGATCAGTTCTTATGCTGTTTATTATGTTCAAATAGTGGAGAGTATCTGTTATGTTCAGAGATCAATTGGGCAGATCCTTTGGTGGCAGATGCCCTTTTGATGTGGTCAGACACTAAAGGGTCAGCGTCTGGAAATTCTGACAGTTTGCTGCAAAAAATCCTCCCTTTTAAAAGGTGTTTAATCAGTCTTGGGACTTTGGAGACCTCCTCTGGTTCTGCTGGTTATCACTTTTGGATGTCATCAACCTTTGCTTGTCTTGACAATGCCTGGTCTTGGCGGCAATGCCCTTGGTTGCTTGCATCACTGCTTGACATAAGTCACTGCTTGACATGAGTGACTCCACCTTGCTCTCTATAGTTTGCTTGATTGTTTAGTAAACTTCCTGGAGGAAATCTGTGGAATATGTCTCATTTACAGGACATAACTGCTGATGTCTATACTCAGGGAGATTTTTAAATTCTTGTTTTAATTTTTAAGATTGGCTTCCTAGGGACTGGTTCTATATCTGCATAGATTATGGTCAGCCAGTTATTGGCCATAGGTTGTGCACAAACACCTTAATCCAAGAAAGACTTATAGCCCCTGCACAAGGATCTATGCACCGGTTGGGGAACACATTAAAAGTTTAGCATTTTTCAGTTGTGGTCCTGCTTTTACTTTCTTCCTTTAGGCCCTCTTATGTACTATCTGTACATGAACACAAGCTCCCATACCACCTGTGATTTGTTAAAACTCTGGAACCTTTTCAATCTCCCATGAACATTTACATGGACTTCCAGTTAGCCAAGGATGTGTAGAGAGTTTACCGAGTCCTCCTATGTCTACCTCATTTCCTAGATGTCCTTGTTAAATTTCTGTCTAGGTCATTGTCTACTGCTTGCTGCAGCCAGAATGACAACCTCAGACCAGACCAGCTGTTGGCCTTCCCTGGTGACTTGCCATTAAGATCACTACTTTTACTGACAACACTGCGGAGCAGGGTTTTCACCTTCCACTCCAAATCAAGATAGACTCCTCCAAACTAAAGCTTCTGGTGTTTCTAGTTTTCCTGCCCTGATAGAATAAAATGCAGCATCCAAACCTGGATGCAAGGGAATACCCGTAGGCAAGAATGCCACTGATTCCTACTGATCTTATCTGAAGTTCAGCAATTTTTTATGAATTAACACTTCTCACTTTGTTGCATGACTTTGGTAGATTTTGAGAGCTCTAAAATGGTTGTTTTTGACAATATGTCCAGTTTTATAGTTGCTTTTTGAGGTAAGAATTTTCTGACCTCTTTATGTTGCCAAACCAAAAGTTTCACCTCAGGCGTGACCTTTTGATCTAAGGTCAAAAGCTCTCTTATCTCCATATTACTTTTAAGCAAAGTACTGCCATGTTTATGGTTTTTCTTCATTTAAATGGAGATACTGAGAGGAAGCAATTTTCATTTTCATTACCCAATTGAATGAGAACAACTCAGTGGCAAAAACAAGTACCAATTAGCTAAATGAAAAGTTCAAGCTGTGAATTTATCTTCAGGGCAAACTGCAATGATTTGAAGGGCAGCAGTGGGAGGGAAAGTATACAAGCAAGACAAAATAGATACTCTGGAGGTAGGACCTGCCTTTGTTGTTCATTATAAATTATAGATAGATTGATTTTATATCTACATTTATGATATACAATCATATAATTTATTGAGACTGTAGCTTGGACTGAATGCAGGTCATTGAATTAATTTGAAAAAGTTAATCTAAACAAGATACTTATGGAATAGTTATCAAGCTTAATCCTTTTACCTAAGAATATAACATGTTTAAGAAAAGTTTTTTTAAACCTATTTGACATCCATTTAACATAATAAAAATGATGCCTGGTATAAGGTAAACCAAATTATATGCTTGTCAAGAAAATTAAAGATATACAATACAATAATTCAATTTTAAAAATTGAAAATAATTAAAAATTGGGGCACCTGGGTGGCTCAGTCAGTTAAGCATCCCAATTCTTGATTTTGGCTCAGGTCATGATCTTAGGGTCCTGACATACTGCTCAGAGTCGGGGTTCACACTCAGCAGCATGGAGCCGGCTTGTCCTTCTCCCATCACCTCTGCTCCTCTCACCACACCCTACATGTGTGATTGTGCTCTCTCTTACAAATAAATAAATAAACAAGTAAATAAATAAAATCTTTTAAAAAGAACATAATTAAAAGTTAAGGGGAAAAGAAATTTTTAGGGGCGCCTGGGTGGCTCAGTGGGTTAAAGCCTCTGCCTTCAGCTCAGGTCATGATCTCAGGGTCCTGGGATGGAGCCCCGCATCGGGCTCTCTGCTCAGGAGGGAACCTGCTTCCTCCTCTCTCTCTACCTGCCTCTCTGCCTACTTGTAATCTCTCTCTGTGTCAAATAAATAAATAAAATCTTTGAAAAAAAAGAAAAGCCCCCGAAATTTTTAAAATCTATTACTACCAAATATTGCCAGAGCTGTGGAGACTCATGGGAACTCTCTATATGCTGGTGGGAGAATAAATTACTACAGCCACTTTGGAGAACAATTCCATGTTACCTAAAAAAGTCTTTAAAAGCACAATTATACAACCCAGTAATTCCATTTCTTCCAGGGAGATATAAACAAGAAAAGTCGATTAAAATAAATGTACTAGATCTAAATGTATCAAAGCAGAATAGGTTTAAAATATAACAATAAGTTAAAAAAAAACTAGTTGTAGAAAGATACTGAGATGTTACGTTTATCTTTTTAATGTATATGTTTATGTATAAGTGTAAGAAGTTAATTTTAATATGGTAAAGTAGAGGAACATATTATAAATTCATAGTAGAGTTTGATTCTGGGGAAGGCCTGAGGAGAATATGGTATGGGGAAGGAGGAAAAAGGGACTTCAAATCTCTCAGTAAAGATTTATGAGTTTAAAAAAAGAAATGGAAATATTGACCCTGTTAATCCTCACTCATAGTACATGGTGTACCTAATATTTTTCTCTATATACCTAGCTCTAAAAATATGCAACTTTTTAAAAAATGTGGTAAGATAATATCAAAAACAAATGGCACTGCCACACAATGACTGTTTGTTGTACCCATCTAAATTTCCAACTAAGAGTATCAACTAATACATTTCCAAAGTATTGCTGTAAAGGAATGTAGGTGAGTTGTGAAATATTCAAAACACTTACATTAATACATTATTTACATTCAGCATATAATTATGCAGGATTCTCAACAAAAAGCATTTTCAGAAAGATCCAATCAAAGTAAAACTTGACATATAATTGCATCTTTAAAAAATATATGCCTTGGGGTGCCTGGGTGGCTCAGTGGGTTAAAGCCTCTGCCTTTGGCTCAGGTCATGATCTCAGGATCCTGGGATTGAGCCCTGCATCAGGCTCTCTGCTCAGCAGGAGCCTGCTTCCTCCTCTCTCTCTCTCTCTCTCTGCCTGCCTCTCTGCCTACTTGTCATCTCTCTCCCTCTCTGTGTCAAATAAATAAAATCTTTAAAAATATATATATATATGCCTTATCAAGAGTCTAGATGAGTTATAGATTTCTCTTATCCTTCCAATATTTCAAAATGAAAAGCTGCACCATAGCCAGCTTTCTTTTTGGCCAACAATACAATTTGCCTCTAGTGCTCACCACCCCCTCCATGAAGTTCTATGACATTGCCCTATCTAATCCCTATTTCATAGCAGTACTATAATCCTGAAAACAAAGTTTTTTGTGTCCAAAGAATTGATAGGGCATAATAATTGAACCATTTTGCATAGATTTGCTCTAAAGTATGATTCTTTTCACCTGATCTAGAAGTCAGGAGACCTATGTCACAGCTCTGGATTTCTATTTTGGGAACCTGAACAAATTTGGGTCTTATCAATTAGGGAGCAAAAAGGGTGTGGGGTAGTCAGGTAACTTTAATTCCCTTCCCAACATAAAATATGCGTCAACTTACTTGACCAAGTCACTTAACACGGCTACACTTCAATTTCCTTATCTTCAAAATACTAACTGACCTACCAAGAAGGATTAGTACACAGTTTAAAAAGATAATATATGTAAAGGATACTTGGAACAGTATCTTGTTAATAACAAAAGCTCAGTAAGTGTTTGCTATGATCATTATCATCATCATCACTATTTTTATTAGTATCAGTAATAGTTTTAATAACCCCCAAACCTAGTTGTATAAAAGTCATCAGAAACATTCACTTACTGCATCTTTCAACAAATTCATCTAACTACTTTAAAGTTTCTATGTTTTTATGTAGATCAATGATGCACATCCAAGGAATAAGATATTTAAGATAGCAATTATAATTAAACCACCTCAATTTCTCTGTGGAAAAATATGCAAGACAAAAATACACAAATGCAATGAGTGTGAAATTACAGTATGTTTCTAAGAGAGGAATGTATCTAAAGTTATACGTAAATACACAGTGAGATTTATAAGACTAATATTCACTTAAGTAATTAGTTTTGAGTTCCTTAACCACTTATTCCACTTCCTATTTTTTTTAAGATTTTATTTATTTATGTGAGAGAGAGAGAAAGCAGGAGGAGGGAGAGTGAGAAGTAGACTCCGAGCTGAGCATGGAGCCCAGTGTGGGGCTTGATCTCACTCACGACCCTGAGATCATGACCTGAGTTGAAATCAAGAGTTGGTCACTCCACTGAGCCATCCAAGCACCCCATTTATTCCACTTCTATTACTAGAACTCTTCTCGTGTCATTTCTTATATAAGAACAAACTCCTTTCCTAAATTCACAAATAATCTTTCCTCTCTTCTCTCAGATAACAATTAGATAAAAGGATGATATATTTTTTTTAAGATTTACTTATTTATTTTAGAGAGAGTGAGTGCACAATGGTGGGGAGGGGCAGAGGAATGGGAGAAAATCTCAAGCAGACTCCCCACTGAGCATAGAGACTGAGGAAGGGCTCAATGCCACCACCCTGAGAGCATGACCTGAGCCAAAACCAAGAATCCGATGCAGCCCAGGATGATATTCTCAGAAGAAAACTCAATCTGACCAAGTGCAGGAGCCGGAGTCCTTCAACACAATTATCAAAGGAGTATAATCCATCTCCACATTTTACAGTGTAGGCTGATTATAATCTGTATCAATAATCGTTGTTTCCTTTGGGCTTATTTAGTTGTGTGACAGAGGCATTTACTATACACTCTATCCATGTACTCATTCACATTTTAGAATGTTCCTACAGTTTGGCCTCATGCCATATGACTAGTTCTGGCCAACAGACTGTGCACAGAAATAATAAATATTCATTCCAGACCAAGCATTTAGAAGCCAATATATAAGCCCTCTACTATCCCATTACCTGCTGTGGCAACAGTGGAATCCACTTACTGAGATGGCAACACCACAAGATTAAAACAGCCTAAATTTCTAAGTCCATCCTTAGAAGGTAGCCCTCCCATATAACTGCAGACTTAATGTGAGAGAGAAATTAACTTTCATGTGTTAAGCCACAAAAGTTTCAATTTTGTTTTCTTAACAGAGCATAATCACTTTGAAGTGCTATAGGTTGCCCATCTCCATAAGCTGGTTCACCACTGTCATATAGCTTATGTTCATAGGTACAGAGATGTCACGAACAAGTAGTATTCTTTGAATAAAATATTTTGTCACATTAAGATTATGTTAGCAGATTGCTAATGAACAAGAGAGGGAGAAATTGGCAATTTCAGAAAGAAAAGATACGTCCCAAGAAAATGACCACTCTCTTCACATAAATCCTGTTTGCCTGCATAAATTTATATAAAATATAAATATAAAGGGGCGCCTGGGTGGCTTAGTCTGTTGAGCATCTAACTCTTGCTGTTGGCTCAGGTTATGATCTCAGGGTTGTAGGACCAATCCTTGTGTTGGGCTCCATGCTCAGCAAAGAGTCTGCTTAGGATTCTCTCTCTCCCTCTCTCTCTCTGCCCCTCTCCCCACTCTTGCTCATGCTATCTCTCTCTTTAAAATAAATAAATAAAGCTTTAAAAAGAAAAAAATACATATATATATATTGGGGTACCTGGGTGGCTCAGTCAGGTGGGCATCTGGTTCTTGGTGTCACCTCTGCTCATGATCTTATGGGTGGTGGAATAGAGCCCCGCGCCAGACAAAATGTTTAGTGGGGAGTCTGCTTTAAGATTTTCTCCCTCTGCCTCTCTCCCAACTCATGCTCTCACTCTCTCTCTCTCTCTCTCTCTCTAAAATGAATGGATAAATCTTTGAAATAATATATATAAATATAAAACATGTCTCACATTTATAATGAAGATATCCATTTCTTCTAAATATCAATCTTTCGCCTTAGATCTCCAGATAGAAATTTAAAGATTTCAAAATTTACTTCAAGAAATACACTTTCATCCCTCTTCCACATATACATATGGATTGGGAATTAGTAGCATAAATGTGATTCAGAGGTAACCTGGGAAAAATAATTGGAAGAAAATAAGTTAGTAGATTACAAAACTATGAGTTCTTCTAATTTATTGTTTTTTCTACCAAACTGCAAAAGGATTTGTAGGTGTTTTAATGTTTCCTACAGAGAAATTGAACACCAAAATTGAAAGCAAGTATGTGTTGGGGTCAGCAATCAATTATTCTATCCTAAAATAGCTATTTAACAATTATCCTTTATAACAGCTCTCTGTTATAAGTCCTAATGATGAATTATTTCATAATATATTAAATGTGTAAGAACAAATAAAGCTTTCCTTTAGATTTCCAAATGAATTTCTGTTGTGATCTTTGTTCCATTCCATTTTTAACTCATATCAAGATTTTCCAAATAGAATCACGTGTTTTTTCTAGTTTGCAAATTTACTTTGGAAAGGAAGAAAACAGAGAGAGAGGGTAAGATCCTAAACACATATCATTATCATTTACTATGAGGTTTTATATTATGATGAAAGTGGTGCTCTGTAAATTTGCAAATTAGTTGTAGGTCAATCAAATGACAAAGATTATATTTTCTTCCAATTTTGGCCATTCTGCATGATGATTTTTAATGTGTTTTAATAATATGATGTTATGAATATTTTGAGAATGGCAATTTCAAGTCTTTAGGGAAAAGGTATTTATTCCATGATTTAAAAAAAAAACACCTTTGAAGACTATATTTCTACCAGTCCATTTTCAAAAATATATAACATCAAAAGATTTTTGGTTCCAATAGACATCTAGTTTTCTGCCGAGATCAATTCTACAATTTGTGACAATTTTCTTCTCATATAAAGAAAGTAGTACAAAATCAGAATTTATCTTATTAACATCCTTCCCCAGTTTGACTCTCAATACTCCTGCTATTAACTAGTACTCTGCTACCAGTCAATCACTAAACCTTACCGTCACTGCAGGTTGTAGTGATGCCAATCCAGGCTCCAATTCTACTGCTCTTTTCAGGACCCTGGTCCAGTGTGGCTGCCCACCCCTCACCCCAGACTCCCCAATAAGGTTACTGCCTTAACCACTAGTGTCACCATCTCTCCAATCTCCCAAAGAGAAGATATTTCTTCTTAAGTAGAATATTTATTTCAATACATGAAGAGAAATTACAACCTTTTTGTTTGGCACCAACAATAATAACACTAGCCTTTCAGAGTTGTATGTCCCACACATAATGAGGTTCCATCATATTCATAAGGTATTGGATAAGGAATAATTTGTGTGCCACTAATTTGTCCAGTGCTCTGCTTTTCTCAACACCAATGCCCAGAAGCAATCCCATGTTGTCCAAGAGCTCTCTTGTTAAATGATGAAAGAACAAGCCTTCATATTAATTCACTGCTTTCATGTTCAAGCAATTAGGTCCAACACAAACTTCCTTCAAAAAATCTCCATGCAATCAGTTGACCTGCCACAGTTATAAACAAGACTTAACAATGCCTTCATTATCTATTCAACAAAACTTCAAATATATTTCTAAATTATCTCAAATTTGGTCTATTTGCCAATGTTATTACAGTTTTCCAAATTTGGAAGATATATGTAGCTATTTGGGTTTTGCTATTGTGTACCCTGTGGTTTTTATGAGGAAGTACATTTAAAGAAATGTGTGCTAAACATGTAGTAAATACTAAACATTAGTTGTTATTAATTATTACTAGTTATTATTATCCAAATTCTTTCCCCCACATGTGGTAGGATTCCACATGTTATAAATTTATATCTAAATAAATATCTAACTCCCCCAAATTTTATATCTCACATCTTTTTTTTTAATTTTTATGTATTTGTCAGAGAGAGAGAGTGTGTACAAACAGGGGGAGGGGCAGAGGGAGACGGAGAAGCAGGTTCTCCATGGAGCAAGCATCCTGATGTGGAACTCGATCCCAGGACCCTGAGATCATGACCTGAGCTGAAGGCCAATGCTTACATCGACTGAGCCACCCAGGCGTCCCTATCTCACATCTTCTTTATCCATTCATCTATCAATGGATATTTGGGTTGCTTCCAAATCTTGGCTATATCTTTTCAAATTAGTATTTTCATGTTCTTTGGGTAAATACCCAGGACTGAAATTGTTGGATCATATGTGAATTCTAATTTTAATTTTTTGAGGAAACTCCACAGTATTTTTCCACAGTGGGTGCCCAATATACATTCTCGCCAACATTGCACGAGTGTTCCTTGTTCTCCACATCCTTGTCAACACTTGTTATTTCTTGTGTTTTTGATTTTAGCCATTCTGACAGGTGTAAGGTCGTATCCCAATGTGGTTTTGATTTTCATTTCCCTGATGGTTAGTGATGCTGAGCACCTTTCCGTGTATCTGTTAGCTATCTGTGTATCTTTGGGAAAATGTCTATTTAGGTCATCTGCCCATTTTTTAAGTGGGTTCTTTGTCTTTTTGGTGTTGAGTTGTATAAGTTCTTTATATATTTTGGATATTAACCCTTTATTGGATTTATCATCCTTAAATATCTCCTCCCATTCATCAGGTTGCTTTTTTTGTTGATAGTTTCCTTTGCTGTGGGGAAGCTTTTCATTTTGACGTAGTCCCACTTGTTTTACTTTTGTTGCCTTCGTTTCTGGTGTCAGATCCAAAAAATCATCTCTGGCAATCAAGAAGCTTACTGGCCATGTTTTCTTCTAGGAGTATTATGGTGTTGATTCTTACATTCAAGTCTTTAATCTATTTTGATTTAATTTTTATGTATAAGATAGTGGTCCAGTTTCATTCTTTTGCATAAATACGCTTTACTGAAGAGACTGGTCTTTTCCCATTGTTTATCCTTGGCTCCTTTGGCATAAATTAATTGACTGTATGTGTGTGGGTTTATTTCTGGGCTCTATTCTGTTCCATTGGTCTATGTGTCTGTTTTTATGTCAATAGCATAATGTTTTGATTACAATAGCTTTGTAATGTAGTTTGAAATCAGGGTGCATGAAGCTTCTAGCTTTGTTCTTCTTTCTCAGGATTGCTTTGGCTATTTGAAATCTTTGTGGTTCCATATCAATTTTAGGATTATTTGTTCTATTTTTGTGAAAAATGCCATTGGAAATTTTGATAGACATTGCATTGAATCTATAGACTGCTTTGAGTAGTATGGACATTTTTAACAATATTAATTCTTCTAATGCATGAAGATAGATTATCTTTCCATTTATTTGTGTTTTTTAAAATTTCTTTTCTTAATGACTTGTAGTTTTCAGGATAGAGATCATTCATTTCCTTGTTTAAATTTATTCCTAGATATTTTATTCCTTTTGATTCAATTTTAATGGGATTGTTTTATTAATTTCTCTGATAGTTCTTTATTAATTTATAGAAATGGAACAGATATTTGTATATTGATTTATAGCTTGCAACTTTTCTATTTATTAGTTCTAACAATTTTGGGGGAGAGTCTTTAGGGTTTTCTAAATATTATGTCATCAGCAAATAGTGAAAATTTTACTTATTCCTTTCTTTTTTTGGATTTGTCTTTTATTTCTTTTTCTTGCCTAATTCTTCTGGCTAGGACTTCCAATACTATGCTGAATAAAAGTGGCAAGAGTGGGCTTCCTTGTCTTGTCCTGATCTTCGGGGAAAAGCTTTCAGCTTTTCATCACCGAGTAGGATGTTAGCTGTGGGCTTCTCATATATGGCTTTTATTAAGATATCACCCATGTAATAAAAAAGCAAAGATTGTTGGACTGAGATTTTGGAGGCAGGCTTACCTGTGTTTGAAACTTGATTTTGTAGCCTCCTAATTGTATAAACTTAGGTAAGTTATTTTATTTCTCTGAATTGTTCTCCAATCTATAAAATTTGGGTAGTATCAGATACATTATGTGTTAATTTGGGGATTAGTGGAATAAATCTGTTTATAGAGTATACAGTAGAATGCAATTGCATTTGGAAATGGGACCTTTAGAGAGGTTATTACATTAAAAGGAGGCCCTAGTCCAATCTGATTGATGTCCTTAGAAAAAGAAGATATCTGACACAGAGAGACAGGAAGGATTTACATGAGCAGGAGAAATCTCTAAGGACACAGCAAGAAGGAAGCAATCTGCAAGCCAAGGAGAAAGGCCTCGGAAGAAACCCAACCTTGATCTTGGACTTCCAGACTCTAGAACTGTGAGAAAATGAATTTCCATTGTTTAAGGCATTCAGTCTGCAGTATGTTGTTATGGCAGTCCTAGCAAACTACTATAAGATAAAAGAATTCTAGCAATCCACATGTTTCTTTTTTTTTTAAAAAGATTTTATTTATTTATTTGACACAGAGAGAGAGATTACAAGTAGGCAGAGAGGCAGGCAGAGAGACAAGGAGAGGAGGAAGCAGGCTCCCCGCGGAGCAGAGAGCCCGATGCGGGCCTCGATCCCAGGACGCTGAGATCATGACCTGAGCCGAAAGCAGAGGCTTTAACCCACTGAGCCACCCAAGCGCCCAGTCCACATGTTTCAAGGAATATGAGGATTATAAGTTAGGAAATTGCGTAATATAGTCACAAAGAAATTATAAATGTCTTCAATATGCAAAGTCTATTAAAATGTCCAGAATTTCCTTCCAAAAACTTCGCACATTTCTCCACTTAATTCTATAAGCGAATTCCTTCTCGTGGAGCACTAAAATACAAAGTAAATAAGAAATGGTTATTCAAGCTTAGTTTTCCATTTTAATTCATATTTCCACAACTGAATTGTTTTCATCTATTTTCTATTTGACAAGATTTAAGCTACATTATGGACTGAACTATTTTCTGAATAGGGCAGAAGACAAAATGTCAATTATAACATTGTTTATTTGAAAAATATATTGTAAGTTTCAAACAACAATTTTAACATTGAATTTTCAAAATATAACCAAATATCATTTAGGAACTACCTTGTACTTTAATGGACATATGCTGTGATATAAACTTAGTAAGTACTGTAGCATACCTTAAAAGTATGCTAATTATATATAATATCTGATCAAATTTTTTATTACAAGGATCCTAGATTTTTTTATTGATATCCTCCTTAAATCAGTGCTGTGAAGAATGCAATTGAGTTAGAAGTTGTATTTAGATGAATTGTACTTTGCTGTTAGTTTTTACGATTATCCTTTATCTGACTTATAGTAACAAAATTGTTCTCTGATCTTTCTTCTCATTCTTCCATCATATACCACAGCCTTTGAAAGCACCATGAGGGGATTTCTTGGTAAGATACCTACTGACACCATCTGAGTTCCTAAATATTGAGGGCTGAGTTTATTACTTCCTCTTTAATACCTACATATGTTTTGTTTCATGGTTTATCTATGCCATCATTAAATGTGTGAATTGTCCTCAAAAGGAAGTTCTTATTACTGGCATTTAATTATTGAAAACTAAATTAACCTAGATGACATGTGAGCATATCACTCCAGCTGTTCAAAAATATACAAGGTACAACTAAGTCCATTTCAAACAGTGGAGAAAAAAATCACTCTACATTTTTTTAAATCTGTCATACTTACTTATTTTTACAAAAGCCTCCTTCTTACTGGAATTATTAATCCCAAGAAACCAAAGGACAGAACATCAGGCAATCAACATGTACAAAGGATATGTTCTTATTTCTTCTACCTGTGATTGATATTTTAATAGACACCTACTACTTTTGTGCCTTTCCTGGAATGCACTCAGATGTCACTTCTCCACTGTCACCACGTTGTGTTTTTTTTTTCTTTTTTTAAAGATTTTATTTATTTATTTGACAGAAAGAGATCACAAGTAGGCAGAGAGGCAGGCAGAGGCAGAGGGAGAAGCAGGCTCTCCGCTGAGCAGAGAGCCCGATGCGGGGCTCGATCCCAGGACCCTGGGATCATGACCTGAGCTGAAGGCAGAGGCTTTAACCCACTGAGCCACCCAGGCGCCCACCATGTTGTGTTTTTAAAAGCCACATATTGATTTAATTTCCATGCACTACAGTTTTCAACACTAGAGGAACTCTTCATTTTTCCTCCATGTTTTACTTTAATACATTTACATCTATAGATAATGGACCTGCAGCATGGTTATGATATCTGTCTCTGTACCACCTCAAAAACAAACTTGTTTAATTAACAACAGGAGAAAATTTATGTGCAGATTATTGACATATAAGTATATAAAAAGCAAAACTACCATTATTTAAAAGTGGTTTATTACTTTCTTTTCTGAATAAATGTGGAGGTTGGTTATTTACACACTGAAAATATGGGAGAGTTTTTTATACCTTTTGAATGTAGTTTTTTTTCACATAATTACAAGCATCTTTGTACTTCCTTAACTATAATAAATGTATATCCCCTAACATACTTTATATACCCTAAATACATTCATTAAATATTAAAACTTTGTCATCAGAAATTCATTATCCTATTCTAGGACTTGTACAAGTGTAAAGATTCAAATGTTGTAAGGTTTCACTATGATACTTTCCTCAGACGATACCTCAAATACAACATACAGTCATTAAGAGCCTACAATACACAAGGCACTATTCTAAGACTTTAAAGGAATCAGAGATAATTAAGACATTGTTCCTATTTTCTGAGCAGTAAAATTGACACTACTTTGCTGCCACTATGAAATAAGTCTTACATGAAATGGTATGCCAATACTTGAAAATAGATGCTTTTAAGAAAAAATGTAAGTGAATAATATATCAAAAGAGAAAAAATTACAGAAAATTGATTAATTTATAAAATATATAGCCCTTAAGATGAACCAGTTGCAGGTAGTTTTATAGGTGAATTGCATGTGTTTATCAAAAAAAGGAAATACGTTACATGAAGAGATAATAGGAAAAAAACCTACACAGTCAGTTATGGACATACATGCTGAAAATACATTTTATAAACATGAACAGGTAGTCTTAATATTTCACCTGCAGCTCTCCCCAGATGGCCCACGGGTACCCTCACAGTGCTCCATACGCCTCAACCACACACATTCCCATCCCATGGCCAGCTCCCTGGGTGTGCTCTCAGCAGCAGTATGAGTGAGCTTTATAAAACAGCTAGTGAGCAAGAACAGAAAGTCAGCTGAATCAGCAGGCCAGAAAAGACCACATACTCGAGCCTTAACCCCATCTTTGGGAAAACAAAACAAAATAAAGACCCTTGTCCATTGCTTGTTCCAGAGAAGGCATATAAACTTAAGAATTCTGCCACAAGACCGACCAAGAAGCATGAAGCAGGTGTACCCACATAAGTTCAGGATAGCCTCAGAATCTCAGCAGGGATAACAGAAGGTATCTCTTTCCAAAGACAGTAAGGACGGGAGAAGGTAACTCCTACTTCAAATATGAAGAAAGCAATGCAAGACTTCAAAGAACACACACAAAAAAACAAGGTAACATGATACTACCAAAGAATAACAATCTTCTGGTAACTGAACACAAAGACTTCTGCACCTTAAGATATGTTCTGCAGATAAAGATTTCAAAATAGCTGTTTTAAGGAAACTCAATGAGCTATAAAACACACAGAAAGACAATCCAATGAAATCAAAAAAACAATATAGGTAAAAAAAAATGAGAAGTTTAACAAAGAGATAAAAAAAAACAGCATAAAAAAGAACCTGACGAATTTCAGAACTGAAGAACACAATGGATGAAATGAAAAATGCCATAGAAAGCATTGCTATCAGACTTGATCTAGCAGAAGAAAAAATATGTTAAGATTGAAGATAGGACTTTGAAATTACCCACTCACAGGAAAGCAATAAAAAAAGAATGAAAAGGAGTCAGAAATCTATGAAATATATCAAAAGGACCAATTTATGACTTATTGGAACTCCGGAGAAAAGAGAAAGAAGGGGAAAAGAAAACTTATTTAGGGGCGCCTGGGTGGCTCAGATGGTTAAGCATCTGCCTTCAGCTCAGGTCATGATCTCCAGGTCCGGGGATCAAGCCCCACCTCAGGCTCCTAGCTCAGTGGGGAGCTTGCTTCTCTCTCTCCCTCTGCCTCTCCCTCTGCTTGTGCTCTCTCTTTCTTTCTCTCAAATGAATAAATAAAATCTTTAAAAAAAGAAAAGAAAACTTATTGAAAGAAGTAATGACAAGAACGTCCCAAATCTGTGCAGAGATTTGGATATCCATGTTCATGAAGCTTGTATGTGACCAAACAAAATCAACTAAAAAGAAACCTTGTCCAAGACACATTATAATAAAACTGAACAAAAACAGTGAGAGAATATTAAAAACAACAAGAGAGAAAAGTTTATAACTTTCAAGGGAACCTCTATAAGGCTATCTGCAGATTTCTTGGCAGATATCTTACAGCCTGGAAAAGAGTATAATATAGTCAAAGGGCTGAAAGAAAAAAGACCTGCCAACCAACAACACTTTACCTGGCAAAGCTATCCTTCAGAAATGAAGAAAAGATAAAGACTTCCTCAGACAAACAAAAGCTGAGAGAATTCATTACCACTGGACCTGCCTTACGAGAAATGCTAAAAACAGTTCCTCAAGCTGTAATGAAAGGAAGCCACAACAAATAACATAAAAACATATGAAAATATACAACACTCTGATAGAGGTAAGTATATAGTCAAATTTAGGGCACCCCAAAACTATACTCCATGGTATAATATGGTGGCATGTTCACCATTTAATGATAAAGTATTGAAAATAACTATAGCTACTACAATTTGTTAATAAATACACAATATAAAGAGATATTTAGTAATATTAAACACATAAAAGGGGAACTAAAAGGGCAGAGTTTTTGTATGCAATTGAAGTTAATTTGCCATCAACATAACATAGACTATTATATTTATAAAACGTTTAAAATAAGCCTCATGGTTATTGATAAATAGCAAAAAACCTACCGTAGAGTCAAAAAAATAAAAAGAACAGAATTAAAAGCATACCACTATAGAAAATCATTTCACAAATCATTGCAGGATACAAAATCAACATACAGAAATCAATTGTGTTTCTATACACGAACAATAAAACATCTGAAAAAAATTGTTAACTATTCCATTCACACATAACATTGAAACAATAAAGTGCTTAGGAATAAATTTAACCAAGAAAGTAAAAGATATGTATGGTAAAAACTACAAGATTTTGGGGCACCTGGGTGGCTCAGTCATTAAGCATCTGCCTTTGGCTCAGGTCATGATCCCAGGGTCCTGGGATCGAGCCCCACATCAGGCTCCTGCTTGGCAGAAAGCCTGCTTCTCCCTCTCCCACAACCCCTGCTGTGTTCCTGCTCTCACTGTCTCTCTCTCTCTGTCAAATAAATAAATAAAATCTTTTTTAAAAACTATAAGATTTTAATAAAACAAATTGAAGAAAGTGCAAATAAATGAGAAGATATTCCATGTTCACAATTGAAAAAAATTAATACTGTTAAAATGTCCTTATTACCTAAAGAAACCTACAAATTTAATATAATCCCTATCAAAATTCCAATGGCATTTTTCACAGAACTAGAGCAAATAATCCTAAAATTTGACCTGGAATAACCAAAGCAATTTTGAGAAAGAACAAAGCTGGAGATATCATTCTCCCAGATTTCAAACAATACTACAGAACTGTAGCTCAAAACAGTCTGGTACTGGCACAAAAAGAGGCACATTGAACAAAGATTCCAGAAATAAATTCACACATATATGATAAATTAATCTACAAAAAAGGAGACAAGAATATACAATGGGGAACGCAGTCTCCTAAATGACATTGGGGAAATTGGACAACCACATGCAAAAAAATGAAACTGTACCACTATCTCACACTCTACACAAATTTAGCTCAAAATGGATTAAAGACTTGAATGTAAGACCTAAAACTATAAATTTCCTACAAGAAAACGTAAGTGGTAAGCAACTTACCTTTGGTCTTAGTGATAGATATATATATTTTTGGACCTGACTCCATCAGCAAGTTCAACAAAAGCAAAAATAAACTATTGGGTCAATATTAAACTAAAATGCTTTTGTGCAGCAAAGGAAACCATCAGCAAAACAAAAGGGCAACCTACTGAATGGGAAAAAATATTTACAAATGATATACCTGATAGGCAGCTAATATCCAAAATATATTAAGAACACAAACAACTCAATAGCAAAAGAAAAAACAGCCTGATAAAAAAAAAATGGGCAGAAGAGCTGAAAAGACATTTTTCCAAAGAAGACATACAGATGCCCAAAAAACACATGAAAAGATCCTCAACATCATTAATCTTCAGGGAAATACAAAACAAAACAAAAAATACAATGAAACATCGCCTCACATCTTGTCAGAATGGCTAAAATAAAAAAGATAAAACATAAGCTGGAAAAAAGGGAACCCTTGTACACTGTCAGTGGGAACGTAAATGGAAGCAGCTGCTATGGAAAACAATGTGAAGATTCCTCAAAAAATTAAAAACAGAACTACCATATGATCCAGCAATTCCATTTACGGGTATTCATTTGAAGAAAATGAAAACACTAACTTGAAAAATACATGCATCCCAATGTTCATTGCAGCATCATTTATAATAACCAAGATATGGAAGCAAACTAAGTGTCCAGCAATAGATGAATGGATAAAGTTATGGTATGTATGTAAGATGGAATATTAGCCAGCCACAAAAAAGAATGAAATCTTCCCATTTGTAACAGTATGGATAGAACTTGAGGGTTTTACACTAGGGGAGATAACTCAGAGAAAAACAAAAATATTTCACTCATATGTGAAATTTAAAAAACAAATTAATCATACAAAACAAAGCCAGATTCTGAGGGAATATACTAATGATTGCCAGAGGAGAAAAGATTGGGGATTGGGAAGAAATGGGTGAAAACATACAAACTCCCAGTTACAAAACAAGTAAGTCATGGGGATGTATTGTGTATCATGGGGAATATAGTCAATAATATTGTGTTAACTTTGTATGGTGACAGCCGGTAACTAGATGCATTATGGTGATCGTTTCACAATATATATAAATGTCGAATCACTGTGTTGTACACCTGAAATCAATATGATATTGTATTTCAATTACACTTCAACTTTAAAAATTGTTTATAGTGTTCTTCCATATATTCATACATTTGGAATTATTGCAAAATAAAACATTAGCATTTAAAAAAGGAGAATGTGACTATTTCTTAAGATAACACTCATAATATTGTATATATGGCAGTTAAGACATAGGAAGGGGGACATGAACTGAAAGAAAAATCTCCAAAAACAATTATTTTTCCTTTAAAGTATTCACATAATGACCTAGTTTTTAAATAGGATGTTACATTCTTACTGCTTTTTATTGTATAGTAAATAATGTGGCTTTATATTACATAGATTATTTTGTATATCATTGTATAACATTGTATATCATTATTTTGTATATCATTACATTGAAAAAATTTTTAAGATATGTCCCCCTAAAGTCTATGCTGAATTACATAAATATAAAAATGCAGAATCCCAAACAAAATTAATTAACAGTATCCTCCAAAAAAACACAATAATTTCAACTTTTAAAATCACTTTAAATTTCCCTAGCTTTTTATTTGAATTGGTCATTTTGGATCTTTTATAAAATACAATTCCACCCAAAGGGAAAATAAATATATTAGATGAAGGGTTTTTAATTACTATTTTAAAAAATAACTAATTATCAGTGACTTCTGAAAATGACAAAATATTAAGCAAATAAATGGTATCAGTGTATAATAGTATGAAATTTAAGTATATGCACAAAAAACCCCACATTTTAGTAACAAAAGAATACCATTTTTAAGGAATTTTATATTTCCCAAAGAATCAAAATAGGATTCATCAAAAAATACAATTTTGTTGAATTGCCCCATACTTGTTTTATGATGTAGTATTAGTTTTAATCACCAGAATATAAACATAAGACCAAGTCATTTTTTTGTACTGTTTGTCTGAAGTACCTAGAACAATACCTGAGCAGATATTCAAAATCAATTTTGAATGAATAAATGAATCACATCTGGAGATGATGCACTATAATCTTTTTAATGCTTAAGGCACCTAAATAGTTGTAAGTCAGCTCCGGACACCAAAATATACTGTGCTGTATTTCAAATCTCAACAAAAATATAATTTGAAAAGTTTCCCTTTTTCATTTACAAAATTAACAGAATTATGTAAGTGAAAAATAATTCCACTTTTCATGGCCTCTATTCAATAGTTTTTCCATCTTTGTTCTTTTTAAAATTAAGCATTAGCCCATATAGAAGCAGAAACCAGAAAGACCTGAATTTGATATGTTCATTCTTGTTAGGGATCAGACATAGCATGAGTGCCTTTGAGGAAAAGAAATTAAGTTGCAAGGTGCTGTAGTAGTGGATTGTGGGAAGAGTGGAGAAGGACAAAGAGGCAGGAGATTTTTAATCATAGGCTTTAATTTAAATCAGAAATTTCTGCTGAGAATTCCTTTGATAATTGCTTCTAATTTCTCTATCATTTGTCTTCTATGTTTTAGCTATGGGGAAGATTTTAAATTTAAAATAATTGTGCATACCGAATTCTCTATTGCCTCAATTTTCATTTCATTACATTCCTTTAATATTATAATGAACAATGTATTCTCATGCATCCAGTTATTAAGGAACATTTAACTAGTCAAATACAACTTTAGAAACCTTACATTCTATTATTTTGGTATTCTATTTTAATGCATTCTTATAGCTTTTATTGTTTTTATTATACTGGTTTTCAGATCTAATTAATTCTGCCAGCACAATAGCTTGTTAAAATGCTTTGAGACAGTAAACAGTGGAGATGTACGCTGTATATATATATACACAAACGGTTTGATTATTTTAAGTAAAGTGATTGGATGTTAATTGCTTAAAATGAGTAAATTCATTCAAAACAGTTAAATCTGCTGTGTGCATAAAAAACTGCAAGATCAAAATAAAAATATTGGGAGTTCCATATAATGCTACTCCCGCCTAATAATATTCAAAAACAAGCAGTACATTTTATATTGTACCCAGGATTGCCATCCAGTTTCTAGTGATAAGGAATCACACCTTATTTCTAGATAGTATATTGATATTGGCTACCTATTGTTTTAGGATGTAAGTTCAGCCTAAATAAAAACTGGCTTATACAAGGCAGATGTCAGTATTTAGGCTGACACATTAGATCTTCTATTTAAAGTGACCAGATGTCTAGGTTCCTTCTTTCCTGTTTTTACCATCCATCAAGTGTTATACTTTCCCTTGAAAGCATGAACTGGAAGTTGCACACATGAATTCCACTCACATCCCAGTGGAAGATCTTTATCCATAGCCACACCTAGCTGCAAGGGAGGCTGCCAAGCAGGGTTTGTTCTAAGCAACCGTAGTTAGCCCAACTAAAACTTCAGAGAATAGGCAGTGATCTCTTCCAAAAGAGGTAAATACAATGAAAGTTCATGAATTTATAAATAAAATTACATTTTAGAAAAATGTAGAAGTTGACAGTTTTCAGTTATATGATTCAGGATTTAGAACCTCCACCTTAAGTGGTCATAACTGAATTTCAAAAAGGAAGTAATAATTAGGAAACTTACTAATTTTTTCAACATGATTTTGAATATTGCTCAAAATAGCACTAATCCAAATGGGAGTCAAAGTTTATTAGAATGTGTCATCTGCAAAAATTTATCATTAAAACATAGTAATATATTTTGGTTTTCTTGCAGTTGCTTTCCTGTGTTGGACACTGATAATCACCCAGTATCCTTTCTTCCTTTCTCCTCTTTCCTAAATAAGCCCTGTTTAATTCAAGTATTCACAAAGAAAGCCCCTCCACCCCGTGCGTCACACGCGCATGCACACACACACACACACACACTCACATACAGAAGACAAGAACAAAAAAACATAGCAGCTACTTCACAATCATAGAGAAAACCACCAAACAGTGTGTAAAGCCTCTGTTTCAGGCAGCAGAGTGGAGAGGCTAAGAGAACTTGGATCCTTGATGAGAAGATTGAGCTGCTGAATCAATCTACCTCGATGCCATCATCATAAGTAATACATTTTCTTATTTTTAAACTGGCTTAAGTCAATTTCTCAATCACTTGTTCCACAGAGCATCCTAACTGATGTGTATTCCCAAATAATGCTCTTCACTACTTACAGAAGCATTGAGCCATATGATTTTTAGAATAAACACAACTCTGGAAGACAAACTTTAAAACCAAAAATTGTCACATTTTCATGGAACAATTTCATATATATTCTAAATAAGTGGATAGGACTAAAATGATACAACTTAAGTTTTAGATGATCAAATTAAAACATTGTAATTTTTCAAGGCATTGATTTCAATAAGAATTCACTGAAATCTGTGTAATTTCTCATCTAATCATGAATTAATGTGACCCTCTGAATTTCAGTTCAGTACAGAAACACAGCCATTAAATCAAGGACAGCACTAACAAACCAAGTGTTTTCCTGCTAACATATGTCTACCAGTGTGCTTTTTTTAAGCCTTTTTTTTTATTAGGTTTATCTTCCACAAAAAGAATCCTGGAAGCTTATCTATTTTCACAGGCCAGAAGTGCTGAATTATTTAAATGGAACTTCAAACATTCTCACTTTGCAGTAGGAATTGTCCTTAAAGGATCTTATAATAGATTCTATTGCAAACAAGCATTTATTTCCCTGACTGAAAGAAGAAACAATTGTATACTATCTGACTGGGCTTTTTTTTTTTCTCGGCCTTCTTTCTTTTATGTGATTACTATTCATGACTTATTTACAATTTATTATGCTTTGTATCACAAGACTCATCATTATAATTGTCAGCCTTATTTAAGATTTTGAAAGAAAGTGAAAGAGATAGATGTTTTAGACCTCTGAATAAGAAGTGAAGTAATATTAATATGTGACTGAATGTTTGCTGCTTGAGTAAAACAGATGATCTGATGATTTCTAAAGGGAACACATTCTGGGCTGAGATAATGTTAACATAACTAACTAAGGCCTCCTGAAAGAATGAAAATAAACATTGATGGGCTACTTATAACTTCCCTGGGAACATAGCTCTCAGTTCACACCAATTTATCAGAAATTTACCAGAAATTCCCCACCTGTTAAAAGCAAAAGATAAAAAGTGTTGATACATTCTAGCACACATGCCAGCAAATCATATAACTGAATTACAGTCTCAGATTAAAACAAAAGAAAACGTTAATATCACAGCTTCTTAGTTATTTTTTTAATTAACATATGATGTATTATTTGCTTCAACTGATCAGTCTTACACAAATCACAGCGCTCACCATAGCACATACTCTCCGCAATGTCCATCCCCCAGCCACCCTCTCTCTCCCACCTACCTCCACTCCAGCAACCCTGTTTGTTTCCTGAAATTAAGAGTCCCTTATGGTTTGTCTCCCTCCCTCGTCCCGTCTTGTTTCATTTTTTCCCTCCCTACCCCCCACACAGCTTCTTAGTTTACAAAGGCTAAAGAAATAGGAATTGTAGATGTGGATGAAAGAGGAAAGGATACATTTGTTTGAACATGTGGAAAGGTGAAATTTTTCTTTGGTAAACTCATAAATAAATAAGGACATAATACATATAACATAATTTAGTAATGCTTTCAGAAATCATCATGACAAGATGTCAATATTACAGCTGGTTAAGAGCATAATACCAGAATACTGGGGTTTAAACCTTGGGGCTACCACTTACTGATTGTGTGCCTTTAAGCAAATTAATGAACATCTCTGGTTCTCAATTTCCTCACCTGCAAGATGGGGATAATGATAACAATAGTAAATAGTTTATAGGGTTGTTACAGGATTAAAATGTAAGCATAGGTAATTATTTAGAGCAGTACTTGTACTCAAAAAATGTAAACTATTATTAGTAACTTCATACACAAGAAAATTGCCAATTCATTCTGTATATGTAAGAAATGTTAACTAAAAGCATACTTTACGGTTTTCTATTTCAACTTTCAGTGGTCACAGAAGTACATACTGATGTGTGATTCTATTTGCTAGCCTTATTGAGAGCAAAATATAATCTGCAGTCTGTTTCCTTACTTATCTACATATTGAGCTCTTCCAGTATATATTTTTAAAATAATGAATATACTAGTTATATTCACAAAGTATAAACACCTCAAAAATCTAAATAGCCTTCTTTTAAATATATTTGTTATATTTAACATATTCCAACCACTTATTTGGCACATTATCAAAGATAAAAATAATAATATTTACTAGACATTTCAACTAAGTATATTGGGTATTTTATTTTCGCTTACTTCAGCTTTTTTATTTTTTATTTTTTTAATTTTTTTTAAGAAAGAGAATGGGGGGGTGGGGCAGAAGAAGAGGGAGAGAGAGAATTTTAAGCAGGCTCCACATCCAGCATGGAGCCAGACATGGGGCTCAATCTCACAACCCCGAGATCATGACCTGAGCCAAAATCAAGAGTCAGATGCTTAACCAACTGAGCCGCACAGGTGCTCCCAGGTTTTTGTTTTGTTTTGTTTTGTTTTTTAGATTTTATTTATTTATTTATTTAAGAGAGTGAGAGCAAACGCACAAGCAGAGGGAGGGACAGAAGGAGAGAGAGAATTGGACTCCCCACTGAGCAGGAAGCCCAACACAGGTTTGATCCCAGGACCCTGAGATCAGAACCTCAGCCAAAGGCAGATGCTTAACTAACTGAATCACCCAGGTGCCCCTCCAAGATTGTTTTTAAGTAACAACTATTTCTCTTTGACCTAAGGAAACAAATTTCATTTATTTTAATCATATTGCTCCCAAATCAATCTGCTTCCCAAATTATAAATATTGAGGTGCCACAGTATTTCTATATAGCATGTGTTACTTTGCATTTGGAAGTCAAACATTGTTCATAATCATCAAATAGTTATTACATACCAGTCAGATTCAAGGCATCTCTTGGGCTGCAGGTAAATAAGCCAAAGAACTTTAGAACTGGAAGGACCTCATAATGTGTTGGACAACTCCCTCTTTTCATTGGTGAAGAAACTGATGCCCATAAAATGACTCAAGGCAAGAGAGAAGCTAAAGGTCACTGGCTTTGGCCAGGCAGAATTTTCAGATTCCTGTTCACTACATTCCACTGCTTAATATTTGCAGAGTCCCTGTCCTCAGATTATGGCCAAGTAACTAGAAAACTTGCTTTTCTGTAGAACAGCAAATGGATTTGATTCTAAAGGCATTGTTATGGCCTTTTATAAAGTTATATTGAGACCTACAGAAGGTCCTGTCTTCAATTCCACTAAAGATACAGTGCTATTAATAGATCAAAAAAATGGTGATATCCATAGTCCTATCTACAGTTTATGACAGAATCATTATGTTTCCCTGATTAAAGAAATTGCTCTCCTTTGGTCAATCTGTCCCAGCTATTATCTGAGAACATGTAATCAAAAAGTGCTGGATGACATGTTCTAACAAGAAAAAATGCAGTTGTGAGTTATTAGAAGATGGTGGTTGAAAAGAAAACAGTAAGGAAAAAAACAAACTGCAATAGGATATTCTTGAATCCTGACATATTTCTTGGAAGACAAAATTTTAATCTTGTAATCAATCAGAATATTTGTATTATCTATTTTCATTTTACTTTACACACAGTGACAACTGGAGAAAAATCTTTTCTGAAGAGTAAAGAAGAGGGTTAAGCATCTACCTAATGAATCCTATCTGTGTAGAGACCAAAGCCTAGAATTCAACAGGAAATTTCACTTATTTTTCAACTGCTATTTTTAAGCTGAACATTCTGATTAATTGCCTTAATATCCAATTCTCTTTGTTAATATAAATTCAACCACAGAAAGGCCAGTAATTGAGGAGTACTTAAAATGGGGAGAATTTCCATACCACCTTGACTCCCATTTGACAAAATGTTTTTTTTTTTTTGCTATTTTTAAGACCCATTTGTATCACTGTAATTGGTGAAAGTAACATGCACACTTACATACAAATTTGGCAGAATATGAATGTTTAAATCATTTTAATATGCATGACTCCTTTGTTACTCTCCTCTCTCTTCACCAGATAGTTTACTGTCCCTTCCTTCCTGGAATGTTTTAAAATGCCCTTTGGTTCAAGGAAATATAGATAATATCATTGTTGGTAATGATTCAGATTCTAGTTTTAATGGTAGTCAATGTCAAATACAAAAAAAAAAAGGGAAAGTAGAACTTAAGAGAGGATGTGGATTGGAGATTCCTCTAAATGTGATTCCTTTCTTATAGAGGTCTGGAGATCCAGAACAGTTAGTAAACTCACCTGTTACCCTGGAAAATTTCTTGAGAAGAAGACTACGAGACCCAAGAGAGGAATGGCTGTGTGGTCCATCTAAGAAGTTTGTACCGAAGGCACAAATCAGCCAACGGAGCTGACGCTGGGTTGACCAATGTTCTGTGACCTAAGAAAAATATAGAAGCAGCAATAAGCTGATAGACCTGAAACATCCATTCTTAATGGTAATCAGTATTGATGGATGATTTATGACTTGCAATTCTCCTCCTACCTCCAAACTGTGGCACAATTCTCACTGAAGCTTGAGAAGGGAAAACTTTGTTTCACTGTTCACCAGGTGGTTGATAGAATACGACATGAGTGCCGCCAAGCTTAAAAGACAGATAAGTAACACTCAGGGAAGAGACTAGTGCAATATTCAGGTTTTCTGAAAACAGGTAATACATACACCAGATCAGGTGGTACTGTATTTACTTAAAGCAAGAAAGGAGAGAAAGTGCACACAGGATCCAGTCCCTTGCTGTGTACCACCCCTGGTCCAACACATCCATTCCACAGGCATCACAGGCAGCATACTTGCATGCACCCCAATTTTTGCTGCAGTATAAGGTCCCCAACCTCTCCCCTATTGGGTCTGAAATACAGAAAGTTACAGGTGTGCCTGTGGGCCATTGAATCATGTCTTTTTTTTTTTAAGATTTTCTTTATTTTGAGAGAGAGAGCGCAAGTGGGAGAGTGGGTGAGGAAAAAGCAGACTCCCCACTGAGCAGGGAGCCCAGTGAGGAACTAGATGCCAGGACCCCTGGGATCATGACCGGAGCTGAAGGCAGATGCTTAACATACTGAGACACCCAAGCACTCCTGAAACATGTGTTTAAACAGAACAAAGGAGTACTCAAAGGAATACGCTCTTTCCCTGAGTCTGACACAGGGAAAGATATTCCCACCTAATGTGACAAGTCCAGCTAAGCATTGTGGGCTCCCTATCTCTTGGTAAGAGAAGTACTCCAGGCCCAAGGCCCATTCTTAGGCAGCCAAACTGGGACTGAAAGACTGCATACAGGAGTCTGCCTTTCCTAACAGGTTTCGAGAAGTGTAGCTACATCGTGACATCATCAGTTTAACTGCTTTTTAAAAAATATTTAATTTATTTATTTATTTGAGAGAGAGAGAGAGTGAGAGCACAAGCAGGGGGAGTGGGAGAGGGAGAAGCAGGCTCCCCGCTGAGCAGGGAGCCCAATGCAGGGCTCGATCCCAGGACACTGGGATCATGACCTGAGCTGAAGGCAGATGCTTAACCAGCTGAGCCACTCAGGTACCCCAATTTAACTGCTTTTCAAATAAATATATGTGTTGTCTCCTGCAGAAATTAAAACCTCCCCAACACACATTCAGAGACAGATGACAGCAGCAAAAAAATGGTTCTCTCCATCTTCTGTGTCTGCTCTAACTCCTTTTTCTCTATAACCTCTATAACGTGTAGGATTTAAAAAGCCATCCTTATTTCCTAGGCTTCACCAACCTTCTATCCAGTTTTTGCTCATGTCCATGGCTAACCGCTAGTGAAACATGATGACCATCTACCTGTATCTTACCTCTTTCACCATCCTTAACATCCTCACTACTTCTCATTACTTTTACTTCTCACTACTTCTAGTCACTTCCTCTCACTAAATTCTCATTACTTCTTAATATCTTGCAGTCTGCTTCAGTGGATAAATGATAGTGAAAACCTTTAACTCAAAAATGACAGGTTTTCCCTGCTCTCTGAGAGTAGAGTGTTCCTATGAAAGCTCTCATTAGCTGAAACCACATAAAACGTAGAAGCAATCACCACTGCGTAAAAGTGAAAATGCTCTTCTCATTTCTTTTGGGCTAGTGAAAGTAGGTATTAATCCAGGTCTTTTGTAGAAGTGAACTTCGGGAAAGCAAGTGAAACCTATGTTTGTGTTTATGCAAAAAACTGATTGATTATGTATGTCCACATATTCTAAGAATGTTTACTTAATATCAGTGACTCTTTTGGACAATCTCTTTTTCTTATTCTTCTCTCTTCCTCATCCCATTCTAATCTCCTGACTTTCCAAACTTACCCACACACACACAGAGCTGTGTACCTACGCAAACATGCATGCACATGAACACACGGTGTCAGCTCATCCACTTGGACTGAGTGATTTACAATGACTATTTTTAAGGAGAAAAAATTTAAGGCCAATGATAAATAATAATAGTATCTTTAAACACACGATATAGGGCGCCTGGGTGGCTCAGTGGGTTAAAGCCTCTGCTTTCGGCTCAGGTCATGATCTCAGTGTCCTGGGATCGAGGCCCGCATCAGGCTCCCTGCTGAGCAGGGAGCCTGCTTCCTCCTCTCTCTCTCTGCCTGCCTCTCTGCCTACTTGTGATCTGGTCTCTCTCTGTGTCAAATAAATAAATAAAATCTTTAAAAAAATAAAATAAAATAAACACACGATATAGGTTCATAATTTCACATAATTATATAGCCTGCCAGCACAGATTGCTTGGCTGACTAAACTCAAAAAATAAATGGTTAAACTGCTGGTAGTTTAGAAATAGTTGTTTGCTATTTTATTGTAGGCTATAATAATTATTTGGAGAGATGATTCATGCTGGTGGCAGTTACTGGTTATCAATAATTAATCTCCTTTGGGCTCTATGAGATTAACCACTTCTTTACGTCCTCTTCATCATTTATCTTGCACTCTTTTGCTCTACATTTTCTTCACTCACACACATACGTGGGTCCTCTTTCTATCGCAGGCAATATTAATCATACAAGAACAGAAAATCTTCTCATTAAAGCCCTGAAGCTCATTAGGGAAGTTTAAGTTACTCTAACACTTCCCTGATATTGTTGTATCCATGTAGTGAAGAGTGCTGACTTTCCTGCCAGTTAATTGTCTTATATGAGCTGACCTAAAAACCAAAGTGCATTTTCTATGCTGAGTAGAAGATGGAGTTGTAGCTGTTTTTACCAAAGCAACTAATTAAAAAGTTCTCTGCCAAAACACTCTTCTTCCCTTAATGTGATTACATTAACACATGCTTGTAAGCTTGTTACAGATATTCTTTATTTTATACAACTGATGCATTTCTGGAAAGTTAAGTATATTTGGAACCAATCTGAGGTGAGGATTTCAGGCCAAAGGAAATCTTTGCAAAATAATCTGTAAAATGAAATATTCTAAGGTAATACAGCTATCCTCTACTGGATAAATTTTCTTATAAAGTCATTGTTGGAACACAAAAATGATATTCTATTAAGCTGAAAGAGCATTGGCAAGACAAAGACTGCAATGTAAAAAAGGAAAGGAAAAAGCAAAGAGTCAAAAGAAATACGACAGACAGATTTGGCAATGTCTGAATGTGGGCAGTGAAAGGAGAAAGTCTCACCTTCAGAAAGCAAGCCCCCCAAAGACTGATTGTCAAGGAATTTTAGAAATCATCTAAAGCAACAGCGAACAATTAGGGAAGCTGTTTAAGAAAGAGAAAAAAGACTCTTATGTAGCCTACCCAAGTGGAAAGTATACACATAAAAGATCTCCTCTCTCACTGAGTCAATGCAGTAGAAAAGGCATTCTTGAAATTAACTAAATTGAGTATCAGTTTTAAAGTTCTAAGCCTTTCAAACTAAAGAGTAAATAGCATGACAAATGTGAATCTTTTTAAGTTGCAGGGCAACCACTGGATTAAACAAGCTAAACAAGTATAATTTTCCTGCAAGCCTTTACTTTTTAAGTATCGTAGCTTATATGGCAAATGTTCAACAGAAAGAGTATTTTCCAAATTTAAGCCACAGAAAATTTTGCTACAATTATTTCCAGAGACTAAAAATCAGAAAAGCATAAATTATCATAAAGTTATGCTAAAATCCAAATAAAAATTATACTAAAAATGACATTAGGAGACAGGAAATACTTAAGTCTAAGCAGTTGATTAAATTTGATTTTTTAAATTTAATTTTATTTTTTCAGTGATCCAAGATTCACTGTTTATGCACCCATACCCAGTGCTCCATGCAGTACATGCCCTCCTTAATACCCACCACCAGGCTCACGCATCCCCCCGCCCCCCTCATAACCCTCAGTTTGTTCTTCAGAGTCCACAGTCTCTCATGGTTCGTCTCCCCTTCCGATTTACCCCAATTCATTTTTCCTTTCCTTCTCCTAGAGTTCTCCATTTTATTCCTTATGTTCCACAAGTGAAAAAATAAATAAATTTGATTTAAAATATCAAGATTTCAAGTATTCACGTGGAACTGGACACATGGCTAGTGTAGAATAATGTCTGTTTTTGACAAAGCTGTGAAGAGAAGAAAGGTATTGTGTGCCAACTAGAAAAAATAATGGGCTTTACTACTGTTAACAGTACCAAAACATTAAGAAATATTTAGACAGTGTCTTCCTCCTGACTGGTCTTTGGAGTGTTCTGTCTTAGAGGTGCCAATGTTAAGATGTCTTCAGGAAATATTAAAATTGGGCATCCTGCCCCCAACTTCAAAGCCATGGTTGTTATGCCAGATGGCCAGTCCAAAGACATCAGCCTATCTGACTACAAAGGAAAATATATAGCATTCTTCTTTTACCCTCTTCATTTCACCTTTGTGTGCCCCAGAGAGATCATCACCTTCAATGACAGCAGAAGAATTTAAGAAACCCAACTGTCAAGTGATTGGTTCTTCTGTGGATTCTCTTTTCTGTTGCCTGGCATAGATCAACACTCTCAAGAAACAAGGAGGACTGGGACCCATGAACAGTCCCATGGTATCAGACCCCAAGCATACTATCACTCAGGACTATGGAGTCTTAGAGGCTGATGGAGACATCTTATTCAGGGACCCTTTTACCATTGATGATAAAGGTATCCTTCAGCAGATCACTGTGAATGTCCTCCTGTGGGCCAGTCTGTGGATGACACTCTGAGACTTCCAGTTAACTGACAAGCATGGGGAAGTGTGCCCTGATGGCCACGGCACCATCAAGCCTGAGTTCCGGAAGAGCAAAGAATATTTCTCCAAGCAGAAGTGACCACTGGGCCATTTTAGATCCAGGCTGCAGAGCACAGCCATCAAGACAGAAACTCTTTTATACTATTGTGGTCATGCTTAAAACACAATTTTAGACTCAGTGCAGATGTGGTATAGGACAGCCGTTCCTGCAGGGCCTGGGGAGGCTAGGTTTCCTTCTCCAGGGAGAACCACCTGAGCTCTTCTATGGGGCAGGTCAACTGATGTATACAGTAGTGGGGCATCACTTTTGATCTTTTGTTGTTTCTGTTAAACTTGAACTGAGAAAAAAAAAAGTATAGACAGATGAATTCTATAGGGCTGTTTGACATCCTTCAGATTAAAATTTGGATGAATGCATGTAGTCATAAACTTCTATAGGCTTGCGCATGAAGAACAAACAAATAGATAAGGTCTAACTCCCAAGGGTTGCTAAACTATTGTAGTTTCCTTAGTACATCCCAAACATCATATACCTTATAAAATGTTCTTCACTATGTATATACACTGTTGCTTCATACAACATAGAAATTCCTGTATCATAGTATATAAGCTAGGTTATAAAAGCCTCAAACTTTTCAATTACCATCTATAGACAGGATCCTATTGCAACAAACATATAACCAATATGAGTTGTGATCTTAGGTCAGATTTTTTACTTAAAATTCAGATTTTGGGGACTCCTGGGTGGCTCAGTTTGTTAAACAGGTGCCTTTGACTCTGGTCATGATCCCGGGTCCTGGGATTGGGCCCCATGTCAGGCTGTCTGCTTCCCCCTCTCCTCCTGCTAGGGCTTTCTGTAAGAGAGAGATAATATATGATTACCATTCTCTTTTATAGATGAGAAAACTGAGTCCTCTCTGGTTAATAAATTGCCACAGTCCCACTGGTGGTAAGTAGTTAAACCAGTACTTTAAAAATGGCAGTCCTAACTCCAGTGCCTTAGCCCTTAACTGCTGTTCTAGAAATGACTGATTATGTATCATATTTGAGGAGCTATTTTGGTTGTCAATCAGTAGATCTAAAATAAATAGTGAAATTAGGGGTGCCTGGGTGGCTCAGTGGGTTAAGAGTCTGCCTTAGGTTCAGGTCATGATCCCAGGGTCCTGGGATCAAGCCCTGCATCAGACTTCCTGCTCAGCAGGGTTCTGCTTCTCTTTCTCCCTCTCCCTCTGCTCCTGCTTGTGTGTTCTCTCATGCACACTCCCTCACTCTCAAATAAATAAATAAAATCTTTTTTAAAAATAGTGAAACTATAAAATCTTTGGCAATTTGAAAGGTGCAAAGTAAATTTTTAAAATATTTTTGCGTACAGAGCATTCATAGATTTAGCAGAGGATATAAGATGTATAAACACATAGCCCTTAAGAAGTTTATATTTCAGTGGAGAGAATGAAAGTAACACTCTTAACACAAACTGATTAATACATATTGTGAAGCAATTGCTGTAGAATGGCTATGGCCATTCAGAGGTGGAAAATAGTCTGATTTGCACTGATATTTTAGATAGAATATGCTGTCTGCCATGACTACCCTTCTGATCCTCCATGCAGCTGCATGACCACCTTTCAAGGTTCAACCTCAAATATCACATCCTCCTGAAGGCAATCCATATGCCTAACTATATGCCGGAAACTAGGTACAGAAATGTTAATAAAACATGGCCCATCACTTTACAAGAGTTGACAATGCAGTTATTGGTTAGATCTAAATCTAAAACTAGAGTTCAAGGATTCACACAAAACAGTTATTGGCAACCATGACAATGTCTTGAATCTAGTTTAAAGTGAGAGAATTATCCAACACAAATTTTAAACTCATTTTTTTTTACAATTTACAAAGGCCTAAACATTCAGACTATCTCAAAACAGACAGGTACTATTTTTGTCCAGTTAGGGGGAAAGCTCTTCCCTCATCATTAAGCCATCTTATCTGCAATTATTTTTAAGCTCGGGGTGAAAATAAATGTTAACGTTTGACTGATAACCTCAGAATATCCACAATAGATTAATACCCTTATTAACAAAAGTATGTACTTAAATCCTCTTTCACCAATCCTTTGGATTTATCACCAATATATTTTATCATTAAGATGCTATATAAATTTTAAAAATCTCTTCATCAAAACTTTTAGTATGATTAATGAAAATTAAATCTTGGTATTGTCAATTCAACATGATTTAGTCCATGAGGCTGTGTTTTTTCTTTTCTCATTAAATTACCAATAATAATTTTATAACTTAAAAAATGAGGACTAAAAATTCAAGGAATGTTGCATGCCTTTTGCACATAATAAATTCTTTTAGTGGGAATGATTGGCTCTAATTTATCCTCTAAAAATCAGTTAGAACTCAAAGTCGCCCTTTGTGAAGAACAATTCCACAAATTAAACTCATGTTTCAAGCAAAAAATCTTCTTGTGGCCATTTCCCTAATCAGTGGACTTGATCACAGCTACTTCAAACATCCTGCTTGCTCATATCAAAGTGAAACCTTAAGAAACTTATGAACAAATTCAGCCAAAATAAAATAGGAAATGATATAAGGCTTAAAGAGTTAATTTATCACAGATAGTTGAGTTTTAGCAAGGCACACCTTTCAGCCAAAACAAATAATTTCTAATTGAGAATTTAAGTATATACTAGTAAATAAAGATGATAATGGGTAATGAGGGGTTTCTTGGGTCTGTTGAAGTCTTGGTACACACAAAAATTCATGTTACATCAAAACATAAATTTGGTCATACTATAAAATTATAGAATAATCACTACCCTACACAAATGGACACCATTTTCTTTTCTTTCTAACTATAATGTATCTAATATTCTATCTCAGTTGAAGAATGAGTTATTAACCATAAAGAATGCCTCATGGGGCACCTGGGTGGCTCAGTGGGTTAAAGCCTCTGCCTTCGGCTCAGGTCATGATCTCAGGGTCCTGGGATTGAGGTCCGCATTGGGCTCTCTGCTCTGCAGGGAGCCTGCTTCCTCCTCTCTCTCTGCCTGCCGCTCTGCCTATTTGTAATCTCTCTCTGTGTCAAATAAATAAATAAAATCTTAAAAAAAAAAGAATGCCTCATGTTTTATTTCTCTGATAAACTTCCCATTAAAAGTTACCTATACTGCAGATTATTTTAAAAGAGCACACATTAGAAGTTATCGTCTAAGCAATGCTTAAATTGAGCACCGATTCAGGAAGAAAGATTAAAATGTGTTTTGATCTCCTAAGAACTTATTTTTCATTGCAGAGTTAGTAGTAGAAGCTGGCCTTTTTCTCTCTAAATAAAAAGAACTAGAAACAGATTCACAAGACATAGGTAAATCACAATTTTTAATATTGTTTCCTATTCTTCTGAGATCAAATAAGTTTTTTTTTTAATTTTATTTTTATTCTTTGCCCAAGGGGTACAGGTCTGTGAATCATCAGGCTTACATCTTTCACAACACTCACCAAAGCACAAACCCTCCCCAATGTCCATAACCCATCCACCCTATCCCTACCCTCCCACCCCCCATTAACCCTCAGTTTGTTTTGTGAGATCAGGAGTCTCTTATGGTTTGTGTCCTTCCCCATCCCATCTCGTTTCATTATTTTTCCCTCCCTACCCCCCAAGACCCCC
>LNAC01000162.1:1768845-1793797 GCA_002007465.1 Ailurus styani | reverse complement strand
GGCAAGATTTCGTTTCTTTTGATAGCTGCATAGTATTCCATTGTATATATATACCACATCTTCTTTATCCATTCATCTGTTGATGGACATCTAGGTTCTTTCCATAGTTTGGCTATTGTGGACATTGCTGCTATAAACATTCGGGTGCACGTGCCCCTGAGGATCACTACCTTTGTGTCTTTAGGATAAATACCCAGTAGTGCGATTGCTGGGTCGTAGGGTAGCTCCATTTTCAACTTTTTGAGGAATCTCCATACTGTTTTCCAGAGTGGCTGCACCAGCTTGCATTCCCACCAACAGTGTAGGAGGGTTCCCCTTTCTCCACAACCTCACCAAATAAGTTTTTAAAAAAAGAGTAGAAAGGATCCTATTCAAAGAAAGATTATAATTTCTCACCATTATAGTCAGGATGTAATAATGCACACAGTCTGCAGAAAAATAAAGATGGTATTATTTCTCCAGTTTAAGGGTCCATACAGGAACTATATTAACTTTTACCCTTTCCAGGAAAAAAAAAAAGCTGCCTGTAATAAGGAAACCTTACCATGATCAACAGAAATAGCACATAGCATAAGGCAAAGACTGTCAGTTGTCTACCAAAATCTATTTTCTCTTTATGCCTAGACCCAAAACTAAACAGAATTTTCCAGCCTCATGTTCACGCTGAAGTTCTATGACTCTTTTTCTCCATAGAATATAACGTGATATATGCCTCTTATGAACCTAAGTCTTGGGACCATGACTATACACCCACCATGTTGTCTTTCTCCTTATCATCAGCTGGGATTTACAAAGACCATTCCTCTATCATGCAGAGGATGACAACTCTAGGGGATGACAGGGCAACCAGGGGAAAGAACCTGGATCTCTGAATAACCTCATAGAATAGAGCTGAGCCACTCAGTTTGAACTGTTATGTAAAGGAGAAATCAACTTCTATCTTATTTAGCTTACGAATCATGGTTCTCTTTGTTATAGCATCATACTCAAACCCTAACTTAGAGACCAGTATTTCCTATTCACAGAAGCTATCCAAGAAATACCAAGATGAGTATTTTTCTTCATTTTTTAAGTAATTTCTATGCCTAGCATAGAGCTCAAACCCCAAGATCAAGAGTCATATGCTCTACTGACTGAGCCAGCCAGCTGCCCCAATTATTCTTGATCAATATAAGCCTGACTGTAATTGAGAGTGGCAAGGCATTCATATATCTAAGTACAAACTAAAAGCCAACCCCACCAATATAATCCAAATATAGTAATAATACTTAAATTCAGCTGTATATAATCAAGTTTCATGATTTGACTTTATATAAAAACTTGAAACTTCTGCATTGCTTTAGGGTACAGTCTGGTGACAAAAAAGTAAAGGATTATTATAAAGTAACATTTTTTTAAAAATCATTTAAATAATTTTCAACAAGCAGATATTAATAACCAATTTAGGTTTCAGTTTTATTTTAGGGTTTGTTTGATATATAGGTAAATTATTTCGAATCTAACTTATTGTATTTCAGGAATTCCTTAAAAGATCACTTCCCAACTTCCCAAAGTAATCCTGGCTTACACAAAAATGCTTAGATTTCTTTTAATAGAATAAAATTTCTAAGGAAGGGAAGATAAGATTTGAGGTAATCTTCTGAGGAGTAGGAAAAACAAACTGAATTTACATCCAGTTAAAAGTGATTGATTTCAGATGTTCTTCTAAAAATAGTTTTTACTGAGGCATCTGGCTATCTTGGTCAGTGGAGTGAGTAACTCTTGATCTTGGAGTTGTAAGCTTGAGCCCCATGTTGGGTATAAAGCTCACTTAAAAATAAAATCCTTAAGAGGGGAGGAGCAAGATGGTGGAAGAGTAGGAGACCTAAATTTCATCAGGTCCCAGGAATCCAGCTAGGTAGTTACCAAACTATTCTGAACACCTACAAACTCAACAAGAGATCAAAGAAAAGAATAGCAGCAATTCTAAGAACAGAAAATTGACCACTTTGTGGAAGGTAGGATGTGCAGAGAAGTGAATCTGAGGTGATATAGGGGAAGATAGACCATGGAGGGGAGAGAGCCTCCATCAGCCAGCTCCCAGCAAATGATAGAGCAGCAGAACACAAAATTGGAACTTTCAGAAGTCTGCTCCACTGAGGGTCATTGCTCCAGAGGCTAAACAGGGGGTGGAGCCCTCACTGGGACAGTGTGATCTCAGGTCCCTCGGGGTCACAGAGAGACCCAGGGTGCCTGACTGCAGCAGAGCTCCCAGGTACCAGAGCAGAGAAGCCAGCTGCAATGATGGAACCAAGGAGGGAGCTCTCAGCTTGGGGTTACCTTAAACCATGATCCAAGGCACAGTTGGGCCACTGCTCTTTGAGCAGGGACCCCTCAAGTGGCAGATTCGGGGAGACCCCCCCTTCCTCCATCAGGAGGAGTGGCATGGGAGCACCCTGCAGGGGTCTGCTGGGTTTGGAGACTCCAAACAGGACCGTGCAACAGAGATAGAAATGCTCAGTCACAGGCTTGGTGAGCTTGGAGTGTGGCCGGAGACCAGGGAGACAGGAGTGACTGACTGTTTTTCTCTGAGAGCACACTGAGGAGTGGGGCCCAAGCTCTCAGCTCCTCTGGGGCTGGAGATTGGGAAGCTGCCATTTTCACTCTCATCCTCTAAAGCTGTGTGGAAATCATTCAGGGAATAAAAGCTACCAAGAGCAAAACCGAGCAGATTACTTAGCCTGGCCCCTGGCAAGGGTGGTGCAATTCCACCTTGGGCAAAGACATTTGAGAATCACTGCAACAGTCCCCTCCCCCAGAAGATCAGCAAGAACATCGAGCCAAGACCAAGTTCACCTATCAATGAGAACCGTGGAACTCCAGAGCTAGGGGAAAGCAACACATAGAATTCATGGCTTTTTTCCCATGATTCTTTAGCCTTTCAAAGTTGAATTTTTTTAATTTTTGTTTTTTCTTATTCTGTTTTTTAAAATTTTTCTTCTTTCCTATTTTAACATTTTTAATTATTTTATCTTATCAATACCTTTTTAAAAATATTTTTAAAATTTTCATTGTTATAGTCATATTCTATCCCTTCATTATATTTAACCTTATTTTTTTGTATACATATAAGTTTTTCTTTCTTTAAAAGTTTGGGATACAGTTTCTTCTAACAGATCAAAGTATACCCTAAATCTAGTGTATGGCTTTGTTCTAGTCTCCAGCCTGATCACATTCTCTCCTTTTTTCTTTTCTTCTTTTTTTCTTTTTTCAACCAACTTCTTATCTTATCAATTTCTTTTTTAATTTTCATCTTTACAGTCATATTCCATCCCTTCATCATGTTTACCCTTATTTTTATATGTATATAAGTTTTTCTTTCTTTAAAATATGGGGAGGCAATTTCTTCTAACAGACCAAAATGCACCCAAAATCAAGTGTGTGGCTCTGTTCTAATCATATTTATTTTCTTTCTTTCTTTTTCTTTCTTTCTTCCTTCCTTCCTTCCTTCCTTCCTTCCTTCTTTTCTTCCTTCCTTCCTTCCTTCTCTCCTTCTTCTCTCCTTCTTTCCTTCCTTCCTTCCTTCCTTCCCCGTGGTTTTGAGTCTCTTCTGATTTGGTTAATGTATATTTTTCTGAGATCCTTGCTACCCTTTTAGTATTTTGTTCTCTCATTCATCTATTCGTATGTGGGTAAAATGACAAAGTAGATAAACTCACCTCAAAAAAAAAAAAAAAACAGGAGGCAGTACCGATAGCTAGGGACCTAATCAACATGGACATTAGTAAGATGTCAGAACCAGAGTTCAGAATGACAATTATCAAGATGATAACTGGGCTTGAAGAAAGCACAGAAGATACTAGAGAATCCCTTTCTGGAGGGAAAAAAAAACCCTTTCTGAAGAAATAAAAGAACTAAAATCTAACCAAGTTGAAATTTTAAAAAAGCTACTAATGAGGTACAATAAAAAATGGAGGCTCTTATTGCTAGGATAATTGAGGCAGAAGAGAGAAACAGTGATATAGAAGACCAAATGATGGAGAAAAAAGAAGCTGAAAAAAAGAGAAATAAATAACTGCCGTACCACGAGGGGAGAATTTGAGAGAGAAGTGATACCATAAGACAAAACAATATTAGAATAATTGGGATCCCAGAAGAAGAAAGAGAGATAGGGGGAGAAGCCATATTGGAGCAATTTATAGCAGAATTTCCCTACTTTGGTGAAGGGAAAAAACATCAAAATCCAGGAGGCACAGAGAATCCCCTCAATATCCATACAAATAGGTCAACACCCCATCATTTAATAGTAAAACTTACAAGTCTCAGTGACAAAGAGAACATCTTGAAATCAGCTCGGGAAAATAGGTCTGTAACATACAATGGTAGACATATTAGATTGGCAGCAGACCTATCCACAGAGACCTGGCAGGCCAGAAAAGACTGGCATGATATATTCAGAGCACTAAATGAGGAAAATAGCAGCCAAGAATACTATATCCACCTAGTCTGTCATTGAAAATAGAAGGAGAGATAAAGAGCTTCCAGGACAAACAAAAGCCAAAAGAATTTGCAAACACCAAACCAGTCCTACAGGAAATATTGAAAGGGATCCTCTCANCTTCCTTCCTTCCTTCCTTCCTTCCTTCTTTTCTTCCTTCCTTCCTTCCTTCTCTCCTTCTTCTCTCCTTCTTTCCTTCCTTCCTTCCTTCCTTCCCCGTGGTTTTGAGTCTCTTCTGATTTGGTTAATGTATATTTTTCTGAGATCCTTGCTACCCTTTTAGTATTTTGTTCTCTCATTCATCTATTCGTATGTGGGTAAAATGACAAAGTAGATAAACTCACCTCAAAAAAAAAAAAAAAACAGGAGGCAGTACCGATAGCTAGGGACCTAATCAACATGGACATTAGTAAGATGTCAGAACCAGAGTTCAGAATGACAATTATCAAGATGATAACTGGGCTTGAAGAAAGCACAGAAGATACTAGAGAATCCCTTTCTGGAGGGAAAAAAAAACCCTTTCTGAAGAAATAAAAGAACTAAAATCTAACCAAGTTGAAATTTTAAAAAAGCTACTAATGAGGTACAATAAAAAATGGAGGCTCTTATTGCTAGGATAATTGAGGCAGAAGAGAGAAACAGTGATATAGAAGACCAAATGATGGAGAAAAAAGAAGCTGAAAAAAAGAGAAATAAATAACTGCCGTACCACGAGGGGAGAATTTGAGAGAGAAGTGATACCATAAGACAAAACAATATTAGAATAATTGGGATCCCAGAAGAAGAAAGAGAGATAGGGGGAGAAGCCATATTGGAGCAATTTATAGCAGAATTTCCCTACTTTGGTGAAGGGAAAAAACATCAAAATCCAGGAGGCACAGAGAATCCCCTCAATATCCATACAAATAGGTCAACACCCCATCATTTAATAGTAAAACTTACAAGTCTCAGTGACAAAGAGAACATCTTGAAATCAGCTCGGGAAAATAGGTCTGTAACATACAATGGTAGACATATTAGATTGGCAGCAGACCTATCCACAGAGACCTGGCAGGCCAGAAAAGACTGGCATGATATATTCAGAGCACTAAATGAGGAAAATAGCAGCCAAGAATACTATATCCACCTAGTCTGTCATTGAAAATAGAAGGAGAGATAAAGAGCTTCCAGGACAAACAAAAGCCAAAAGAATTTGCAAACACCAAACCAGTCCTACAGGAAATATTGAAAGGGATCCTCTCAGCAAAGAGAGAGCCTAAAAGTAACAGACCAGAAAGGAACAGAGACAATATATAGTAACAGTCACTTTACAGACAATAAAATGGCACTAAATTCATATCTTTCAATAGTTACCCTGAATGTAAATGGGCTAAATGCCCCAATCAAAAGTCACAGGGTATCAGAATGGATTTAAAAAAAAAAAAAGACCCACTGATATGCTGTTTGCAAGAAATTCATTTTAGACCCAAAGAAAACTCCAGATTTAAAGTGAGGTGGTGGAAAGCAATCTACCATGTTAAGGGACATCAAAAGAAAGCTGGGTTAACAATCCTTATATCAGATAAATTAGATTTTAGGTCAAAGACTATAATAAGAGATCAGANCAAAAAAAAAAAAAAAACAGGAGGCAGTACCGATAGCTAGGGACCTAATCAACATGGACATTAGTAAGATGTCAGAACCAGAGTTCAGAATGACAATTATCAAGATGATAACTGGGCTTGAAGAAAGCACAGAAGATACTAGAGAATCCCTTTCTGGAGGGAAAAAAAAACCCTTTCTGAAGAAATAAAAGAACTAAAATCTAACCAAGTTGAAATTTTAAAAAAGCTACTAATGAGGTACAATAAAAAATGGAGGCTCTTATTGCTAGGATAATTGAGGCAGAAGAGAGAAACAGTGATATAGAAGACCAAATGATGGAGAAAAAAGAAGCTGAAAAAAAGAGAAATAAATAACTGCCGTACCACGAGGGGAGAATTTGAGAGAGAAGTGATACCATAAGACAAAACAATATTAGAATAATTGGGATCCCAGAAGAAGAAAGAGAGATAGGGGGAGAAGCCATATTGGAGCAATTTATAGCAGAATTTCCCTACTTTGGTGAAGGGAAAAAACATCAAAATCCAGGAGGCACAGAGAATCCCCTCAATATCCATACAAATAGGTCAACACCCCATCATTTAATAGTAAAACTTACAAGTCTCAGTGACAAAGAGAACATCTTGAAATCAGCTCGGGAAAATAGGTCTGTAACATACAATGGTAGACATATTAGATTGGCAGCAGACCTATCCACAGAGACCTGGCAGGCCAGAAAAGACTGGCATGATATATTCAGAGCACTAAATGAGGAAAATAGCAGCCAAGAATACTATATCCACCTAGTCTGTCATTGAAAATAGAAGGAGAGATAAAGAGCTTCCAGGACAAACAAAAGCCAAAAGAATTTGCAAACACCAAACCAGTCCTACAGGAAATATTGAAAGGGATCCTCTCAGCAAAGAGAGAGCCTAAAAGTAACAGACCAGAAAGGAACAGAGACAATATATAGTAACAGTCACTTTACAGACAATAAAATGGCACTAAATTCATATCTTTCAATAGTTACCCTGAATGTAAATGGGCTAAATGCCCCAATCAAAAGTCACAGGGTATCAGAATGGATTTAAAAAAAAAAAAAGACCCACTGATATGCTGTTTGCAAGAAATTCATTTTAGACCCAAAGAAAACTCCAGATTTAAAGTGAGGTGGTGGAAAGCAATCTACCATGTTAAGGGACATCAAAAGAAAGCTGGGTTAACAATCCTTATATCAGATAAATTAGATTTTAGGTCAAAGACTATAATAAGAGATCAGAAAGGACACTATATCATACTTAAAGGGTCTGTCCAGCAAGAAGATCTAACAATTTTAAATATCTATGCCCCCAACATGGGATCAGCCAATTACATAAACCATTTAATAACAAAAATCAAAGAAACACATCAACAATAATACAATAATAGTAGGGGACTTTAACACCCCCCTCACTGAAATGGACAGATCTAAGCAAAAGATCAACAAGTAAATGAAGGCTTTAAGTGACACACTGGACCAGATGGACGTCACAGATATATTCGGAACATTCCATCCCAAAGCAACAGAGTACACATTCTTCTCTAGTGCACATGGAACATTCTCCAGAATAGATCACATTCTGGGTCACAAATCAGGTCTCAACCAGTACCAAAAGATTGGGATCATTCCCTGCATATTTTCAGACCACAGTGCTTTGAAACTAGAACTCAACCACAAGAGGAAAGTTGGAAAGAACTCAAATACATGGAGGCTAAAGAGCATCCTACTAAAGAATGAATGGGAAATTAAAGAAGAATTTTAAAAATTCATGGAAACAAATGAAAATGAAAACACAACTGTTCAAAATCTTTGGGATATAGCAAAGGCAGTCCTGAGAGAAAAGTATATAGCAATATAAGACTTTCTCAAGAAACAAAAAAATACAAAACCTAACCCTACACCTAAAGGAGTTGGAGAAAGAGCAGCAAATAAAGCCTAAACCCAGCAGGAGAAGAGAAATAATAAAGATCAGAGCAGAAACCAATGAAATAGAAGCCAAAAGAACAGTAGAACAGATCAACAAAACTAGGAGCTGGTTCTTTGAAAGAATTATTAAGATTGATAAACCCCTGGCCAGACTTATCAAAAAGAAAAAAGACCCAAATTAATAAAATCATCAATGAAAGAGGAGAGATCACATCCAACACCAAAGAAATACAAACAATTATAAGAACATATTACAAACAAATACATCAGCAAATTTGACAATCTGGAAGAAATGGATGCATTCCTAGAGATGTATAAACTACCAAAACTGAACCAGGAAGAAACAGAAAACCTGAAAAGACCCATAACCAGTAAGACGATTGAAGAAGTCATCAAAAATCTCCCAAAAAACAAGACCCCAGGGCCAGATGGCTTCCCAGGGGAATTCTATCCAACACTTAAAGAAGAATTAATACCTATTCTCCTGAAACTGTTCCAAAAAATAGAAATGGAGGGAAAACTTCCAAAATCATTTTATGAGACCAGCATTACCTGGATCCCTAAACCAGACAAAGACCCCATCAAAAAGAAGAATTACAGACCAATATCCCTGATGAACATGGATGTAAAAATTCTCACCAAAATACTAGCCAATAGGATCCAACAGTACATTAAAAGGATTACTCACCAAGACCAAGTGAGATTTATTCCTGGGCTGCAAGGTTGGTTCAAAATCTGCAAATCAATCAATGGGATACAATACATTAATAAAAGAAAGAACAACAACCATATGATACTCTCAATAGATGCTGAAAAAGCATTTGACAAAGTACAGCATCCTTTCTTGATCAGAACTCTTCACAGTGTAGGTGTAGAGAGTGCATACCTCAATATCATCAAAGCCATCTATGAAAAACCCACAGCAAATATCATTCTGAATGTGGAAAAACTGAGAGTGTTTCCCCTAAAGTCAGGAACACAGCAGGGCTGTCCACTCTCACCACTGCTGTTCAACATAGTACTAGAAGTCCTAGCTTCAGCAATCAGACAACAAAAAGAAATAAAAGGCATCCAAATCAGCAAAGAAGAAGTCAAACTCTCACTCTTTGCAGATGATATGATACTTTATGTAGAAAACCCAAAAGGCTCCACTCCAAAACAGCTAGAACTCATACAGGAATTCAGTAATGTGTCAGGATATAAAATCAATGCACAGAAATCAGTTGTATTTCTATACACCAACAACAATACAGAAGAAAGAGAAATTAAGGAGTAAATCCCATTTACAATTGCACCAAAAACCATAAGATCCCCAGGAATGAACCTAACCAAAGAGGCAAAGAATCTGTACTCAGAAAACTATAAAGTACTCATGAAAGAAATGGAGGAAGACATAAAGAAATGGGAAAAATATTCCATGCTCGTGGATTGGAAGAACAAATGTGAAAATGTCTATGCTACCTAGAGCGATCTACACATTCAATGCATTCCCTATCAAAATACCATCAACTTTTTTCAAAGAAATGGAAAAAATAATCCTAAAATTTATATGGAACCAGAAAAGAATAGCCAGAGGAATGTTGAAAAAGAAAACCAAAGTTGGTGGCATCACAATTCCAGACTTCAAACTCTATTACAAAGCTGTAATCATCAAGACAGTATGGTACTGGCACAAAAGCAGACACATAGATCAGTGGAACAGAACCGAGAGCCCAGAAATGGACCCTCAACTCTATGGTCAACTAATCTTCAACAAAGCAGGAAAGAATGTCCAATGGAAAAAAGACAGTCTCTTCAACAAATGGTGAAGAAAACTGAGAAAATTGGACAGCCACACGCAGAAAAATGAAACTGGATCATTTCCTTACACCACACACAAAAATAGACTCAAAATGGATGAAAGACCTCAATATGAGACAGGAATCCATCAAAATCCTTGTGGAGAACACAGGCAGCAACGTCTTCGACCTCAGCCACAGCAACTTCTTCCTAGAAACATCACCAAAGGCAAGGGAAGCAAGGGAAAAAATCAATTATTGGGACTTCATCAAGATCAAAAGCTTTTGCACAGCAAAGGAAACAGTCAACAAAACCAAAAGACAACTGACAGAATGGGAGAAGATATTTGCAAATGTCTTATCAGATAAAGGGCTAGTATCCAAAAATCTATAAAGAACTTATCAAACTCAGCACCCAAAGAACAAGTAATCCAATTAAGAAATGGGCAGAAGACATGAACAGACATTTCTGCAAAGAAGACATCCAAATGGCCAACAGACACATGAAAGAGTGCTCAACATCGCTTGGCATCAGGGAAATACAAATCAAACCACAGTGAGATACCACCTCACACCAGTCAGAATGGCTAAAATTAACCAGTCAGGAAACAACAGGATGCAGAGAAAGGGGAACCCTCCTACACTGTTGGTGGGAATGCAAGCTGGTGCAGCCACTCTGAAAAACAGTATGGAGGTTCCTCAAAAAGTTGAAAATAGAGCTACCTTATCACCCAGCAATGGCACTACTGGGTATTTACCCTAAAGATACAAATGTAGTGATCCAAAGAGGCACGTGCACCTGAATATTTATAGCAGCAATGTCCACAAGAGCCAAACANGTATTATGCTAAGTGAAATAAGTCCATCAGAGAAAGACAATTATCATATGATCTCTCTGATAGGAATTTGAGAGGCAAGGCAGGGGTTCGTGGGGGGAAGGGAGGGAAAAATGAAACAAGGTGGGACTGGGGAGGTAGACAAACCATGAGAGACTTTTAATTTCAGGAAACAAACTGAGCGCTGCTGGGGGGAGACAGATAGGGTGGCTGGGTGATGGATATTGGGGAGTGTATGTTTTATGGTGAGTGCTGTGAATTGTGTAAGATTGATGATTCATAGACCTATACCCCTGAAACAAATAATACATTTTATGTTAATAAAAAAAAGAAAATCTTTTAAAAATATAAAAATAAATAAAAATAAAAGAATAAGAATAGTTTTTACTGAAAGGGTACAAGGAAAGTAGAAATGAAAGAGGTATTTCTTAGGATGAAAAGATATAACTCATCTACTTTTCAATTCTGTCTAGAATTGACTCTACAGCAAATAAAGAAAGTAAAAAGAAAAGAAATCAACAGATAGACTAAATAATCAGCCATAGACAGAAGGGACACAGCACCGTTAACAGATGTGTGATTATATCTACAGGTAAGAATCAGTATTATCTGGGAGCAATTAACTACCTACTATGTTTTTTCTAGGATTCATGTCAGGAAATCAGTCTCCCTGAAATTCATCCCACTTTCTCATTGATAAAAGAAATCATTTTGTTAAATTGACAATAATCTAGTATGCTTAATATCTCCAAGCCGGCTTCCTCATCTTTAAAATAACAAAAATAATACCTACATTATAAACTCATTTTTAGGTTAAAGAAATTTATATACATGGAATGCCAATACAATTCCTACCATTTAGCAGGAATTCATTAATTTTTTGTTTTTTGTTTTCACTCTTTCATATTATATAAAAGAAAAAGTTCTTCAGGTACTTCCTTTGCCTAGGCCAAATACTAGAATCCAGGAAAAGGTATTATGTAATTACTATGAATATACTAACCTTTCTTTGCCAACTTTTCATGATCATAACAGCTAACATTTGAAGACTACTTACAATTTTATGCCACAATCTTTAAAAGGTTTTATAGATACAGAAACTGAAATTCAGATAGCTTAATAAACTTCCAAATATTACACAGCTAATAATTTGAAAAGCTGCCATTTTCACTTAGGGAATTAACCTCTAGAGCCCATACCTTTAATCACTGTGTTGTATGGCCTCTCAATGTTGTTTTCATAATATCTGCCTGGATATAAAATTGCATAGTCCTAGTTTCACATTTACTGTCTAACAATTCTTGAAAACACCCACTCTGACCTACCTCTTTATAAACCCTATATTGTACACAGCCTTCTTTTCATAATTTTCATTTCATTATATTATTGGCCTTAGTATGTTTTAAAAATATTGCCTCAGTTAATCTGAATCAACTTTCTTAGATAAGTATAATGAAAAAGAGACAGAAATTATTAAACTTTAGAGCAGAAGGGGGTTTTTAAAAAGTTGATTCTTGGGGCGCCTGGTGACTCAGTCAGTAAGCTATGACTATCAATTTCATCTCAGGTTATGAACCCCGGGTCATGTGGGAAGTCTGCTTGTCTCCCTCTCCCTCTGCCCCTCCCCCCCCACTCTCTCTCTCTCTCTCTCTCTCTCTCTCTCTCAAATAAATAAATCAAAAGTGTTGACTCTTGCTTCTAGATTGTACATGACTCTTAACCATTTAGAATAAACTAAATGGTGAGCATTTAAATCTTAGTTGCTCTACCTAACCCATTATCTTCCAAAATTAATTATTTAATGTATGATTTTTCACAATGATCTCCAATCCTGAATTCAAGTCAATGTTATTTCTGCTATGAAATCTTTCTTCTCTTATAATTTTGCAGAACTGTACCTCATTCCAGGAAAACAGTGGCATCCCTTATTGCATAGCAAATCAAACAAAAGTAGAAATAGATTTTAATTATAAGCTATGACACATTTTATTTTAGCATTTCAAAGATTATTACTCCATTATTTTCTTGCTTCCACTGATTTTTTGTTTTGTTTTATTTTGTTTTTTAGAGAAAATAGCTGATAATCTTATCTTGTCTTTATTAGGTCTTTGAAAGCTAATATGTCTTTTTTTTCTAGCTGTCTTTAAGATTTTCTTTTTATTTGTGGTTTTCAGAAGTTTTATCACCATTTACGTAGGTATTTTTTTTGTTTTCTTTTGTATTGCATTTATACTATTTGGATTCTGAGCACTTCTTGCCTCGATATTTTTAATCAGTGTTGGAAATTTCTTCTATACCATCTCTTTATTTCTTCCTCATCTTCATTCTGATCTTTCTCCTCTAGATCAGATCCTCATTATCAATATGAACTCTTTCAAAAGCCTTCTAACTTTCCTCTCTGCCTCTAATCTGTAAATATATCTCCCTCACATAATCATACTACTTTTGCAATTAAAACACTCAATGGCTATAAGATAAAGCCTAAAGTTCTCAATAAATGTATCTATAATGCCCTCATGGTATAATAATGCCTATCACTAATAGAGAAATAACAGACCAATTCCTCAGAATTGAAAGATATGAGCTCTTAAAGTACAAAATGGTGGACTGAATTATTGTAATTAAGATCACTACCTAGAGAAGATCATAAAACCTTTGCAGCTTAAAAACAGGTTATCTAAAAAAGAGTAAGAATGTGTTGATTTAGACTTACCACCAACACTGAATGCTAAGAAGATAGATCAGTGTCTTCTACTTTACAGAGAAAATTTTTTGACTTGAGAATAATGTACCCAGTCCAATCTCTCTGCCTTGCTCTGTCTCTCTCTCTATCTCTCTCTGTGACACCCACATACACACAGAGTGAGAGCAGAATAAAGGCTTTTGCCTATATGATATGTACTTACCACATACCTTTTCTTAGTTACTTTATGATGCTGACTAGAAAAATAAAGGACAAAAAAAAAAAAAAGAGGAAGAGGAGAGATGGGATTTAGAAACTGTGGATTCTACCCAGGAAAACAGTAGAGGAAATGACTGGAGAGAGGCTGTAACTCAATCCTAGAAAGCAAATGATTCAGACAGGAGTGGGATAATCTATGGTTCCAGGAGGAAGTCATTTGAGGAAAGATCTCAGTTTGAGAAGATATGGGGCGATTGTGTGAAAATGCCTATTACATTTTTGAAATAAGAGAAGTCAATTGCTAACCCAAAGCACTGGGGTAAAGGGGTAGAGATAAACCTGTGTAAAAAGCCATAATTCAAATGTGGAGAAAATACATCTTTGACGTGGTTTTTAAGTAATTGATAGTTAAAAGAAAATCTATTTTGTAATAGCACAGTACATGACCCAGCATAGTCATAGAAATGTAAACTTTCAGAATTAATGCAGAAAGAGTGCAAAGCTTGGTTTCATGTCTCATATCAAGTTACAAATAATAATCATAACAAAATAAAAATAATATGGTAGTTGATAAGTGGAGAATGATAAAGGTCAAAAAGATGGAGGAAACCATAGAGGTGATACTATCACCTCTTAACAATATATCGGGTCATTTATTATCACAAAAGTAACCTATAGCAGTAATAAAATTATAAGTAACACTAAAAGACACCAAGGAGATCTAATCATATAATTTAGTAATATGGAGGAACCACCAAAAGAAATGGAAACAAAAATGCTTTAAAAAGCTTGCCCATAGGAAGCAAATTAGCTGTTGAATAGAATGACTCTTTCTTTGATTACAAAATCTTCTAAATCATTTTATTATTGTTACATGTCCATGTATCCCATTTATAATTATATCCCAGATTTTTTGAAGAGAAATCTTAGTGGCATTAGGCTTTCCAGAAAGCCTTCCCTAAATCTGAAGATCCAAGCGGTTTTCCTCTGTGTTTCCATAGTACCCAATTCATGTACCCAATGTATGCCACACCCAATGTGGCACTAATATTACTGTACACATATAACTATGTGTTCATCTCCTCCACTAGAATCTGAGTTCTTTTGGAGAAGGAACAAATTTTATTCATCCTGTACCCTCACTATCTGGTGCAGAGTAGGTTATAATTATATGTTTGCTTAATAAATAAACAATCAACTGTATTGGGTAATCTATTTTTTTAAGTAAGCTCTACACCTAACATGGGGCTTGAATTCACAACCCCAAATTCAAGAGTCACATGCTCTACTGACAAAGCCATCCAAGTGCCCCCATATTGGGTAATCTATATTAAAGTCAACATTTCAATCCATGTATGGGAATTAATACAGATATTCAGATATTTATGAGATACTGAATCCCTTTCTTACCTCGCTGCATATTTTAACTTTGTCATGACAGTAAATAGAATAGAGAGCATGTAAAGCCACATATTTCCAAACCATTAATATTTAACCGACAGTGCAAAAAAACTTTAATCATAATGTAATATTCAAAAATCTCACACTTAACAATTTAAAAATAAATCAGAAGTTGGTTCTAAACCTACCTCGTTTTAAATCAACTTACCAAGTTCAAAAATGTTAATATCCTTCACTAACTCACAGCATGCCACTATCAGCCTTAATTTGGTATTATTTCATAGAAATGTTGCAATTACAATTTAGTCCACATTGATCAGCAAAAGTTAAAGGGCAAAATTAATTAATGGAAATAGTAAAGGGCAAAAAATTAATATGATGACACATCTAAAATGCTTAGAGTAAGAGAGGCACTGTTATTTTGAGATTATCCACATTGATTTGCAAAAGAACAGAAGGAAAAAAATCTGTGAATAAAACTGAATATCAACACACTGAATTGTATCTCAGCACTTTAAAAAATAATTACAAAAAATGACAGCACATTATAGATTTGAAATTTCTGACTAATAGACCTTACAATGACTAATGACATTACAAATAAGCTGTGAAGAAAATGTACAGCAGCTGCATTAAAACCATGCCTTCCAAGTTGATGTGTGGATTTATATCAAAACCTCATATAAAAATATGATTCATTTTTTTACTAAAATGCAAGAAAAGTTTTAGATACTATGTAAAGTATGTAATATTTTTTAAGTTGTCAAGATTTTCTGGTGGTATTTATTTTGAATACTTAAGGAACAGTATAATATTCAAACAATTGATTCAACATACTTGTAGAATATATGAGGACTTTATATCAATCAAAGATAAGTAGTTGGTGACAATGAAAATTCTTACCTTTGGTGGGGGGGGTTGTGTGACTTACATAGTTCCAATATAAATCAAATCCAGAAATAAAATCAGAGTATCACATTTGCTATTTATATACCTCCATCACTCACATCTCACTTGCTCTTGAGAATAAATTTCAGAGTTAGACCTGGCAGGTGTTTTGAACTCCATTTCAGAGAGAAGGAACATGAAAGAGATTAGAATGAGAAGCCCTACATCACACAGTTATCAAGTAACAGACAGGACTCTAGGATTCCAATAAATGCTAGATTCCAGTCCTTGTCAGCTACAAAAACACACATATCCTATCAGGTCTCAATTAAGAGTCATTTTGTAAAATACTGAAATCTGTGATGAGCCATTTTCAACATAAGTAATTTTTTTAAAGGTTTTATTTGACAGAGAGATAGAGAGCACAAGTAGGCAGAGCGACAGGCAGAGGGAGAGAGAGAAGCAGGCTCTCCGCTGAGCAGGGAGCCCGATGTGGGACTCGATCCCAGAACCCTGGGATCATGACCTGAGCTGAAGGCAGATGCTTAATGACTGAGCCATCCAGGTGCCCCAGCCTAAGTAATTTTTAAAGCCTCTCTCACTTTTCCATGCCAAAAATGGTTCACCACAAATAGAGTATATGGGAGAAAAGATAGAAGCTTCATATAACAGCTACAGCAATATTTTACCCTTGCCCAATAAAGCAGTTAGGAGTGACAGTGAGTTCTAATAGGTTGTGGAAGAAGTTTAAGAAACACATTTTTATAAGCTACATTTAGAAACCTACCTACAATATCTTTATGTTTAAAATGATCTTTCTGATCAATTTGAGGACACACAAATGTGACTCTGTGTTAAAGTTTAGCAAGTGTGTGTGTGTGTGTGTGTGTGTGTGTTTAACTTTCTGTTGTATTTACTTGACTTGGTTATAGTTATATCTCTACAAAAGAATGCTTTTGGCTTTTACCCTAGGACATTTTTTTCTAATTACATTCTAGAAATATTAGAACAAAACAAAACAAATTAGTATTTCAGACTGTGTTGTAAGCTATCTGGTGTCTTTGATTCAATATGTTCAGGTACTCTAAGATCCATGTAACCCATGCCAGTAGGTAGGCAAACACCTAGACTATGTTTTTTCATCCCTACGGGCTTTAGCATTAATATTTCAGATCTATTGAGGCATTCCAAAATCATAAACGCACAATCCGTATATGGTGAGCAGTAAAAACAGATGCTTTTCTGATTTGGGTAATAGTTTATATTAGAAAAATAGAAACCACTAGAGGGAAAGTGTGTTCTTGTTTCCCATAGTAGAGGTAGCAATTTGATTAAAAAAAAAACAAACAAAACAAAACAAAAAAACCCACAAGACTTCTGACTTGAAACAATGAAACTTCCTAGTGGAAATAAAATAGCCCATTCAATCATGTTGGAAGACAGTTCCAAAAGGACAAGCTATGTAATAATCAAAAAGCAGACAATGTGACTATCTCAAGAGAGACACTAGCCACATGGTATGAGTTCCATGGGAGAAGAACAGCAGCCGTGGAAAGTCACTGGTGGTCACAGGGTTTAGAATTAAAAGCAGAACAGGAGAGCAAATGTGTCAGAAAGGCAGCCCTGGGTTTAACACAAGGAAAATCCAAAAACTACATTGTAAATATGGGGTTCAGAGAGAACTGGGAGGATAGAGCGAACATCAAGATTCAGGGATTCCTGGGTGGCTCAGTTGGTTAAGCAGTTGCCTTCGGCTCAGGTCATGATCCCAGGCTCCTGGGATTGAGTCCTGCATTGGGCTCTCTGCTGAGCAGGAAGCCTGCTTCTCCCTCTCCCTCTGCCTGCCACTCTGCCTGCTTTTGCTCTCTCTCTCTCTCTCTCTCTCCCTGACAAATAAATAATTTTAAAAAAAGATTTCAATAGTAATTAAATCATATCCTAGTCCTAGAACTCAGAGACTTGGGTTTGACACCAATCTCCACCATCCACACATGCTCTCAGATTAGTTACATAGGCTCAGTTTTCTCACCTCTAGTCTAGGGTGAAAAATGATCAAAGAAATAATAAAAGCATTTACTTTATGGGTGCAACATTTAAAAGAGATAACAAAAGAGTTAATTAGCACAGTGTACTCACTAAAAGGCAACTACTGGGATTATTAATATAGCAGGATATCACTGAGTCCCTTGTGGCTTAATAAGAAATATGACACAAGAAACCCAGAAAAAGGCACAAAACACAGACTTAGTCACCCCCAAGTGTGGTTGTAACTGTACAGTAGTGATTGAGAGCATGGATTTAGGAACCAATTGCTTGACACTCTTACTAACCAGGAAACATAGGGCAAATTCCTTAATCTCTGTGCCTCAGTTTCCTCATCTATAGACAAAGAATTATAAAACAACAACAACATGGAATTATTATAGGCATAGAGTAAATTGTTCTTAAAGCTCTTAGAATAGTGATGGGGATTTATTGTGTTTAACAAGTAAGTTAATGATATCAATGCCTTCAAGAAGAGAAATTGTGATCAAAATTAATGAATTTCTTAAATGTTATTCTTGGCATAGTTCGTAAACCTATTTTTAGAGATTAGACACAGTGTGATTTATTTAACCTTTGGTATCTTTTCCATTACTTTTGGTGGAACTAAGACCATAATGTATTTCTCCTAAGTATACAAGGTTATTTTACTAATGTATTGCCTAAGATCTTTTTTCTTTTTTTTAAATTTTATTTTATTTAAATTCAGTTAATTACATACAATGTATCATTAGTTTCAGAGATGGAGTTTAGTTATTCATCAGTTGCATATAACACCCAGTGCTCATTACATCACCTGCCCTTCTTAATGCCCATCACCCAGTTATCCCATTTCCCACCCACCTCCCCACCAGCAACCCTCAGTTTGTTTCTGGTAGTTAAAAGTCTTTTATGGCTTGTCTCCCTCTCTGATTCCATCTTATTTTATTTTTCCTTTCCTTCCTCTATGATCCTGCTTTGTTTTTTAAATTCCATATATGAGTGAAATCATATGATAATTGTTTTTCTCTGATTGGCTTATTTTGCTTAGCATAGTACCCTCTAGTTCTATCCACATCATTGCAAATTTTAAGATTTCATTTTCTGATGGTTGAGTAATATTCCATTGTATATAAACATATACCACATCTTCTTTATCCATTCATCTGTCGATGGACATCTGGGCTCTTTCCATAGTTTGACTATTATGGGCATTGCTGCTATAAACATTCAGGTGTGGGTGACTCTTCAGATCACTACGTTTGTGTCCTTTAGGTAAATACCTATTAGTGCAATTGCTAGGTTATAGGGTAGGTCTATTTTTAACTTTTTGAGGAACCTCCATACTGTTTTCCAGAGTGGCTCTACTTCCCACAGTAACATCCTTGCCAACATCTGTTGTTTCCTGACTTGTTTATTTTAGCCATTCTGACTGGTGTGAGGTGGTATCTCATTGTGTTTTTGACTTATATGTCCCTGATGTTGAGTGATGTTGAGCATTTTTTCATGTGTCTGTTGGTCATTTGTATGTCTTCCTGGAGAAATGTCTGTTCATGTCTTCTGCCCATTTCTTGACTGTATTATTTGTTTTTCAGGTGTTGAATTTGATAAATTCTTTATAGATCTTCAATACTACCCCTTTATCTGATAAGACACTTGCAAATATCTTCTCCCATTCTGTTGGTTTTATTTTGTTTTTTTTTTTGACTGTTTCTTTTACTGTACAAAAGCTTTTTTTAAAAGATTTTATTTATTTGACAGAGAGAGAGAGATCACAAATAGGCAGAAAGGCAGGCAGAGAGAGAGTAGGGAGAAACAGGCTCCCCACCGAGCAGAGAGCCTGAGGCAGTACCTGATCTCAGGACGAGATCATGACACGAGCTGAAGGCAGAGGCTTAACCCACTGAGCCACCCATGTGCCTCAAAAGCTTTTTATCTTGATGAAATCCCAATAGTTCATTTTTGCTTTTGTTTCCCACCTAAGACCTTAAAAAAAATTAAGTAATTTCTACACCCAACATGGGTCTCAAACTCATGACCCCAAGATCAAGAATCCCACGCTCTTCCTGTTGAGCCAGCCAGGCACCCCAACATTTTTTTTTTGCATTACTACAAATAACTTAAGGCAAACCCAAAGGCCTTTCTTTTTAAAAATGCTCTGATGGAAGCTCCCTTAAATTCCAACATGATTATAACTTGGCTGCATCAAAACATCAAAGCCCCTCTTATTGTCAAACTGCAGTCTATCAACACTTTGGTAGTTGATACATCACTGCAACTAACCCACAGGCCACTGCAACTAACATGACTGGAAAAAACATATTAGCCTGTACACTGGTCTCATTTAATTAAGTCATGAACATGAATCCCAGGTCCATAATGCTGCCTGGCAACCATGTTACATTTGCCTCGTCAGTTTGCTCTCCAGATCTCCCATATAAGTATTTCACACCTTGTCCTTCATTGTTGCACTTCACAAAATTCCACTATCACTCTTAGCCGACTTTGCTTCTCAGTTCATTGAGAGAATTGAAGCAATCAGAGAAGAATATCCACAACTTTCTATACCCATGTACTTTGCTGTTCTTCTTACAATAAAGATGGATATTGGTACTCCCACCTAAGTACAACCCTTCCCGTCTTGGGCTCTTGATCTCATCTCACTGCCCCAATCAAGGACATGCCTTTGGCAATTCTTTCCTTTTTTTCCTATATCGTCAAATTCTCTCTTTCTACTGGATCACTTCCATCAGCAATTAAGCACATTTTTTCTTTTAAAAACAATCAAAAACACTCTCTCAGTTCCACATTTCCTCAACTAATGTCTCTTCTATCATCTCTCTTTTAGCAAAACTGCTCAATAAGTTGTCTACAATCTATCTCAAATTATTCTATTTCCATTCATTTTTAATCATCACTTAAGAGACTTTCATCTCCACCATTCTAATGAATCTGTTCCCCTCATGGTCACCAATGACCTCCATTGTGCTAAGTCAAATCAATTTTCTGTCTTTATCTTACTGGGCCCATCAGCAGCACTTGACACAATTGACTACCCACATTCCTCTCCTTGGCTTCTAAGTCACTGTGTGCTCTTGGCTTTTATCTAAACTCAGCTACTGCTTTTTCTCACTCTCCTATTCATTCTCTCCTTCTCCCCGACCTCTTAATATTAGAGTCTGATGGATCAATTCTTGGTCTTCTTCTCTATTTACTACTCCCTTTGTGATCTCATCTAGACTAACTGGCTTTAAATGTCTTCTATTTGTGCTAAAAACTCACAAATGTGTATCTCCAGCCCAGAACTAATTATGAACTCCAGACTCACATATCAGTCCTTTGACATTTCTACTTAGATGTCAAGTACACATCTTAAACTTAACATAACCAAAACAAATAATCTGATGTCATGTCCAAATCTGATGCCCCCAAAGTCTCATTCTCAGTAAACTGAAACTCTAGTTTTCCCATTGCTCAAGCCAAAAGTTTTCTAATAAATGTTGACGATGCTGACACCTCTCTTCCTTTCACATCTCATGTTTACCCCATCAGGCAAATGTATCGACCCCACCTTCACAATACCTACAAAACACAAACATTTTTTTAAGTTTAGATATTTTATTTTCAACTTTTGTCTTCCAAATTTATTTGCCATACTTGAAAAAACCCTATAAATCACATACAGAAAATACCATGAAAATAAGGAGCGAAGTCTTAAAGAACATATTCTCTTCCCTTATCATGCTTCTAAACTTTAACAATTAATATGGTTAGCAGATGTCTGCACCCTACAAGTGGAACATTTTATAACAAGACCAAATAGCCAAATGCTCATCACCTGCCCACACCCTCTTGCAATCAACCAGGACTATCTTAACAAAACAACCAAAATACAATGATTAGTTAAAAGAATTAGATCACCCTAGTTATTCACAGTATTCTCATCAAATGGGTTGAAAACAACAGTATTGTGCCTGCCTAACCCACAGGCTTTTTTTTTTACCACTTCCGCTGCTAGTGACCTAGTCCAAGATTCCCATAACTCTCACCTGAAGTTTTGCACTTCTAAGTTGTCCACCAGCTTCCCACACTGATCCTCCATAGTTTATTCTCAGTTGGGTAGTAGGAGGATTTATTTTAAACTGTTAGATTATATCATTCATCTGCTCAAAATCCTCCACAATGGCCTCATCCATGCATTAGTTTTACTCATATTAAAGTTGAAGTCTTTACCATGACCTTTAAGAGTCTACGTAATACCCTGACTTCCATTGTCTCTCATCTTCTCAGTGTTTCTATTAAGCTACACAGACCTCCCTCTCCAATCTTGCTGTTATTTAAACATGCCACAGGCTTCAATTTCATGGTCTTGCAAGGGCTATTCTTTCTGCCTGGAATACACTTCCCCCAGTTACCCACATGACTCATTCTAAATCCCTTAATGTCTGCTCAAATATCATTTTTTCTGTGATAGGCAAGATTCTAAGAGGTACCCAAGATTTCTGCCCCCTGAAATATACACACACTGTATAATTCCCTTCCTTTGAGTGTGGGTGGATTTACAAATATAATGGAGTATCACTCATGATTGAGTTTTTAAGCAGTTGACTATCAGTTAATCAAGAGTGGCTATTCAGATTATGAGAGGTGGACCTGATGTAACAAGCCTTTTAAAGAAAGTGAAGTGTCAAAGACACGCTGTAGCTGGCCTCAAAGAAGATACAAACCACTGTGTTATGAATAATTGCCCATGGGGGTCACATGCCAATAAAATGTGGGTGGCCTTTAGGAGTTGAGAATGAATTCAGTCAAGAACTAGCAAGAAAACAGGCACTTCAGCCCTACAACCACCAGGAACTGAATTCTACCAATACCCTGAATGACCTGGAAAAAGGATCGTGAGTTGTAGACGAGAACCATGAGAACCAGAACACAGTTAACATCTTCATTTCAGCCTTCTGAGGCTTTGAGCAAAGGATCCAGGTTGCCTGTGCCTGAACTCTTGACCTGACCCAGAAAAAATGTAAAGTAATAAACTTGTGTTGTTTTAAGCTGCTAAGCCTGCAGTAATTTTTTGACAGCAATAGAAATCTAATACAATCAGTGGTCGCTCCTGTCTAACTGACTGAAAAAACATTTTTTAAGATTTTATTTATTTGACAGAGAGAGAGCAAGAGAGGGAACACAAGCAGGGGGTGTGAGAAAGGGGGGGAGAAGCAGGCTTCCCACTGAGCAGGGACCCAATGCAGGGCTCCATCCCAGGTCCCCAGGATCATGACCTGAGTGGAAGACAGAGGCTTAATGGACTGAGCCACCTAGGCGCCCCTAACCTACTGAAAATTTTAACCACTCTCTCTTACACTCCTTATCCCTTCTATCCTCCATTATATGTTTCATGACACTAATTTATTTTGTGTCTCCAAAATGGAATATAAGTGCCACAAAAGCAAAGTTGCTTATCTGACTTATTCACTATTTGTTCAGCTGGCACATAGAAGTTCAATAAACACATCTTGAATGAATGAACAAAATTGTTAGACACATGGACAAAAAGACATAATAGTATTTCCCCCAGAATAACCAAACTAATCATTTATTTATTTAACTTATAAGACTATGTATCCAAAGTCTCAGCTAAATTTGAAGTTTAGTTAACAAAACATATTAGTATTTTACCTCTGGATGTGTAAAATGTTATTTTTTACTATTGAAAGCAATGAAAAATCTTTAAAATCATAAAGTTGAATACTATAAGCAATAATGCAAATGACAAATGTTTATTTTGTGCTTACCATTTCCCTATTACTTGCATAAGCACCTTCTTTATAATTTTAAGTTATTTTATCCTCATAAAAACATCATGAGATAGTTACCATTATTATCCTCATTTTACATTTAGTGAAACTAAAGCACAGAGAGGTTTAATAATTTACCTAAGGTCACACACCTAGAAAGTGATGGAGTCCAAGTCAAAGCCTGACAGTGTAACCTGAAAGCTTGAGCTTTTTAGCCACAATGCATTTAAACTTTGAGGTTTTAACCTCATTAAATTTTGAACATCTTATTAAACATAACACTTATATTTTTCTGTAACCAAAAGTACAAATTGAAAAGACCAATGAAAAATTGTTTAACAGATTTAGGCCAGATGACAAAGGGTTAATATTCTTAATTAGAAAACTGTGAAAGTTAATAACAAAAGCATGATATTTTAATTAAAAAAAGGAAAAACAGCACAAAAATAGACAAAAGACAAAGATCACAGAAGAAGAAATATAAAATGTGAATAACAGTGTAAAAACTTTTATCATAATATGGAGGAGTGGCAAGATGGCCGAGAAGTAGGAGACCGATTATCATCAGGTCCCAGGAATTCACCCAGAGAGCTATCAAACTATTCTGAACACCTACAAATTCTACCGGAGATCGAAGAGAAGAAGAGCAGCAATTCTAGGAACAGAAAACCGACCGCTTTCTGGAAGGTAGGACGTGCGGAGAAGTGAATCTGAGGCGACGGGAAGACAGACCCCGGGGGGAGGGGCCGGCTGCCGGCAAGGGAGCGAGCAGCGGAGCACAGACCCGGAACTGTTAGAAGTCGGCTCCACTGAGGGACGTCACCCCAGAGGCCAAGCGGGGGGTGAAACCCCTGCAGGGACAGTGTGGTCTCAGGACCCACGGGGACACAAAAAGACCAGGGGTGTCTGAGTGCGACCGAGCTCCCAGGTCTCAGAGAGAAGCCGGCGGGAGAGACGGAGCTGAGCTGAGGTGTCTCTCAGCTCGGGGTTACCTTGGGCTGTGATCTGAAGCGCAGCCGAGCCACTGATCTGTGAGCGGGGACCCCACGGGCGGCAGACCCGGAGAGACTCACCTTCCTCCTCCGGGAGGAGCGGCGCGGGAGCGGCTGCAGGAATCTGCCGGGTTTGGAGATTCTAAACGGGGCCGCGCCAGAGACAGAGACACTCGGTCACAGGCCGGGTGAGCTCGGAGAGCGGCCGGAGACCAGGAGACGGGAGGGACTGCTTTTCTCTGAGGCGCGCTGAGGACTGAGGCCCCAGGCTCTCAGCTCCTCTGGGTCGGAGACTGGGAGCTGCCATTTTCAGT
>LNAC01000162.1:1746349-1765288 GCA_002007465.1 Ailurus styani | reverse complement strand
ACACCAGTCAGAATGGCTAAAATCAACAAGTCAGGAAATGACAGATGTTGGCGAGGTTGCGGAGAAAGGGGAACCCTCCTACACTGTTGGTGGGAATGCAAACTGGTGCAGCCACTCTGGAAAACAGTATGGAGATTCCTCAAAAAGTTGAAAATGGAGCTACCCTACGACCCAGCAATCGCACTACTGGGTATTTATCCTAAAGACACAAAGGTAGTGATCCTCAGGGGCACGTGCACCCGAATGTTTATAGCAGCAATGTCCACAATAGCCAAACTATGGAAAGAACCTAGATGTCCATCAACAGATGAATGGATAAAGAAGATGTGGTATATATATACAATGGAATACTATGCAGCTATCAAAAGAAACGAAATCTTGCCATTTGCAACGACATGGATGGAACTGGAGGGTATTATGCTGAGCGAAATAAGTCAATCAGAGAAAGACAATTATCATATGATCTCTCTGATATGAGGAACTTGAAGGGCAGGGTGGGGGGTCGTGGGGGGTAGGAAGGGAAAAATAATGAAACAAGGTGGGATGGGGAAGGAGACAAACCATAAGAGACTCCTAATCTCACAAAACAAACTGAGGGTTAATGGGGGGTGGGAGGGTAGGGATAGGGTGGATGGGTTATGGACATTGGGGAGGGTTTGTGCTTTGGTGAATGCTATTGAAGATGTAAGCCTGATGATTCACAGACCTGTACCCCTTGGGAAAAGAATAAAAAAAAAAGGATCATAATATACCTGTAAAAAAAAAACAGTGTAAAAACTTTAGTTAATCTTGTCGGTAAAGAAATACACATTAAAGCAAATTTTAGGTATTTTTTTCCTCTTAAACTGACAAAAGAAGAGTCAGTATTTAATAATGGTTTAATAAGACAGATACTTTGATAGATTGCCAGTGTAAGATACATTAGTGCAAACTCTCATATAATTGAACAATATGTGGCAACTCTCTTTTAAAAATTCATACTGTGAGACCCAAAAATTTCATCCCCTAAAAAAAATCTATTAAAAGGAAATAGAGTTGTAGAAACATTTCAAGTCATTCTAATGATGAAAAAGTAGAAACAGCTAAATGTGAATGAATGTTGTACTATTCATTTCCAATCCATAAATTAATATAAACATGTTAATCTATAAGTTAATAGTGGTTTTCAAAAATGAAAATAGTGATGGGGAAATCCTCATGGTAAAACAATAAATGAAAAAAATGGAACACAAAGCATACACACAGGACAATCCAAATTACTTAAAAATTTATCACATAGTATGATACACACACCTATACATAGGAAAAGGCCTGCGTTTTAAAAATTATGTAAAATGATAGCTGAAGTTACCTCTGGATTTGTTTTCATAGGCAATTTATATTTATTTACTTCTTTATAATATACTGAAAACTTCTATATAGCAAGTCTGTGTTAAGCTGAAATCAGAAGTAAGCAAAAATTAAAGATTTAATAAAATAACTTATTAAAAAATATACACTTCTAACTCATATGTAAGGACAGAAGAAGAGACTTTAGATTCTTTCCTGCTGCCCTCATTCACAAGTTGCGGATAGTAGCATGTCTGCCTAGTAGAAGACCATACCATAAGACTACACCATAATAACAAACCTAGAAAGTTCCACTCAGAAAAACCTCCAAGGAGAGGATGAAGCTTCTCACCCAACAACCCAGAATCAGTTTTATGTTATGAAATATGGACAATTTTTTCCTTTAATATAAAGATATTACTTAGAAACCCTGAGATTTCTGAGAATCCCTATTAAGAATTAAAGATTTTCCTGCAATTATTTTTTAAGTGTCCAAGAACACGCTGAAATTTATAATTGTCATATTATGAAGATTTTTTTGTTGTATAGTTTGTGGTTCTTCACATTGTTGTAGTCAGTATGCATTTTTTTTTTTAAAGATTTTATTTATTTATTTCACAGAGGGAGAGAGATCACAAGGAGGCAGAGAGGCAGGCAGAGAGAGGGGGAAGCAGGCTCCCTGCTGAGCAGAGAGCCCGATGCGGGCCTCGATCCCAGGACCCTGAGATCATGACCTGAGCCGAAAGCAGAGGCTTTAACCCACTGAGCCACCCAGGCGCCCGTCAGTATGCATTTTTACTAGATATATCTACCCAAAAAGCCAGGCTGTCATTGTACCTGAATCCATCTCAAAGCAGATAAAGAAATACCACATTGCATGCAATTATGAGATGTACATATTTTAACATCTATGAAGTACGGATGCATCTTACAACTTATGGCACATCACAGATAATTTGCAGCACTTGTTTTTCTTTCTTTATGATCTATAAAACATTGGTGCACCTTACAGTGGAAATGAATTGTCCATTGTACAAAGGACACCTTACAATTGAAGGAATGTATTCAATTCAACTAAACAAATGAACCACTCACCCCTTCCATTTGATCACGTCAAATCACTAAGGTAAAACCCTGATGATCTAAACACCAAACTGCCAAGCCCCCTATAATTTAAGAACATCTTCTAAGTTCACAGCTCTTTTCTCAAAAACAATAAAACTGGTTTCTGGTACACAGAACAAGGAGGACATATACCAATATATTGTTTCATAGTGTCTGTGCAAGGAAAGTGCCCATGTGGCTATATAAACATGTTACATTTTACAAGTTAGTTACAAATAATATGGAAACATTGTTAACACCTATGGCCAAAGACATTTTGTATGTGTCCAGGCCAGCTCTGGCTGAGACTCTGAAACTGAACAGCTATGCTCACTAAGAAATAAGAGTATGAAACTATCTAAATTTGGTATTCAACTAGGAGAGCTACAAGCTGCTTTTCTGATAAGGAGTTTATACGTCTCTGGCAAATCACTCAGAACCTGGATGAGGGCTACAGCATTATTCCTGAGGAAGGACAGGCAACTTGTTGCAACCCTGGGTTCCTTTTTTTTTTTTTTAAGATTATTTATTTATTTATTTCACAGAGAGAGGGACAGTGAGAGAAGGAATACGAGCAGGGTGAGTGGGAAAGGGAGTAGCAGGTTCCCCACTGAGCAGAGAGCCTGATGCGGGGCTGGATCCCAGAACCCTGGGATCATTACTTGAGCCAAAGGCAGATGCTTAACCACCGAGCCATCCAGGCGCCCCTCAGCCCTGGGTTCCTGATAAGGCGCTCACATGAACACTTCAACCAATGTAGCATTTTATAAAAGATGTATGTGTAAGTAATGCCAATACTAGTTTGTTATTTTTGTTTTGTTTTGTTTTGTTTCCAAATGAATGGCTTTTTCCAAACAAATTTTTCACCTGGGACAAACACTCATTTCAAACAGACCGGTAGAGAAGAGAAGACGACTTAATTATACTTGCTTCCTTGTGCTTGATAGTTCTGCCATACAGGCAAGGAAAAACTTATTCTGTTTGGCCAGTGGTATCTATTAGAGCTAATCTGTGGGAAAAAATAAAAAGACATAGAAAGAAAATGTAATGAAAACAAAGGGATGAGGAAAGACAGTAACGGAGCCCATCATGGAGGGCAGTGATAGCAGGGGCTTCCCTGACAGCTACTACAGGGGCTGACAAGGTGGCGATCACCAGACAGTTTAACATGACAGAAGATTGCAAGAGATTCAAAAGATGAAACATCTTCGCAGCTGAGAGATCCATATTCTCATCTGTATCAATTACGTTTATAGGCCCATGCTATATCCACAGTAAATTTATGAATGAATGAATGAATGAATGAAAAACACTGAATATTTGAAGCATACACAGCCCCTGTCTAACCTCTGATTATGCCTCTTTTAATCTTAATACCGACATTCTTTAAAACATGGAATCAGGGGCGCCTGGGTGGCTCAGTGGGTTAAAGCCTCTGCCTTCGGCTCAGGTCATAATCTCAGGGTCCTGGGATAGAGCCTGCTTCCTCCTCTCTCTCTGCCTGCCTCTCTGCCTACTTGTAATCTCTCTGTCAAATAAATAAGTAAAATCTTTAAAAATAAATAACATAAAACATGGAATCATTATAGTGCATTTATAATAAGAAAGAAATATGGTAATACTATATTTCCTTAAAGAACATTTTGCTTATTAATTTGTTTAATGTTTATCTTTCCCAACTAAGAAGCAAGCTCAATAAAGGCAGAGCATCATCTTGCTTTGCTATGCTTTGTTTTCTGTAGGTTGGTGTTTTTGTTTTTGTTTTTGTTTTTGTTTTTGTTTTTGTTTTGGTCTCCTTTTTCCAATGCTGTATTCTCAGCACCAAGAATAGTGCCTGGCATATATCATAACATATGTAGTGCCTGACAGATGTTTGTTCAATAAATGAGAAAGTGTACATATTACTTAGGGGCTTCATAAAATTCACCACATCTTTGTAACATTAAAGATAAAATGTTTAATATTCCTTACGACTGAGTAAGTACAACAAGTTCAGAAGTTTATGGCCTAGTCTCATGTCAGCTGATGTGTATTTCTGCTTGATAACTGAAGAAAAGGTTTATACTTTTAAGAAGTCTTTCTAAGTACTCTAGCACAAATCCTCAAATAAAGCCAGACACACTCCTTCACATCCCATCAGCAAACTTGCAAGACGTGAGAATGTGGATATAAGCAAACACAGAGGGGCCTGAGTTCTACTTTTTAGTGCTACAAAAGCCATGGGTACTGTGGTTAATAAAGCTCTGGTCTCTCATTTGGAGCCAGGGATGCTCTGAGTTAGCACAGATGCGGCAGGCTAGCTAGCTCTAGTGGCTGAATGCCAGTGGAGGGCAGCAGAGAGCTACTTGAGAGACAATGCATTCAAGAGGAAGATTTAACAGCTCCCAGCTGAGACTACAGTCCTTAGCCAGATCTACACAGTGCTACTCAAGAGGCAGCGCATTTGGAAAACCAGACCACAGGGTAGCCAGCAAGAATGGAGTTCCCAATTACATTAATGTAGAAAGCCAAGAAGCAATGGAGATGGGCAGGAAACAACACCAGGATACTCAGGATAATCTGGACTCCCAACTAAGCACAACGCCCAGGAGCCATTGATTTGGACAGTGATCTCTCTGCAGAGTTTTTGCAGTAAGATGATGTCTTACATCCAGTAAGATGATATCTTACATTCATTCTAACTCCAAAATATGGGATCCCAAGACATTAACAACATGTTTTGAGTATAATATTTTTTGCAAAGATTACATCTCCTATAGAAAACATAAATATTAAAGATATAAAATTGTGACCACTAAGAGGATGACGTCATACATGAATGAAGAGTAGCAAGCACAGACTCTCTTATTCAAGGGGTCCCTAGGATCCTCTAAAAGTTGAAACTTCTCAAACATGCCTGGCAGAATCTTAAGAGGCCTGATCAGTTACCCTGGTCTCAGTGAGAGGGCCTCCACCCTGAGGACAACAAGAAGTGAAATGCAGCCTCTCCAAGGCCAAGACTCATGTTCCTTTTCCATAACTTCCTAGTGGTGTGAGCTTAGTGTGAGTCATTTAGCCTCTCTAGGTCAGTTTCCTCACTTCTAAAATAAAGTAATACCTGTTCCTACTGGGTCTAAAGAAATTCACAGAAGAAAGCATACCTTGTTAATTTTATACAAATACAGCATTTTGTATAAATACAGTACAAATACAGACTGTTTATCAACGGTCTGAGTAGCAGGAAGAGCAGGAAGATATCTAGAGAACGACAGAAAGGCATCTAAAAACTAAACCTTTGGCAGATTCAGAATTTTCTTTGTAATGAACCCTGTTCCTTCTACCAATCCAAGTCAGCATAGTTCTGATTCTTCTTATGTATGTCTTCAGCCTCACTGGGACTCGTGTTAAATGAAAAGTATATTTGCATTATGGAGTAATATTTGCCTCCTTGTTAACAGTCTTCTTGCTAAATGTGTGTGATGATGTTCTAAGCCAGGGAGAAGTGGGAGATATTTGATTGCCTTCTCCTGAAGGAATTTATTCCTATGGCCACAGAAGCAGGAAGGGAAAGCAGGCTGTTTGCAGCCAGAATACTTTGGCTCTGGTCCCCTCCCCCCCCCAAAATTAATAGTAATAATAATCATTACCATAAGGATATGGGAACACATTAGTGAAACTCAAATACAGCTGCCTCATCTTTGTGTTCAGTTTAGTCCCACTCCTATGCTGTGATTTTTCCGGATGGACAGCAAGAGAGAACTGAGTACATGCCAATGCCGAGTGAATGTTAACAGGAAAGTCTAAGATATCTGTCATCTTTTAAATCAAACAAAGGGGAAGATGGGAGGGACATGAAGAAGAAGATTTCGTCAATTCTTTCGATTCTTATTTCTGATGGGATGCCTAACTAGAAATTTCAGAATGGACACTGAAGAGTCACAAATGACAACAGAGGCACCAGCAGAGGGTTTTCCCAAATAAGTTTTGATGATTTATTGATCTCTAGGTCTTTCAAGCTATAAGGGACAATGGAGAGTTCAACTTTCTCATTTTGCATATGAGGAAACTAAGGTTCAGAGAAGTGGTATGACTAGCTCAAATTTTCCAGCTGTTAACAGCAAGTCCAGTTATCTTCTTATTTTAGAATACTACCTGGCTAAAACAGCTAGCATGCCACTCAGTGACCAAACTCCACAGGAAAAGCACAGAAAGTATTGGTCAAAAATAAAATGGAATAAACAAAATTGGCTTCCTTTAAAGTTACAAACATGGATCCATTTTTCTAGTAGTCATCAGCTGCTTTGCTAATAGGAAATTAAACACACTTATGCTTCAGTGAGTGCATGCACAAACTACGCCTACACACATGGCCAATTTATGAAGTCATAGGGAATGAGATGAATTCTTCTGTTACCTCTGTCTAAGGTGTTAAATGCCAAGCAAATGCAAAAATTGTTATTCTGAAAAGTCTTGGACCATTGCTAAGTCTTTGCCATTGTTAAAACTTCACCTGTGCCCAGATATTCCATTTAATCTTTGGTATAAAAAAGAAGAGATGGAGTCCTTCTGGGAATGGGAATCCCATTTCTTTGAATTTCAAAATATTTTGAGCAAAGGTGATATAGGCAGAGCATACTTGGGGCAACTTAAAGGAGAGGTTATCTTTAATCAGTTTCCTGATATTGACTAGATAGCAATCTCAAATCAACTAAATGATAAATTCTGACAGGAGGAAATCCCAGAAATTTCTACCTTTTCCAATTTTACTAAGTATTTATGCATTAAGACACTTGATTATGATTTGGAAATTGGGTTAAATAAAGTACAACTGACAAAATTATTTTTTAGAACTAGTATCCTAACATAGAATTTAAAGCATGAGAAAAATATTCATACAAATTGTGATTGTCCGGTGTGCAGACTTGAGGTAAAACATCTTTTCCTTTCTGTATATCATTACCATAACATGAACACAGTAAAATATCCTTTGATATCAAGAGAGTACCGTTTTCCAGACAATCAAGATTTATTAAAAAAAACTATGATGTCTCCGTCCTGTGAAAACCCATTCCTGGGGTACCTGGGTGGCTCAGTTGGTTGGGCATCTGCTTTAGGCCCGGGTCATGATCCCGGGTCCTGAGATCGAGCCCCGCCTCCTTGCTCAGCAGGGAGCCTGTTTCTCCCTCTCCCTCTGCCTGCTGCTCCCCCTGCTTGTGTTCTCTCTCTGTCAAATAAACAAACAAAATCTTTAAAGAAAAGAAACAAAAACAAAAAATACCATTCTTCAGTTAACTATCCCATACCTTCATCACTACTATTGAGTACTGTGGTCACTAGATGTCGCTGCTGTCGTTTGAATAAGATTTTCTTCCTCCTCCTCCCCCCGCCCCCAAAGAATTCTTATGGTTTTGGGAATTGGTTTTTATTGTTGTTGAGATTTTGGTAAGTGGATGCTATTTTATATATTGACAGATACAGATCACTTATTTCTCAGATGAGGAGAGAAAGAACTAGAATGCTGATGTAACTTGCCCAAGAATCCATAGGAAGAGAGTGGTAGATCCAGAGTTGTAAAACTCTCTTCTTATGTCTATACTTTATAGGCTTTTTAAAAGAAAAAATGTTCCAGATGGGAGCCATGAAGACAATCATCTTTTTAAACTAAGACCCAATGAATAATACTCACTACATATTAAGTTACTTTTGTTGTATTTTCTCTCTGATGGCCTTCTCCTTGGAAACTAGACACATATAAATCATGAAAACCCAAGATTTTCCCAGGCCAGGCTTTAAAAAGTAAGAGAACATGTCACAAGCCACCATCTAGGTGATTCCTTCCTTCAGGGAGTCTCCTCCATAAAGTTATTAAAACTAGACAAACATACAAGACACACACAATCCTACACAGAGAGCCTCTCCAACCTGGCTTTCCAGCCAAGAGAACAGAAAACCAGCAGTTTTCTTCAGAAGACTAGAGCTAAGAAGGATACAGAGGCAGCTGTGAGAGCAATGCTGAGCTGCTTTCACAAGCTGAAGTGAGGAGGAAAAAAGGAAAGATGAAGGCAAGTTAACTGACAGAGGCAACTAAGTGCCATGGCTGAAGCTTCCATTTATTCCTGCTCCTAAGGGAAAACCAAAAATTCACAACCCCTTGGGTGGGTTGGCAGGCAAGAGATAGAGGAGGGAGCTCTCACACACTTGCTCAAAGTTGTTGGACCCCCTTTTTTCAGCCCCCGGAGTGGGAGGGAGGAATGGACGTGCCCTGAAAAGAAAAGAAAAAGGAGCCAGCATCGCTACCAGCCTTGGGAAAATCTCCACAGATGAGCATTTTTGTTGCGTTAAGTGGCCCGCATTAGCAGCCTAAACACGTAGGGGGAGGCTAACATCGCCTGTTAATATGATGCGGGAGAGCAAGGACAGACCTGGCATTTGAGAGTGGAAGCGCCAGTTTTACATAAAACAAAACGAAACATTTCTGAGGATTTAAGTTCTTAGGGTTTGGGTGGAGTGAGTTTGGGGGCATGCCTCATTCCATAGGCAAGGCATGTCCTGGGACATCAGTTTGAGAGGCTTGTTATGTTACATATCACACACACACACACACACACACACACACTTATTTCAGCTATCTTTATAACAATAATCTCTACAGTCTGGAAAAGCTTCTTAGCCTATGGTTCTGAGGTTGCCACCGGGAGAGAGGAAAGGTAGAGTCATCCCCCTGATGTCTCCTTTAAACTCCAGCGTGGGGACTGAGAACTGACAAGGCAGTTCTGAAACCCTGCATAAAAATGGTTACCTCCACCCTTCTCAAGCTGCTGCTTTTCTCTTTCACGCATAGAGACAGGGATAGGGAGAGGGACAGGAATACGGATAGGGATAGGGGATTGGGAAGGGGAATAAGACAGAGAAAACGGCAGGGAAAGGTGAGAAATCCAGAAAAGAAAGGAAGAAAAAGAAAGAAGGGGAAACTGAAGAAATTAAACCCAACTGAATTCCAATTATTTATGAGGTTTTTTCCCTCCCCCCCCAAACGAATTAAACTTGCTTGTTCCTTCCTCGCCTTTCTAGCAAACTTCCAACTTGAACAGTGTTCCAGATTCATGAAAGCAAAACAAAACAAAACTTCGGACGGGTTGGGGGGTAGAAATGCCTTAAAGCCCGTGCACTGATGTCAACAGTCTGCTTGCTGCTCGGATGTCAACCAGTCGTGGAGCTCATGGATCATTCTCGTTACTTTTCTTTCCACAGCCCCTTCACCCTCGCTTAGCATCTCCTTTCTCCAAGATTGGCCTCGGAGCAGCCAGGCAAGATCTGGGAATGAGGCTGGCTTTTTCTGCGGAAGAAGCCCATAGGATCCACTGAGACTGAAATGCAGAAAGGCCCCTAAGTCCCTGCGGGCCCAGCTTCAAATTTCCCCGCACACCGTGAAAGTTTTTCGGAACTCCTCCACTCAGTGTAAAGACCTGGGGTTTCTCCTGGGTTCGTGTCCCAGGCCACAGGGGTCAACCATCCAAATCTAGCCTCCCCCTTCATGCCTTTACCTCAGTACATCAAGCAACCTACTTGGAAAATCGAAGGACCCTTTGGGGGCTCCAAGAACTGATTAGAGAGAGCCGGGGTCTCATATCTTCGCTTTTGGGAGTGGAGGGGAGCATGGACTGAGGAGAAGTCGGGGAAAAACCCCGCAGTAGGCAACTGGCCGACAGAGGAATCTGGGCTCTTTTCTCTAAGAAAGCCCTAAAAAAGCACTGGAATGTGGTGGTGTTGGCAGCAGACGTTGCTTTATGAGACCCGAGTTCGGGCTGCTCTAGACGAATTTTGGATAAAAATGGTTTATCGCTTCAGACCCAAATATTCCCTGACCTGTTTCCCAACGCGCTCTGGCGCTTCGCTGGGAGAGTACCGCGCTGCCGGAGACTTGGCGCTTCTGTCAATTGCACAGAGCAATTACTAAGAAAATATTGTGACGATGTTGTAGGGCGGAAGGGGATGTGAGGGGGTGTGGGCGGGGGGAGTTAGTTTGGAGAGCGATTTGGAAAGGAATATTAAGTTTGATTCCCGAGGTCACCGCGGGAAAACGGGTCGGCGTTGGGTGAGCTGCAGAGCTCTTCCTCTAGGTGGCGGACGTTGGTACCCAACAGCAGTTAGGCGGGTGCTGACTCCAAACACAGGATTAAGCTTCTTGCTGGTTAAAAAAAATAATAGTAATAATATAGAGGTGTGGGGCTGTTTTTCCCCCTTTTGGATATTTATTTATTGTAGGGAAAAGTCATTGATTTTCCTAAGCAAACTGTGTTTCTCCTTCACTTGGTGGAAAATAAAAACTGTTTGAATAAATAAGTTATTTCTGAACATTTTGTTGTCAAAGTGTTAAATGTTCCCGTCATTTTTATTCAAACACTAACATGATTACAGCCAATTATATATTCACCAGTGTTCTTTATTTTAGAGTAATTGTACTTGTCACTAATAAAACAGAGGCATAATGGATCGCTACTGTTCTGGATTTTCAAGCAATTTTGTGTAATTTGATTGAATTATACATCTTATCTGCTACTTTTTTATTTTTATATTTGGGGATCCTATTTTCTTGAAAATTGCAGCTCTATGCTTGTTTTGTTGTTTCTCCAGTAACGTACACTTCGGTAACACTGATAAATAGAAAGAGTCCTTTTGAAATGTCGAAAATCAGCTGTTTCTTTCCCCACCCCTGTCCCCACCCCCCTCTCTGCATTTCAGCTCGGGGAAGACCTGAACTCTGGCTGCCAGGCAGTCTGAACCAGTGGTTGCGCTTACCCAAAAAGTCCAATGCCAAGACAAACTCCCCATTCACCCCAAAGGCAGCCGTCTCCCTGCCTGGAGTCTTTGGGGGTTTTGTCTCTTTCCTGTAATGATACTGTTGGGTGTCTCGAGCTTCAAACATGCCAAGACAAGCCGACCATGGGTTCAGTTCATGTGCAATATGTATCAAGGGAAAGAGTACGCACGGCACAGCCGAAGGATAAACTGTATATATTACTCCAATTACACAACCCCCAAACGTCCCATTTACCCAACAAGCACCACCAGGAAACCCCTACCCAGTCCATAATTACAATTATCTGTCTACTCGTCTATGTTCTTTTTGGTTTCAGACATACCTAGAGAACAGGGATCAATAGTTTCTCCCTCCTTTTTTAAAAGAGAATTTCAATAAAAGGATACGTGAAAAGACACAAGCATCTACCCAATGTTCACATATCTGAACAAATCAAGAAATAAACGTGACAGCAGACAGACAGGACATAGGATTTTGCGAGAGCATCTCTGCAACTGAAGGAACAGAGAATGTGCAATTCTCCTCCCAATAAATCCCTTCAGTTCCTAGGACACGACTCAAACGCCCCGCTAGGAGCTGCAGCTGTGAGATTGAGCCAAAGTCTCTGACAAGTGCCTTGTGTATGACCCAATATTTATCAATAACAACAACAACAAAATCAAGTGAAACCAAGGCTGGGGATTTTGAACTGTTTCTAAAGCCCTGGCGTGGATACGCACGTGGGCGAAAAACATCGCTGGAGATGAGTTGGCTCCATTTGTCCGCCCTGGGGAGCAATCTTGGGGCAAAATCCACTGCTAATTGATCCCAACCAGATACGCTGTAGCTGAAAATGGTTGAGGAGACAAAGAATGAGGAGTGTGTGCTAAAGATACTCTAAGCATTTTTCAAGTAAATCGCGGTGCGTAATCAATAGCGTGTACATACATATAAATAGAGAAAGGGAGTTACTTCTAATTAATGAGAAAAATAATGTTTCATGTGCAACTCCAGACTTCTCCAAAATCTAGCGTCTCCCATCCTCTGATTGTTTTGTGGTCAGACTTCCAACTTCCTCCAGGAAAACCTGCGGGCCCAGTTTAGTGTTCTCGGAGCTGAAGAGGAGCAGACACTCAGCCCAATTAGCGGCGGCACTCGCATCTTCTGGGCTGTTCACTCCAAGGCCAAAGGGTAGGCTGCTCGGGCAGCGATCCCAGCGCAGGGCTGGGTGTCGCCGCCGGCCGCGGAGGCAGGAGGCGGGACAGCTCCCGAGCTAGCGCAGCGCCGCTCAGCTCCTAGACCGCGCTCGGCCGCCGCCTGCCAGGCTGCTCTCCGAAGGAGCGGGGCTTTTTCAGCGTTTCCACTTCCTCGTGGCCTCAGCTACCTTATCTAACAAGTTCACGCTCCGAAGAGAAAAGGAAAGAGTGAGGGGGGTGGGGGGCACCCCTTCACCGTGGCGATTCATAGTTCGCACGCTCACCAGCCGAACTTCGCCGACCGTGCTTTTCTCCGCGAACGTTACTTTCTCCCCTGCATGCCTTAGGACAAACCCAGAAGGAAGATACTAGAATTGGCAAACAAGAATCTGGGATTGTTTTTAAAATAAGAGGGACCGTCCCCACCCCCCACTACCTTTGCTGCAGATGCCGAAACGGTGGAGTCGGGGTGTTTTGTTTTCACACGCTCGCGGAAACTTGCCCCTGACGCGGTTCTGCGGCTAGCCCACCCTGGCCGCTCCTCTCCTCCCTGCCTGCCACTCCTTCCAAAGGGCAGGACAGAAGGAGGGGGTAACTGGTCTCCCCTAGTGGGTCCAACACCCCTTACACGTAACTGAGTATTCGCACTAACTTCCCCTACCCGTACCCTTGTCTTTTAACTCGGAGCTGTGCTTTCTACCAATCATAAGCATAAAACCACTAACTGGTCTCTGTTTATTTTTCCGCGTTCATCGTAGCACATGACCTCTTGGCCCCCAAATATTGATCTGTGTGCGTGCTTCCGGCGCGATGAGCAAACACGAGACATCTCGTCTGGAAAGGTAACTATAAAGGGGGGGGGGAATCCGGAAACGAAACCTAAAAGCCAGTCGTCCAGCAAGATTGCGCTCGGTAGGCGCCGCGACAAAGGAGCTCGGGGCAGGCGCGCGCGGGAGTGCGCGGGGAGGAGCGGCGGGCCCGGGACTCCGCGACACTCTTCGCTGGGGACTGTCCCCGTCAAAGCCTCCCGGGGTGAGCGGGGGAGGGAGAAGATCAGGACCTTTTAGGAACCGCTGCTTGTGGGGGGGGGGGGGGGGGGGGGCACCTACAGGAACCGCAGTTGGAGAGTGAGGAGGCAGGTGGGTATGAGATAGGCAGGAAGTCAAAACTGGCTCATTGGTTTGTCCATCTGGGTTTTTAGTTGATGCACTGGATTAGCAAACAGTTTACTTTCTCTCATTTGACTTTCTCCTGAGAAGAGGGACTCTGTGATGGAGGGTTCTCTGCGTGCCTTCTGGCCTGCCCACCCTGATGCTTGCAGTTTTCTCTCTCCTCATTCCTTCACAGGCCGTTTGTGGGTATGCACATTTTCCTCAAATACACTCATCACTCTCCTATACGGACCCCGGGCTGTTCAGGGCTCTTTGCGTACCTCTGAGAGTTGATCATCTAAAAACCTTGACCAACACCCACCCATCTTTCCTCACAAGACTGGAGTTTGGGGGGCCTGTAAGAAGGGTGCTTCAAAATAGAGGAGACTGGATGCACCACATTCTCCGAAGAGTGCTACAACACTTCCCAAAGTAGATTATTCGGGCTCCTACGGGAAATCAAATTGAAGCTCCAACTAATTAAGGAGAATAGTGACAGGATAGTTAGGAGCTCAGCATTTTGAGGCCTGTAAGTTCTCCTTTCAGCCTGATATATATTTATGAAGTCTTTCTTTTTCTCCCTCTTTTGGTGTCCCACTGATGGAAAAATCCATTATCTTGTGTGCTGACTTTTGCCAAGTCTCCATTCCTCCCTTTTCAGATAGACTCCAGGGTTAGAGCTAGAGACTTCCATCATTCTCATCATTCTCCTTTACCATAACCCCTCCAAGTATTTTTCTTTCTCTTTAGCATTTCCTGACCGCTTTGAAAGAAGAGCTGTGCCGTTGCCTAGGACAAGGAGAGGAGAAAAAGGACCTCCCAGAGCACCTTGTCCAAAAGGTGTGGGATCTTATCTCCCAATTGGATCAAGTCAAGACATGGAACAGGCTTGCCCTCACACTATTAGAGACTCAACCCCTTCCAAAAATAGTCTACCCCCTAGAGGTCTTGAGGGGGCTGGCAAATAACGGGAAACAAGTAAAGGGTAGTGAGCATTTTATATTTACCAAAAAACGTGTAGAGTATTTGAAAGGCTCTGAGAGACTTTTTAAAAGTCCTTGGCCCTGGGGTGATATTTCATTGTCCATCTCTCTGTGCCTGGCTCTCCAATGGGATGAAGCTGCTCCAGAGCGAATTTTTTTTGCAGAACTCGTGCGGTTTCTTTGGATAAGTACGTACTTGCCTTCAGAGAGCTTGGAACTTCTGACAGCATCTCAGAAACCTGCCTGGGGAGTCCCAGGGGTCTCTATCCAGGCCTTCTTTCTTCACCTTGGACTTTCTTGCTTCCGAAGCTTCGATAGTTTATACCAGTTAAACATTTCGATTCTCAAATACGAGGCTCTCCCATAGTTTTTTTCTTTTTTCTCGAGGTTCTCAAGCAAAATTGCCGGTGCCACAATGTTATGATGGAAGGATGCTGAAATGACAGGCCTAGTAGACGCTTGTCTTAATCATCGGCTTCTTAATTTAGTTTTAGTGCGGTGTGTGTGTGTGTGTGTGTGTGTGTGTGTGTGTCTGTGCTTGTGCGCGCACACACACATGCTCGCACACATGTGCGCGCCCCCGGGGATATTGGGGGTGCGCGCGTGCGTGATGAGAGCAGCCGCTTGACAACCTGCAGCTCCCTAATGAGTGACGAGGCAAGGCTGCTGCAGAAAAGTAACACTTCCCTGGTGTGAAGACCTCTTACTGAGAAGTTTAGTTCACTACTGTTCTCGCAAACCTAATCGTATAACCTGCAACCAAAACCCACAGAACAAGGATACAACACGCTAAAGAGTAACTTATAATCACTAAATGTTAGCACCATTACCTGCTGTTAGGAAGGGATTGCAGACCTCTCTCGTCAGTCTCTGGAAATACCTGGATGCCTCTGCATGAGTTCCACTTGTTCCCAAACGTCACAGGGTCAGGGACTCCCTACGCATCTGCAGGAAAAGAGCTTTAGCCAGAGCCTGGTGCCACTCCAAGGACACTCTGTCCAGGGAGCTGAAAGCAAAGTGGATTTTAGGTTAAAAATGGCCCTCCCTCCTTTAACCAGCAGGTAACAAGGAAAAAAAGAAGTGAAAAGCTGACAGAAAGCAGGAAAGGGGCCTTAAGGAAGACTTAATGTAACACCGCCAAATGAAAAAAACTAAATGTGCTGCTCCCTACTCAGATGCAATAGGGTGTGGAGCCTTGGTTATTAATTAAAACTAGAGATTAAATAATCGAATTCATTTCCCAAGCAATTCTTCTGTTGGAACTGCTCACTCTTTAAAAGGCCTGTCCTCTTTTGGGAGGAGGTGGTGGGGTAGGACAGCAGACAGAGAGGGAAAAATGTTTACCACTTTATATACCAGAAAATTATATTTGCTCTGACTTATACTTTGATTCATTAAGTGTACATTTATAGGTGTTCATGTGTGAGAGATCAAGATTAAGCTGATGACGGGAAACTAGTAGAATGATACAGAATTTGTTTTAGATCTGAGACTACTGGATGCCCTCTGTCCTCTGAAAGTAATCATAGGGACTGAGTGAGGTGGAAAGAGAGTTGGGGCTTCATGTGTTCAGGACAGAAGCCTGAGGTGGACCTGGGCAGTCCTTCAAATCCAATTTGTACCCCAATTGACCGGTAGGATTTACAAAGCTCCATCCAGGGACTTTCAACTTGCACAATGCTCTGCCCAAGTACCCCCTCCCCCTCCATTTCATCTAGTAGCAGCTCTAAAAAGAAGCCATTGCTGAGACAAATGTGGGCTGCTGAGTAAATAGTGCATGTTTTGTTGAACAAGCCTACCCCCACACCTATATATATATAGTACTCTATCTCACCATGAAGTCCGTTAAAATTATTAAAAGGATAATAAAATCATTTCCTCCCAGATTGCAAATGACCTCTGTAATTAGGAAGAATAGATCTTTAGAGTGATTATATTAAAGTATAATCTATTTATTCCTACAAAAATATCCTATTTTTGAGACTTGTATCCATGCAATCCTTAAAATAATATAACACATTCTTAATTTGCATGCAAAATATTTTCCCAGTCAATATAAGCTCCTGGCACATCAAACAAGATTATTACAGCTCTCATTAGCAAACCCCAGTTTTTGCTTTTCTGAAAGTAAACAAAAGAAAAACTTATTTTCACCTGCTAAAATTTTATGCAAGATTACAAAACAATGCACACTCAGCTTTGACCTAAGAAACACCTTTAAAACATTAAAAATTCATCAGTCAGTGCTGGTGTTGTATTCAAGGAATGCTCCTCCAGTTTGCTGCTGAGCTCAGATTTGAATAAAATGTCCAATGTTAACAAACAATACCCACGTTTGGCACTTTGTGTATTAAATTGATCAAACAGATTTTAGGAGGCACAATGCACAATTTGTACAGACCTGATTGAGTTAATATAATATCAGCAAATTTTACATCGAAATGATTCTGTTTCTTTTCTTTGTGTTTAAAACCAGCACAGATTACAAATTTTAATGATCTGAAAATGTTTGGTATACAAAATCATGCTTATTTCAGTATTAGCAAAAACACAAGAAATTTTTCAACACAAACACCCAGCTGTGTCTATTTTAAAAGCAGTTCAATGACAGCTTGCACTTATGAGCATGCAATCAGCTAATTTCGCTTTTTTTTCTTCTGTGTTAATCAACACTTTCCTTCCTGCATATCAGAGTACAAATAGTATAGTTACTCCACATCAGTAAATGTTTACGTAACCTGTCCTTTCCCAAGAATCCGGTTACACCGAATCATTTCACGCTAGACCGACTACGAAAACGTACCGGGCCGTCCACCTCAGAGGGAGCCCTTGTGTGCCATTATAAGTGGTGATGAGAAGGGGGGTTGTGGGGGGAGAAATGGGGAGGAGTAGGTGGAGGAATGGAGTGAGGGAGAGGAATAGACTGAGGAGAAGGGGGGTGGCGAGGAGGGAGGAAGAAGGGAGGAGGGAGGAAAGTGAGTTGAGGAAAAGTAGGAATAACAGGCCTGAGGAGGAGAAAAGAGTGAAAGGAGGAAAGTAAGCAGAAAGAAGAGGAAGGCTCACAGATCTCTCCAGCCGGTCCCCAAAGCCCATTAGCTCACCCAGTTCTATAAGAAATTGGCGTTTAGAAGTCAGTGTTTGGGGCCATGTCACCATCAACGTTGATAGCTGGGACCCTTGAACTTTCCCACACGTAAATATAGCTTAAGTAAGGTAATATGTAGAAATGGGAGGGGGAATACATACAGACAGTGGAAAGATAGATGAGGTTAGTCCAATATTCGAAGTTTCTTTACGGTATTCCTAACAGAGATTTTAAAAATCACTAGCTATTTGTAATTGTCTGTTACTCTCTTCAGAGTTTATTCTTTCTCTTCCTCGGGATTTCAAGGTAGGGAGTAGGGGTGGGAAGAGTGCAATAACTCCATGTTAACCTGAGTATTCTTGTATTCATCGACTGCATTCTTTCTATTAGAATTAAACCTTAACATCACACACAGGCATCGCTTTTTCTTCCTTCCTTCTCCTAAATACTAAATCCGCCGATTTAATCGATAGTTTATCAAAGTGAGTAAATGTTTACATTTTATGATTATTTTACAGAGGAGGGGGAAAGTGCCTTTCGTTTATGCTTCTCCTCCACCTCCCTCTTCTCTAGAGCTACATCCTCCGTAAAATGTGGTATGTTTCGTATCCATGTGGGATGAAACAGCCTTTGATCAGTGTGCTCCGCACCAAATTCCAATCCCTGGGAAATGCTGGGCCTTAGCCCTGCCCCTGGCCACGGGATCCTTTTAAAGCCCCCGAATCACAACCTCCCCCACTCACTTCAGCCCTCAACCGAACCTTCCCAGTTGTAAAAGCCCAAGAAGCTGGGACCGTGGGACCCACGTACCCAACCAAGGCTTCTAGTTGCCTTCCATCTGCATTCAGGGTGGGAAAGGGCTGGCTTCAGCATGCGGTTATTTCAGCGTTAAGGCCCGCACACATCAAAAGCATTTGAGAGACGGAAAGAAAAAAGGAAAGAGGGAGAGAAAACAGGAAGGCTTAAAAAAAAAAAACACGGAAAGAAATAGCCGCCCACCCTTATTTTCCCTCCAGTGTCAACAAGCAAAATGAAACATTTCCAGGGTGATCGCTCGCGGCTACTCGCTTCCAATTCGGATTAGAAGCTGAGGAGCCGCTCGAGCCGAGGAGAGAAAACGACACCGAGTCACCCAGCGTGTGAGCGACGGTCTGGAGCAGGAGAGAAGGGGAAGGAAGAGACACACTTACATAGCATGTGTTACCTGGTTTATTTCGAGACTGTTTGGTATTGCTTTCTCTCTGAGCACCCCTCATTTCGGAAGGCTATCAGAGGCGCCCACCACTGAGCCGCCCCCGCCCGCCGCCGCAGC
>LNAC01000162.1:1491758-1738351 GCA_002007465.1 Ailurus styani | reverse complement strand
TCCTTCCCCCCCCCCCTTTTTTTTTTTTTTTTTTTTTTTTTTTTTTTTTTTTTTTTTTTTTGAGTACGCCCCTCCTCCCCCTATTTTCACACTAACTTTGCCAACCTCTCCCAGATCTGGCCCTCCGCCCTCAGCTCCTGGGCCTGGGTCAGGCGAGGGTCCCCGCGGGATGTAGCCGAACGGCTCCAGGTACGGTGCGGCGGGGCCGGGGTGGGAGGCTAGTCCTCCGCCCGTTCGGAGGACTCGGGAAAAGCGCACCGTTCTGGGCTCGACTTTGTCCCTGATGGGAATAGCCCAGATCCCGGCTTTGGGAATCTCAGGCAAATAATTGATTCTTAATGCACACTTAGGAGACGGCTGTGTAAGCTCGAGAGCCGGGCTGTCCCGAGAGTGCCTGGGGAGCGCCAGACACAGGTTAGCTTCCCCCGAAGCGAACTGGGGCCCTCGCCGCGATTTCATTTGAGCCTTCCCGGCGCCTCGGGGACTCCTGGGTGAAGCGGGAGAGGGGCGCGGCGGCGCGGCAGGGCCCCAGCGGCGTTGTTTTCTCGGCCTTTGGAATCGAGTAGAAAAGTGACTCGGGCTGCAGAGTCGGGGCGGCGCTGGCGGCCGGTAGCGGGGTAAGACAGGCGCTGCGGGAAGCGGCGGCCGAGATTCCGGCGGACGTGAAGCCCGGCGCTGAGCAGGGAGCAGCAAGGTGAGGGCGCTCTTGCCCAGGACAAGGAGAGCGTTGAGTTTGGGAGCTCACGCTGCCCGATGCCAGGAAAATTGACTCCACAGCCTTGGCTGGCGCGCTTCCCCACCTTTTTTCTTTTTATTCTTGTTTTCCCCCCACCCTTCCCCCCCCGAAAGTTGTTTCTTTTTGTTTACCTGGTGTGGTTTCAGATCTCAGCACTTATCTGCTAGTTGATAAAACTGTTTTCTCTGTAATAGACATCTTTTCTCTTTTCTACGCCCTACTCCTGCTCTATTTCGCTTTCTACCCCATTTTCCCTTCTGTCCTAGCCTGTGGTCCAAGGTAATGGGTTCTTCAAGGAAAAGAGCTGGCCTTGGGATGAGCGTTACCTTAACACTAAGGGTTGGAGACAGGGTGGCCGGGGTTTGAGTGGGCAGAGAGCATCCCGCGGGTGCGGGAGATTGTCTGGCGGCGCTTCAGCCTTGGAAAGAGGACGGGAAGAAAAGGACGGGCAGGATAGAGCTCGTCCACTTCCGACTGCCCCCCATCCCTCCCATAAGACCTACTTTCGATGCTTTAACTCCATCCTCACCTGGCACTCTATCAAAACTTGAGGTAGGCAGAAATCTCGAAATTGTGGTAATCAGAAAAGGCATTTAAAATAGTATCAAATAATTCTCAAAATTATGTCTGTGGGGGTGAGAGGGGAGATGAAACGCCCCACGTCCTTTTGGCGGTCTGTTGCTTGACCCATATGATCCTCCCCCCCGGTCTTTGGTCTTGCGGAAAAGCTGCACGGGAGGAAAGCACATTGCGCGTTTGGAGATTGGAGGATTCATGTCCGAATGAAACAAGGTGTTCCGTTGCCAGACATGTTAGATTATTTATTTTCGCCTTAGGTTGAATTTTCCTACAGAGCTAGCACTCCCTGAATTGGGTTGTCTTCTTCAGTTTTACTCCCCCCCCCCTTTTTGCTCCCCTTAGTGTCTCATTCTTTAAATCAGAGCACGTTTAAGGTGCAAACGTATCTTACTCCACGTCTGTGGGGCAGACATTGTTGATGCCGTTGATTGGGCATAAAACCCAAAAACTGTAGTGGAGTTAGGGAAAGTTGTTTCTGGGTTCTTTCATTTTCTCACTTCTCTGAAATGTAATGACCTGATCATTGTTGCTTGAAGTTAAATTATCTGTTAAATTAGCCCTAAACAATAACTGATGATATTTTCCCTTTGGATCTGGTTGCCCCTGGATGGGAAGGAGAGGGGTTAGAGAATGCTTGGTCACATAGTAATATAATCAAAACCCATATTTAGGTGCCATTATGTAAGAAAGATCACTTTCAAAGATGCTGAATTTCATGACTCAGAAATTCTTTTAAAGGCCTGTGCTCCAGAAGGACTACAGTAATTCAAGGATGAATGTAAATAAGCATCTTTGTTGATTAAGAGAAAAATTTGAACACCATATTTTCATTACTCTTCAGAACCTAAATACTCAAAATCATCATACACTGGTTTTTGCTAATCTAAATTAATCCTGCCCTCCCAGGATAGTCTTAAAAAGGAAATTTAATGTTAAGCAAAATCTGAACCATTCTAGATAAGAATTTCTAGAAATCCAAAGCATATTTATCTCTTTCAGTCAGACACTGTTTTGCAATCATTGTATGAAACAATTTTGGAATAACGCAGATGCTTTTCCCCCCTTTCTTGTTTCAGATTGCTTGTATATGCAGGCTTAGGTGTGAGAGCTTCAGGGTATATTGAAGAAATTAAGTTTCTCTTATTTGTCTTAACAAAAGGACCAAAGAATCTTTAAACCCAAAGTGTCATAGTAGTTGGGGAAAAAAATCTTTAAAAATAGTAAGCACTATTGTGTGTTTTTCCTATTAAAATGTGCTGAATAATTAGAGGCTATGATAAAGGTTGGAAAATTCAGAACAAGAAAAAGGAGGGAATTTTATTATAGGATACATTTATAATTTTTATAATTAATAATGTTTTAAAGTTTGACAAAGATTTCTTAGAAAAAGTGGAATACTCCCATCCCTTCAGAAATACTCTAGGTGGACTAAAGTAGGACCAGGTAAAACTGGCAGCAAGCAGGGCTTGTTTATTTATTTATTTATTTTCCCACTAGTAGTAGTAGTAGTAGTAGCAGTAGTAGATTTGAAAAATTTACTTTTAATTATACATTGCAAGCTCTGATTGCAGGTTGGAAGACTAAAATCGATCATTCCTACATCGATAGTGTTGTCTATTACTGCATTGATTTGTGTTTATTTATGCAGAGACTTTCAGTTATTTACTTACATATTTCAGCATCTGCCTCTTGATTATTATTGCAGGTTGGTTTTAATGAAAGAGCTTGCACAGGAAACACATTTGACAGATCAATTTTAAGTAAACTTGATAGTGAATTATAGCAACCCAAAGAGTTTACAAAATTAATTCTCGTACTTGCTTTTTAGCAATTAGAAACCTGTTTCTGATTAAAAACCTCATGTTACTTGAAAACTTTCATTCTTCTCTTCACATATTGTATGGATGTTTCAATAAAATAGAAAAACAGATTATTTTATTATGTCAGATATGATAGACTGAAACCGATGATTGAGCCTTGTCTTTTTCTGGTGGCACGACTAGGTTTTTTTTTCATAATAAGCTGGCCGCTGGGTTTACTAAGGATGTAGATGAAAAATCAAGGGGCAGCGGGATTTGAATATAGAAATGGTATTGTTAACTTCAAGTTACTGGGGGTTTACTCATGCTTAACTGTGTATTTCAGAATTCCTCAGTATATATTAAATGCGTATATACACTCATCTGTTCTATTATTTAGTGTGTATCTACAATCACACCTTAGGAAGTTAGGCATTTCTCTTGAACTAATAGCTCACATGTGAATGTTCATATCAGGGCTCATTTGAAGAAATACAACAGCTAAAGACCACGGGGTGTGTCTTTTATAGGTACAGGCAATTGTGGGAGATTGAGATTCATTCGTGTTTGTGCTTATTATCATCATAAAATGTTGAAAGATGACTTGGAAATTGAAAAAAAAGTGGTCCAATTTATCGAGGGCTATTTACTCCTCGTTTTATAGGATTTTGCTTGCAGTTTGGAAGATGAGTCTTTCTTTCCTAGTAATTTGGAAGACATCTACCAAATATGGTTAACAGTCATATTCTTCATCTCTTGCACCCCCTACTCCTGCCACCCCCTCCAGTATTTGAGAGAAATATAGAAAGGAAAAGTAACGGAATTCTTTCTTGAGAACGAAAGGGCCTTGGGAGAAAGGAAATTAATCTCTTCACCCTGGCGAGTTTTCCTGAAACTACTTATCCTCAGCTTCCGAGACGTGAGAGGTGGAGTCTCAGTCCGGCAGCTGTAGGCAGAAGGTGGGCGAGACCCGGGACCTCAAGCTTTGCAGAAGGTTGAAAGGAGGAGTGGAGGGAGAGATTCGAGTTTGTTTATTTGGTTTATCTTATTTTTCTATCCTGTGCCAAGCCCTTGAAGTTAACACAGCGACATAGCCTTTTAAGACCAAGCACTCTTGGCATTCTTTCGAGATTGAGATTCCAGAGCATCGGATGAACAGGACTTATAGCTAAGGCGTGCTCACCCACCCCTCCCTCCGTCATTTTGCGCACGCACCAGCTCGTCCTCACGTGCACGGGGTAGTGGACAGTGTTGAGTTGAATTGCTCTCGCTTGCTCCAAGCCTTTCCTGTGAATGAACCCGAAAACACTCGACAGGTCGTGAATAATCGTTTTAATGAGTGTGCAAAGCGTGCGACGGAGTGCACCGAGCTGTCGGGTTAAACAAACAACTTGTACCCTGACCAAATCCGATTGTTAAAGTGCAAAGTGATGTCAGTACCATTTCCATTGCCCTTCGGAAAACCACAGATCTGACACGCGGGAGTCCAATTTTCCCCATTAAAGAAAAATAACAATATTTTCCAACCGTGTATGTGATCTTCTTTAATATTAATCTGAGCCAAAGGAAACCTCATTTGAGAGTCAGAGGAGTAGTCATGTCACTGTTTCAAAAACAAATCGAAAGGGAAAACGAGGAAGAAATCAGAACAAATACAGTCTCAGAGAGGATTTCTTTTTGATAGCTCACATGTCATTGCTGATCGATACTGTAAAAATCTCACATACATATTAAATTTTATAGCTCACCACAAGCAAATATCAAGTAAAGTGTATCTAACCAACTGGGATTGGTAATTTGCTTCTGTACTGATACCTGTAAAAACTTTTTTCTATTGAAAATTTAACTAAAATATATGCTGTTAAATATTAGCCTGTGAGAGAATGAAGGGACAAGTAGTTTCCACATTTATGCTCTCAAGGAAAACAATCTGGAGGAAAGTAATGGGAAAGGAACCCTGATGGGCCACCACCTAAAACAATAACAAAAAGCACAAGTGAGCTCTTGACGGATCACACACTTTTCTCTTTCTTTGTACAACTGCACTGGGGAAATATTTTTGTTTCTTTCCATACAGTTAAACGATCTACTTGGGGTCAGCCACATGTTCTGCTTTCCTTGTTCATTCTTTTATCTTCTTCCACAATTCCAAACACCAAATACTACATGAAGACTAAAAGAATTAAACCTCAAAAGATGTATGAGAAATCCCTTTTGTATACCCCCTTTAAAAATTTTGTGGAGAAATGTGTAAAACGCTTCCCCTGCGAGCACCTCATACACACGTATGAGTCAAACAAAATGGCCAAGATGCTTGGAAATCAGTGTACTAGTTCCAAATAACTAGTTTCTTCAACTCAGTAACAATATGGGAAGATTAGAGTATATATTTTCATTGGATTAAGAATCATAGGTTATGTATTTTTCTTTATTAAAGACTGAAAATATATCGTGTCCTATAGTCTGAAAGGTTATTTGTCCTCTTATAATTGTAACCAGCTTGTAGAAATGAAATGTTAGGGATATGGCACATTTGAATATGGGAGTTCAGCAGCATTTGCTCACTTAACTCCTACTAGCCATACTGTCATCTACATCTTTCTTTCTGACCATCTATTTCACATATGAATATGTTAATATACAACGGATTGCAGTTAAATGAAATAATCCACCTAAAACACGACTGAGGTGTTTGATGGAGTAAGAAATTTCTGTGGAAATCATTGTAGTTTTGTCTATTATGGTTGCTAGTTTTTATACATCTGTGTTAATTTAGCACCAATTGGATAAAATGGAAGGTATTGAAATTCAGTTTCCATCATCGAAACTTGGAAAAGGCAACCAGTAGTTTAGGACCATGTTTTTGTTGATTTTGACTGTTATCTAGTGAATGTCTGTATCAGAATATCAATTCAGACTATCCTTTATTTTCTAGGAAATTTGACAAAAAATGACTATCAAAAACTAGGGGCTTGCATTTTTTATTGTTTTAAATATTTCTGGGCACACAACAGACTGTGCAGTTATTACCTAAACAGATTTCTTCTCTGTGGGCTGACTGAGTTGAGGAATTTTAGGAGTCACTGAAAGAGCCACATCCATTTCTGTTTTAAATGCACAAACAGCAAAGCTAGAGGGTGCGTCTGTTTTTGTGTGTATATATGTAGTTAAAGAACTACACTATCAAAACATTAATTATATTTGAAAGAGAGCAGAGAGCTTGTTGTGGAGAGAATTGCATTATTGAATTTATATTCCATGGAATCTGTCTGTGGAGAGGGCTGAAATTGTATACCTGTCTTATATGATGCACCCTCTCCAGTGAGGTGCATAACAAGAGCAAAGAGAGGCAAACTTGGAGGGGAGTGAGCTTAGATATTTGGATGTCCTAAGCAAGGGAATCCACGGCAAATGCAAATCACATGAAGAAAAAGCATGGGGTCTTTGTTCTCTGTCAACAAAAGCAAATATAGTATTTTTCCTCTATCAAGCAAATCAGAATGATCTTAGCTGCATTTGGAGGAGAGGGAGAGGTTGACTGACTAAGAATATTTCAATTATCATATTTCTGATCCCCAAGTCCTGTTTATTTCACAGCTGCCAAATTTTATATCCAAAATTTAGACTCTCTTCCTCTCAAACCCTACATTGGTATGAATCATCCCTGATCATTTTTAGTTTTTTGGCTTAATTACCAGTTTTCAGCTTTAAATTACCAATAAACTAATTAATCTGACTAATCTTTCTAAACTTCTGTTGAATAGTATAATAGCTGCAACAACAACAAAAATAAAATAACAAAAACTGCGGCAATAATGACAGAAATAAAATGTTAATAAAATGTTAATAATAATGCAAACAATAATAGCAGAAACAATTTTAAAATAATTTCTCTTGTCGACAGGATGAAGATGGAATCCATTTTAGTCTGAAATGTGTTTCATGGCTGTAATCGGGCATTCCTCTGATTTCTTGTTTCACTGGTTAGATGGATGATCCATTCCAGTCCAACTCAAGTATTCTAATAAAGACTCCCTTGGTCTAATATGGTAGGTCTTTTTAATAGCACTGAGTGCTTTTGTACCCATTCCTCTTCATTGCTATAGGCATGTCCCCCTTGGACACCATTCCCAAGTAAATCAATCTGGGATGGAGAATGGAAACTGAGGCAGACATATGAAGGGATTCTTGGGTAGAAAAACCTGGTGCCTTCTGGCTGGAGCCCTGCTGATGAATGGGCAAGTTGCTATATTTGGGAATCATATTCACAAAGCTGAGGAGTTTCAGAAGGACAAAGTAACTGAGGTTCCTTTCAGTCTAAAGAGAACACTGGCCCTGAGGAACTCAGCCCAAAGGGCAAGACACAAAAATCAGGAATTAGGTCCCCCTGATCATCAACTCTTTTGATTCTTTTCGGGATGAAGGGACAGAAAGGGGAGGTTGAAGATGTTAATAACTAGTGGTGATCCAGCTAGTAAAGCTAAACCTGTCTCCTTAGGGGGAGGTAGAAGTGCTTTTGTCAACTGTAAACCTGCCAAGCTTTACTGTTCTATGTGCAAGAACCGCCACCAGTTCCTGAGTCTACGCTCTAAAGAATCTGCCAGTGAGTTTGTACCTGCAGAAATCTAACTCCTCTCAGCCGAATGTTCTCTCCATCTCCCAAGCCCCTGTCCCCCCTCCCACCCCAAGAAAAAGGAAATGAAAGAAAATAACAATCAGGTGGAGAGGGAATGAGACTCCGTGTTTGTCAGGTAGATGTTGGGGTTAAAGCAGGTTGTTTGAGAACTGCCTTCATTTGTGGAGGGGGAAGAAAGCTGGTTAGGAGATGAAGGGCAGTTATATATAGGAGAGGAGAGCAGGACTGAGATAGAAATTCCTCAGCAGCCCAGCAGCTGAGGCCAAATGGAAACAGACCTTAGCTACAGAAGAACGGACTGGGAGGAAGGAAGGGTGACTTAAATTCTTAGGCTCTGTTGTATTTTCTTGCAAATCAATGTGGCCCTGAAAATTTATGAGAAAATAAGATCTGTATGCCTTGTTAAAAAACAAATTCCAAAAGAAAGGCTTAACTATCAGTAGCCAGTTTCGTCCTCTAGAACACTGTCTTCTCTAGATACTGTTTTCAGTTTCACAAATGCGCACAGTCCATAACTAAACCCAACAGTAGTTGAAAAAGAAAGGGAGGGGGAAGAAAGGGCCGGCCTCCCTGCTGGTCCTACCAGGCATTTATCTCTGCACCTTTCACAGCGGGGAGGCTGAACAATCTTTTTTCGTTTCTGTCTAGTTTTTTTTTTCATGTTAAAAAATACAAAAATATTCCTGTTCAAGACAATATTATTTCACTAAAGATCGACCAAGACTGAGGAGGTTTCGTTTCTAGGGATAATTTACTGAGGTGATGCTTACTCTGCAACGGTAGTAAGGTGACTTTGGCTGAAACTGTATATTGCTTTGCTCTTCAGTGGATTCCCAGGCTTTCTCCATGCACTAATAATAACTACGAAGTTCACTTAAGCTCTTCTGGAAGTACAGCTCTGCAACTTGAAATCAAACTGGAGCTTTCCATATAAAATCCAGTTCTAATGAAAATAATATTTTAAGGAAAATATTCTGTTATTGTGATTTTTATTGGAATTTTTCCCTTGATTCGGAGATAAGTGTCATTTGTTTCAATCAGAAAGTTAAAAGAAATCAGTATTTCCAGTAAAAGTGCCCTCAACTCTGTTACATACACCCCCAGAGTATGGCTTTCAAGAATTTATTTTCAAACACTTTGGTTTTTTAATTGTATATAACTCAGAACCTCTGAGTCCTTGGAGACATGCCTAACTAAAAGATACTAAATTAACACTTTTATAATGGGAATATTTGATAGAAAGTAAAGACACACCAAAAGCAGTTATTTCGCAAAGTAGTAAAAGTCATGCAGACATTTGCCTGCACTCAGTTTATGCACTTATTTAACAAAATTAACCTTCTATATCCAGTATCTTGAAAAGTCTTTAACCAACATAAACCAGATATTTAAATGCTTATGCATTTATACACACATATATACACATTATATATACCATGTTGCATGTAGTTCAAATGTGTATGTTCATTTTTTATAGAAACTAAGAACTAAACAAATATTAGCATTTGTAACTTTTTAACTACCAGTAACTGGGGTTTATGATCTGTAAACAATGAGAGAAAGCCAGAACTATTCCATTCTGCTTAGAGTGTATTAAGAAGCATATATAGGTTTCTTTCTGTCTTGGGGTGTTGCAAGAATAAGAATTTAGGGATGAGTGGAATTGCGATCTATATATGTTTTCAACAATCTGAGATGTAGTAATTTCACTCTTTAAACATTAACATCCTACTATTAAAGAGAAGACATATCTACAGTTTCAAAGATAGAAGTAAGCCCAAGTCAAGTGATGATATTTTGAAAGGAATGGTTTCAAATGATGCTAACATTTTTTTTTCCAACAAAGAACTTTTCAAGCCAGATACAGCCAGATCTGTTGTACAAGTGGCAAAGCAAATATTTTAGAAATGGGCTGTGCGGGGATTTAATGGACTGACACACTTTGAATATTTATGAAGAGTAATATTCCTTTGAAGAGGGTCATGATTGTCTATCATGCTCCTTAAAAACTGCTAACAGGTAGAGAAGAAGGTTTGGGGGAGGAAAAGTTCAAGCATTCCACCTATTGCTAATGGTGAAAGAATATGACCTGTGTAGAACAGGAAAGTATTCCATGCCATGCGAGAAGCTGCAAAAGTCTTTGGTCTTATCACGTTTAGTCTCTTTTCAAAACATATCCTTTCACATTTCAAAAACATATCCTTTGCACTAGGCTCTCAACCGCAGTTATGGCTCACAGACAGCAGCCAGTTTGTATTAAAGTGTAGTCCAATGCATCAATGCAGTTTTGAAAACAGTGGACAGGAAAAATAAAGGTACCGTTTCATCAATGAAATTCTCATTGGCAGTTAGAGAGCAGGAAAGAGGGAGGCTTCAAAACAGGGTGGTGGGAGGAGAGTAATATTCTTTAGGTGAGTTTTGGGAAGATGCTAAGTAAAATGCTGTTCAGAAATTGGGATTAATCGAGCAGTTTAAATACAAATCTGCCGGAAATCATGCTCTGTGCGAATGAAAATGAAGGAATTTATGCATATTCTAATTTTCCCTCTTTGGCTGCTATTTTGGAGGAAGAGACTTCTTTTGCTGATGGTGGGATTTTTCTGTTCCGCACAGGAAATGTGTAAATGAACACAAATGTTATTTTTTTTTCTCCTTTCCATTTCTCTCCTCCCTTCCTCCTCCCCCTTTCAACAATTATAACTTGTTAGGGACCTCAGTTCTGTGGCCACGGATCCCAGGGTTTCTCCCCATTTCCAGGATGCCAGAGGGCAGGCAGTGCAGGGAAGGGGAGTTAGGGTTCCTCTGGGTCCTTAGACCTTTGGAAATTAACCTATAGCTTCCATTTCATTTTTGGACATTCAAAGACAGTAGAGAGTGAGAAGTCACACGTTTAATGTGATAAAGATTCATCTCAAAAGCTATTTCCTCTCACGACTGAATTCTCAGTGAAACTGGACTGAGGAGAGCTTAGAAGTGATCTCATAAACCACGTTGTGAAGATCTACTGACCTTCAGCACCGAGTCGAGCTATTTTTTCCCTCTCATGCCCTTGGGAACAAACAGTACTGGTGCATTTTAATTATATTAAGACCAGCGAGAAACTCTGTGGGTTAGCCTACTCTGGTGTAAGTCGCCTAATGTTGAGACGAGGTGGAACGCTGTGGTCGTTTTGGGTTCTGTGGCGTGTATGAGGGACTCCTGAGACGGTTCAACGAAGTGCGTGGGCTGAAGGGGGGGGCGGGGGCGACGCCGTCCACGCGGAGAGAAAGAGGCAGCGGGAGACCGAGAGCCTGAGAGAGAGGAGAAGAGGTGCTCGCTTTCCTCCGGGTCCCGCACTGCCAGGCCACGCTGAGAGCTCCAGAATTAAGGCGGGGACGGGGACGACATACTGAGACTCCGAGTTCCTATCTGCTTTACTACCCTCCGGAGAAAAGTCTCGGAGCCAACGCTCTTCTTAACAATTTCATTTGAAAAGAGCCCCGTGGCGCACTCCCCACGCCCCCGCCCCGGCTCCCTCAGCCGCGCCCACAGCGCCGCCCCAGCCCCGGCGCCCGCCGAGGCCGCCGCGCCTCAGCCAGGTGCCCCGGCAGCCCCGCCGAACGCAGCCGCGGCCTCCGCGCAGGAGGGCGGCGAGAACGAAGCCCCCTGCTGNCCCCCCGCCTCAACCCTAATCGAGCCCCCTCCTCGCACACATTTTTAGTGCCCCCACCGGAGCCTCGGTGCCCCAGAGGGCCGGCTTTTTAACGTCCCGTTCGCCGGGACCCCGTCCCCTCCCACCGGGCCTCCTCTCTCAGGAAGGGGGCGCCGCTCGGCAAGCTCGGGGCAGGTCAGCAACCCGCTCGCGTGACTGGAGGCCGAATGGCCGTTCCCCTCCCCGTACGGGTGTGGGGGGTGCAGAGTCGCCTAGGAAAAAGCTTTGAGAGGAGCGCGGCCCCTTCCCTGCACAACTCACGTCAATCTTACAGCCACATTTAGGAACCTCTTCGGAAAAGCTCAAAAATCCCCACTTTGCAGAAGAGCCTGCTACGGGCGTGAGGGGACCCTGTGGTCAGAGAAACCCCTCTGAGGCTTCGAACGACCTCGGTTCTAGAGCCAGACCCTGCTCAGGGCAATTTCTCCCGCGCACTCCAGATCCTGCACTTCCGGTCCCCTGAGGGGCCCTAACCGGCCCCTTCCCCCGCGCTTCCGCCGCATCACGTGGCCGAGGGATGTGTGGAGAGCTGTTTCGAATACCTTTCTGTAGCTGCTGGGGTCTTCACCTGTTCCCGTCATTTCTCTTTATTCTGAGTTTTCTTCAATTTCGTTGCTTCCCCCTGTGGGAAATGGAGTGGAGGAGGGCCAGATGTGGAGAGAGAAGGCCCATTGAAGATTTGCTTGCCTTTTCAGATCACCTGCCCCGTTCTGAATTTCCTGAATTCACATCAGCAACGAAGACTCAGGCATCTTTGTTTTCCCCCAGGGCCTACATCAGGGTTTGCACTTAGTAGGCATGCAATAAATGTTGAAAGAATTATGAATACATAATGCTGCTGCTTTCGGCACATGATGGTTAGGTTTAGTGAATAGCCTCAGAAATCTGTTGACCTCCGACTTGTGTTTTGTTGAAGTCAGTTGAGAGGTTGATAGATAAATGATTTTTACAGGCATTTTTATTTTATTTATTTATTTATTTGTTTGTTTGTTTGTTTGTTTGTTTTTGAAGGGACTTCCCTAAACCAGTGAAAGCAAATCTCCTAGAGTTGTTGAAAATGTTTTCTCGGACTTACTTGTATGTATGAAGCAAAAAGCTGTGATGTTTAGAATTTGGGGTTTATCAGCCCTTCTCTGGCTTTTCCTTTCCATTTTGCTTTCTTTTTAAAGTTTTACTTACTATGATGAGAGGTCAAGGTCTTACGAAGTTAATCTCTTGTACCCAATTTGAGGCAGTAACTAATTTCTCTTTTGCTTTCCTGCTATGTCATAATTTAACCCTTGAAAACCTTATTTCACTTCTGCGTTGTGTTTTCTGCATCATTCAGCTGTTCTTGTTCATCACAAAAACACTTGTTTTTAAATGCCATCAGAACTTTAGAAACAGGAGCGAAGTTTTATAGTTGTGAAGTTGTATGACTGAATTCAGTCAGCATATATTAAATGAATGTTTTATTAACCATAGATTAGTCCCTAGAGTATTTAATGTCCCACTTTCACTGACTATAAAATAGTGAAAATATGTAACAAATAAATTAATTGCCAGGAACAGAATTTGAAAGGTTATAATTGCTAATCAAATTTAAAGCATATTTATTAGCCTCATTATTAAGAGGGATACAAATAAGACCTGTTCTTATCCTCTGGGAACTTACAGTCTAGTTGAGCATAAATAATGTAAGCATAAATTGATAGAAATAGCTACTAAGCAATATTCAGTGTCTGGCATATTGAAAACATTCAGTAAACAACTGCCTCACATATTAACTTGCAGTCACAGCATTCTTCTAACAGATATATGATACTGATAAGAAATAAAGGAAGGATTAATTCAGAAAACTTTCATGGAGGAAATGAGTTTGTCCTTTACGTGTCACATAGGAAGATGAGCATATGCAAGATGTTTGTGTTTGAGGGGGTAAAGGCGATACACATGGAGAATGAGAAAGATGTTTGGTGAGATGAAGTTGGTTTGTAATTTGTCGGAAAACTTACAGACCATGTAGAGGAGTTTGTATCTGATAATAGAAGTTATAGAGACCTAATGTGGCCCTACACACAGGGGATGCCTTTATTAAAGTTGAAATTTATATTTGGATGATTCTAGTCAGCAACTGAGTATAGTGAAAATTGAGGTAGAAAGAGTAGGAGAAAAGACTGGTGCAGTTCTGGAAAGGGATACTACAACAGAGACAGGGCTATGACAAGGCCCTTTCTCCCCAGTTTTTATACAAGTGGGAATTACATTGAAATGATAAGATCAATAATGGTCCCTGAATGAAGCAAGAGCCACAGTAACTCTGAAATCAGTACTACTCCTTTATTCTTCATTGTTGGTGGTACTAGGAGATGTTGGGTGTTGACTGATGGAAACTAATATCATGATATCTTCACCAATTAAGCTCACTATACCTTTCTTACAGCATCTTTACTCATTATTCATCTGTAATGATTCTTAACTGTCTCAACTGGGTGTGATTTTGACACCCTACAACGCTCCCTGCCCCCACCTCAGGCACATTTGGCAATGTCTGGAGGGGACATTTTTAGTTTTAACAACTAGGAGGCCACTACTGGCATCTAGCAAGTAGAAGCCAGGGATAGATGTTGCTAAACGTCTTACAATGCTTGGGAGAGCCCCCCACAGCAACAAATTATCTAGTCCAAAATGTCAATAGGGCTGAGGTTGAGAAACCGTCAGTTATGGGAATGAAGCATGAGCTCTAACTCTGAAAGCTACACAATGAGTCCCAGAACCAAACTTCTATTATATAACGACTTCAACTGACAAAATGTTTTATTTGTTTAGTGAGCCCGATGTACCTCTAAAGTCGGCAGTGCCTCTGTCTAGCCCTGAGGCCTTAGAAACAGGAAAATCAGAAGGGTAACTACTTGGATTTTCTACTTTTTATAAAATGGAGTTATAAATCTTCTTAAGGATTTGTCATCTAAATGTTATTTATTAAATTGATAAAATGTGCCTTTGGAGTTGCTTAGCAACTTATGGAAAGCTTGCTTTTTAGAAGTTCATTTGTTTGTTTAAAACTAGGGTAGGTTGCATATTATTAGCTACATTACATAAATCAACAAAGAAATGTACACTGAAAATGGAATAAGATGTTTCAACACATTTTCTGCTCTCCCTGTCTGGCAATTAAAACACTCTAATTGTCTGGTAGAATTGCATGAAGTATTTGACAAACATTATTTATGTATGAAACTTCAACATAATATTGAGTATGTAAGAGAACCAAAGGGGAAAAATTAAGCAGGTTTGTCATAAAGTATGTGTTTATCTTAACCTTTCTTCTTCAAAAATCTTATCTACTAAGTACTTTTATCAGACACTAATTATACTCTTTCAGAGAAGAATTTCTCCCAACACCCTTCAGTGCCTGCACCCTTTAATCATATCTCATTACATCTACCTAATCCATATCTTTTTCACATTGCCAGGGCTCATTAACAGTTTTAAAAGCCAATCTTGGACATTATTATTCCTTGTAATCGAGATGAAAATAATGCCAATAATATTTTATTTCTAAAATGTAATGGATCATTTAAAATTTGTTCTGAAGCCATTTCTACTTTAAATATTAATGAGAAATTAACTTTCAAACATGCATTAAGCTAGCAGGAATGGTGAGATGTGTCTGAAAACCCTGAAGCACCTTTTCGAAGGAGAAGTTATTTTTATAAGCTGTTTTAACAGTGGATCATCAGTCACTTTGAAGGGAAGTGATCCTTGATTAACAGTTGGCTGATAATGTACTTCCACAGATGTGTAGCAGCAATACAGGTGCTACCTATGAAACAGGACAGGTAATTCTCAAAAATCTGAGCATTTTTTAAAAGATTTTATTTATTTATTTGATAGAGAGAGAGAGAGAGGGAAAGCAGGAGAGGGGAGATGGTCAGAGGGAGAAGCAGGCTCCCGGCTGAGCAAGGAGCCTGATGTGGGACTCTGGGATCATGGCCCACGCCAGAGGCAGTGGCTTAACCAATTGGAGCTACCTGGGAACCCCCAAGCATCTTCTTTTTCTGACTGAAAATGTAAAAAAGTTTGAATAGGCCTTCATTTTTGTGTATTGCCTCATTTAATTATTGTAGACAAGAAAAACCAAATGCCCCACTCAAATAATGAACTATACATGGACATCGTGTTTCCTATATATTTAAAGAAAAGATTGTAAGTATGGCTAGTCTTTTATTCTTTTTGATATTCCATTTTTAGAAAAGGAAACCTGGATCAAATTTGCAGTTACATGGCTAAAGTAGAGCTTCTTGATAATGACTTTTCAGGACTTGAAAGCCAAATCGTGCCTCTTGGGATATAGCTACATAGGACTAATACATTATTATCAAAAATGGAAGCTTCCTTTACCATTATAATTGAGTTTGAGATTCTTTCTTGAAAATTACCATTAACGGTCAGGAAAAGGGTGGCTGAGCCTGGGTGGCTCAGTTGGTTGGGCATCTGCCTTCAGCTCAGGTCATGATCCCAGGGTCCTGGGATCAAGCCCCGGATCGGGCTCCCCACTCAGTGAGGAGCCTGCTTCTTCCTCTCCCTCTCTTTCTCCCTCTGCGTGCTGCTCCTCCTACTTGTGCTCTGTCCCTGTCAAATAAATAGATGAAATCTTAAAAAAAAAAGTCTTAGGAAAAGCTTAATGGTCCATTTTTCATTTATTGCGCAAATACTATTAAGCTATAATGTTTGGAAAAAGAAACACAAACCCAAAGTCATTATTCCAAAAAAACTCAGCTTTTGTACAAGTACCTCAAGCTGTTTTCCAGTAGTAATGGAGATGTAATAAAGCTTATACTCAGCTTTGATTTTTTTCATTTATTAGTTCCGCCAGACAGTAATTAGCTCTTATTTGGAATGTTTTATTAGATATTTTTAAAGATCTTTCTTTGAATTTATATATATATATATATATATATATATTTCTTTTAGAGTTTTATGTTTCTTTTGATTTTTCCCCACTAATGTGGTACAGTTTGTTGTCAACTACAGTAAACTGTTAAGAAGAACCAAGTGTGGGAACACCTGGGTGGCTCAGCTGGTTAAGCATCTGCTTTCAGTTCAGGTCATGATCCCAGGGTCCTGGGATTGAGCCCTGCATCAGGCTCCCTGCTCAGCAGGAAGCCTGCTTCTCTCTCTCCCACTCTCCCTGCTTGTGGTCCCTCTCTTGCGGTGTCTCTTTCTCTGTCAAATAAATAAATAAAATCTCAAAAAAAAAAAGAACCAAGTGAAACCATATGATAGTTGGTGAATTTGTTGTGCTGTGTCTTATCTTTTACAGTTGCTAAAGATAGAGTAAGATAATTAGAATTTTAGGATCCCTCATATTAAAAAAATGCTCTTGATCTTTTTCTCTCAAGTTATTTAAAAATTTTATTTATAATTTTTGGGGAGGGTAACTTTGTGTATGCTCAATTATACACAACAATTTTTCATGTATTTTTTTTTGCTTTACTGAAATAGTTTGTGTATTCAGAACTTACCGAACTTTTACAGTGACACCATAGACAATGCTTACTTAAACGGCATTTCCCTCATTTTATTATCAATTAAATTAGTTCTACTAATGAAAATAAAATTTGGTGAATGTAACAACATGGTATAACACTATAAGAATTTAAAAAATTACAAACATGGTATTAATATAGTTTAAAATTACTTTTGGTTTTGTAACTTAATTTTTATCTTTGCCTTTTCTGTATTGATCATTTATTTTTTTTTATCCTTTTCATGTTGTTATTTTCAGAGGTTTCTCATTGGCCAGTACTATGAAGGTTGATGGCATGATCATTCACTTCACATCAAAGGATATCTACTCATCAATGTGCTGTTGTCAGTCAGAGGTTTCCAAATTTGTGTTCTCCAACTCAAAGAAAAGTAGCTGGATCCAGGCAGACACGTGTCTGGGAACTCCCTAACTATGCATGCTGTGTCTCCAGAGAAAGCTGCTTCAGCATTTTTCCCAGTTTTTGTTTTTGGAATACTTTTTTCTACAGTATTATCCAGACTCTAAACTACTAGCATGGTTCCTAAGTTCATCCAGATCTTTCCCGTGTCTGAATTCTTGGTCCTCTTCCCACCCCCTGGCTCACAGATAAAAAAGAAACAACAATAAAGGAATAAAAATTGTTTGTTTCTGTCTGACTGAATCATTCCAGTCTTGAAGCACCCTGGTGGTTTAATTAACCTTGTTATTGCACTTACTATCTCCCACATACTTGTTTGTGGGAAAGTGCTCTTCTTGGCGTTCAGCTAGTTGGAAAAGGAACACTAGGACTGAGGCACTAGACTTTGCTCTTGAAGTGAATGACATGATGGCAGCATAAAGCTTGAACAAGCTGATGGGGTGCAACTGGCATAGCACCATCTTTCTTTGACACTGTATGGCAGCTTTGATGAGTTCTGGGCCATGCTGCCTTCCAGAGCACCAGTTCTAGATTAGCATGGGGTTTGGTACCATTATAAAGAGAAACACGGTGGCTCTTATAGGAGGAGTTTGGAGAGCTTTACCCTAGCAATCAAGATGTGTGTTAAAATGACTAACTGAATCCTGTGGACACACTGCTTCAACACTATGTAAAAGAAAAAGAGATTATTTATCCTAATTTCTCATAAATAGGCAGGATTTTTCAGTGAGCACTATCTTATTCTGGAATTAATTCTTTCAATTCTTGTCATTTTTTTATTCTTATAGACTATTATGAGAGAGGTATTGGCAAAAGATTTGAAATAAAGGACACAAGATGAGGTTGCCTTTGGATTGTTGGATTTCAAGATCAACACAAAACCGATCAGTACAAGGATATGCAAAGTTCTCTTAAAAGAACAGATATATTCCTGTGCAGCAGGGTTTGACATAAATGAGTTGAAGGTTTTGACATATCCACAGAAAGAATTTGAGCCATGGAAGTGGATAGCAGGAAAGTCAGAAGCAATGTGGGCAAAGCCTATCCAAATATGATTCAGAGATAAGGGAGTGAGTCTTAATTCCATTGACCCTCAGTCCCAAAGACAAGGTTATTCATATTGTGATTAGTATCAGGCTTATACTTAACGCTATTAAACATTCTATTTACAAAAACATCTTCATTCTGAATCCACGTTTTTCAAGTAATATTCAGATTATTATTTGGCTTCCAAAGTATCTCTGCTCCAAGGATATATACTAATCATATAAATTTCATATGTATCATTTATCATATATATTTTATTTTTTTTTAAGTAGGTTCCACACCCAGTGTGGAGCCCAGCACAGGGCTTGAACTCAGGACCTGAGATCAAGACCTAAGCTGAGATCAAGAGTCAGATTCTTAACTGACTGAGCCACCCAGGTGCCCCTTATGTATATCATTTATAATACTAGTTATCTTTAGGTGAGTAATTAACTATATTCTTTCAGTGAGTTTTTTTCATTTAAATTATTCATCATAAATGAGTAATTTGATTTATGGGTCAAAACATTAGTGATTACTGTGCATCTACACTTAATAGATGGAATGATTTTTGGCATATTGATAAAATCAGGGTATATGGTTTTCACTGTGAGGGGAAGATCCAGGACTATAATATATTTGCTAAGATCAGCTCTTCCTATCGGCCTTTTTTTGTGCTGTACAACATGAACATACAACTGTATGATTCTGTTTTGGGGTAGGAAAGTAGTTGAAGTAAATTATTATTGTTCAAACAGTACTTGTTTGAAACCAAATATTACACTTAATGCATTGTCATATATCAACAGGGTGGCCACAGAGTCAAAAAGACCTTTTGAATTCTGGATTCACCACTTATTAGCTGTGAGATCATCTTAACTTTCATGGACATCATTTTCCTCTGTAAAATGAGTATATTGTTAAAACTCTCTCATAGGGTAACTTTGAAGTTAAATGAGATAATTCATATAAAGTGCTAAGTACAGTGCTCAGAGTATGGCAAGGAATGAGGGGTAGCTAATGTTTTAAGCATTTTTCACTAATATTTATAATATTACATAATAACATGATATAAATTAAGCATATGACTGGGGAAACAAGAGTTTGACAGAAACCAATTGCAGAATACTTGCGATCATATACAATTGAGTCTTGAACAATGCAGGGGTCAGTGGCATCAACACCAGTGAAGTCGAAAATCTGTGTCTAACTTTTTTTTTTTTTTTAATTTATTTTTTTTTTAAAGATTTTATTTATTTATTTCACAGCGGGAGAGAGATCACAAGGAGGCAGAGAGGCAGGCAGAGAGAGAGAGGGGGAAGCAGGCTCCCCGCGGAGCAGAGAGCCCGATGTGGGCCTCAATCCCAGGACCCTGAGATCATGACCTGGGCCGAAAGCAGAGGCTTTAACCCACTGAGCCACCCAGGCGCCCTGTGTCTAACTTTTGACTATTAACTAAATACCTTACTGTTGACTGGGTGGATGGCTTACTGATCAATAAACAGTCAAGTAATACATGTTTTATATGTTACATGTATTATATATATTCTTGTAATAAAATAAGCTAGAGAAAAGAAAATGTTATTAAGAAAATCATAAGGAAGCAAAAATACATTTATAGCACTATACTGTATTTACAAAAAAATCCACATATAAGTGAACCTGTGTAGTTCAAACCTGTTTTGTTCAAGGATGAACTGTAGTTCCTAAAAACTATTCCTAATCTAATATTTAGATCAATACAATTACCATCTTTGCCCTCCTCCTTAGTACAAAATTTTATTTTTATCTTCTCTAATTCTTATTATTCATAATATTTGAGAAACAGATACATTAATGAATTATCTTCTAGACGTTCTCAAGTTTCAGTGGCTTAATACTACAAAGATTTATTACTCCTTTATGTCACATTCCAGTGTGGGTCCAATAGAGAGTGGGGGTGGGTCTTTATTCCATTATGTCACTCAGGGACACACTCTGCCATCTTCTAGAGCCCTGGAGTCCTCCACTGGATACTCTGTACTAAATAGGGAGGGAAGAAAGCTTGTTGAGGATTTTGAAAGATAATACCTTACCCACTGGCCAAAAGTCAGTCACATGGCCCAACCTGATCTCAGAGGAGGTTTGGGAATGTAGTTTAGTTACGTGTTAAGGAAGGAAAATAAATGCATTTGCTGAACGTATAGCATTATCTCTGCTTCATCAACCATCTAAACACTTCCACCAATAAAACTAAGTTTTATGATTCTTCTCTAAGTTTTCGTTAATTAACAATGGTGAGGAACTTTTGCTTACAAAATTTATATGCACATAATTTGTAGAGCAAAATATCTCATATTAGAAAGGCTTTAGCAATAGGGATTGGAATCTCAGAAGGCTTTCTACCCACTTTGATAGGTTTTTGTTCTATAGGAATTCTCTGGATAACTTTTTGTGGAACATTTCTCCTACTTCTTCATGTCTACTTAAAGCTTCTATATGTGAAAGAGATTATATCCTCAAATGAGCATTTTCCTTGCTTTTATCATCTTGTGTCATTATCTCCACATTCTTTTATTACAGCTGTTATTGAGAGCATACTTTCAGATTTAGCATGGAGATTAACTGTAAAATAAGTAAATAGTGAATTGTTTTGTTAGAATGAAGTGTAGAAAGTCAATGCTTTTAAGAGATTTTTTTCATTGTTAACTGCTAATTCCTACTGACTACAGTACTCAAAAAACTGCAGATTGACAACCTTAGATTTAAGAATTTTTTCCTATGAAGAATTGGTATGACAGTAAAATTTACACACGGTGCAAGGTTTGTTATGATACTTCAAAATATGACTTTTTCTGAAGTTTCACTTAACTGATAAGAGAGTTCCTTATATAAAAACCTATGCAGTACATGGGTTCCCAGGCATTCTCCAAAGGACAGACTTAAAACGTTTTCTTGATGGTGCTTATTCATCATGGCTAAGGAAATAGAGTAGAACTTCCTATTTATCTATACTTTACCCAATAAATCACAAATGATAGCAACTAGCACTCAACACTCACATTTTAGTAATACTAATAACCTGTTGAAGACTGGTTATGTTAAATTATATTGATAATATTTATTTAGAAGGTATAAATATTTCAATTATTTTCTCATAATTAATATGCATATGTGAAATTGGTCTTTTGTGTTGACATTTTATTAGAAATCAAAATAAAACTTAAAAAAGGAGTAAAATTATCCCATATTCTTGTTTTTTTGAATTTTTTAAGGAAGATTTTATTTATTTATTTGAGAGAGAGAGCGCTGAGCAAGACAGGGAGAGAGAGAAAGCACAAATAGGGGTGTGGGGCAAAGGGAGAGGGACAAGCAGAGTCCCTGCTGAGCAGGAAGCCCAATCCAAAGCTCCATCCCAGAACCCTGAGATCATGACCTGAGCTGAACACACATGCTTAACAGTGTGCCCCCCCTTATTCTTGTTCAATAAAAAGATATATTTGTGATACTCATTAAGGTATATTCTTAAATGGCCATTTTATTTTTTTAACCTTTTTTAAATTTTAAAAAGATTATTTTATTTTATTTTATTTTATTTTATTTTATTTTTAAGCAGGCTCCATGTCCAACATGGGGCTCAAACTCACAACCCTGAGATCAAGCACTGTATGCTTTACTGACTGAATCAGTCAGGTGCCCTTAAATGGCCATTTTAGTAATTAAGTGAAGTTAAAGACTGACATTCTTTGGATGATTATATATTTATGCACAAACCTCCATTTTTAATGGTTATTAAACTAATTAGTAATTCTTACTTGAAATATTTGTTGTTTTCCAACTGCTTTTTTAGTGCGTTCTATAATTTTTTCTGTAATTACCTGTTTGCAAATTAAAAGGTTATAGAATTGAAAATAACATCATGATATTAAAAAAAGATTTATTTATTTAATTGAGACAGAGCAAGCATGCACATGGGAGAAGGAGCAGAGAGAGAGAATCTCCAAGTAGACTTTTTGCTGAGTGTGGGGTCCCATGTGGGGCTGGGGCTTGATCTGATGACCCACGAGATCATGACCTGAGCAGAAACTAAGAGTTGTTGGCTTAACCAGCTGAGCCACCCAGGTGCCCCAAACATCATAATTTTTATGTCCATGATAGTCTAAGCAAATTTAGTTTTTATTAAATACATAAATTTAGAAAAATGAGTATCTATAACTAAATTAGTTCTTTATTTGAAATGCATATTATCTAATTGAACAATTCCGCGAGAGAAAATGTTGAATGTAAATATACATTCAAAAAAAGGAGAAAATGGCATTTTTAGTATTTTATTAAGTAAAATAAGTTACTGTGTTATAAGAATAATGATTAAATATTTTAGATGTTATATATTATAAATTCAGTTGTCCTGCATTATCTGTTATTGTATATACCCTTTTATTAATTATATTGTTTGTGTTCTATAAATAGTTTTCTTTATATTTTAGAATAATGATTGATAAAGATGAGGAAGCATTTACTGAGCAAATAATCTCAGTTATTTTAACCTTTACACAAGCATTCTAAAACTTTAATTTCATTTACTCTAGTAAATGTGAACCTCTACAAAAATTTCTAAGTTTCCATCTACTTGGACATAGAAGTTATTGAATATTCACATAAGAAATTATCGCCTTGAGTACTGCATATTCTTTAGGAGATTTCATATCATGTATTAAAGATTATGAAGATTTAGGTACTCTAGACTTTAGACTATTTTGTTCCTTTTGTTTCATAACTTAAGTTGGTATTACAAATGCTGTATTTAAATCATCAAACTTTTATATTATAGGACGTAGACATGTTAGCTTAAGGTTTTATGCATATTTGACAAAAATAACTTTAGTCCTATAGTAGTTAAGCACAAATTGTTTAGCATTTGCAGTTGTAACATAAATGCTAATTATAATTCATTGGCAAACCATTTAAGATTTTATGTAAGTTGACTCCAAGACATTTTCTTCCAAAACAGTTGTTACATTTCCCCATGTTTCCTGCATGGTGGATTTTTGAATTTAGCATCTGACATGTTTTCTCAACTACTGGTTTATAATGAAAACATGTAGGTACTCGAGGGAATGTGTTAAAAGCAAAAATTCTATGATCCTTGAAAGGTAAATGACAGCGCTGAGATTGTCACATCTGGATCAGAAATGTCTCATCTGTTTATCTATCTAAACAAACACAAATAAGATAATTAAGCACCTAACAATGCATGTTTTGAAAAACAACTTATGGCTTTGATTAGGTCAGAACCCAGTGACTTTTTAAAAAATTTTCTTTGTTCCTACATATGAGTAAAAATGGATTGACCTTCAACAATAAGGGCCTTTGAATAATCACAGCAAATCTATTATTTCATATTTTGAAATCTGAAAGTAAAATTAATCCTCAGCTTTCAAACAATCATATATATATATATCACATATAGTTAAACATACATATTTATATACATATACACATAAATACACATGCATACACATGTATATAATCATGTATATTATAGGATGCCTAATTATTCAGCTAAATTTATCTTACCATATTTTCATCCTTATTAGAATAGAGCTAATACATTTCAGGGTTTCTAACCTATGGCAGTGAAAAATCAGTCACACACAAAAGCAAAATGAATCCCTTGGAAAATCACAATTGTTTACATTTAAAATAAGTTTTTAGCATCATAGTAAGCTGTTTATTGATTTTTAAATTTAGCTTTATATGTAGATTATTAACTTAAAGAAGAAATTTTAATGTAAGCTAATATGTTCTAAATTGTATTAGTTTAACTCCTAAAAATACTTATTTTGACATTTCAAAGATAGGAAATTAAATATTTTGTTTACGTTCCAACAAATTTTAAATTAGTATAATCATGCTTTCTTGTTGAATTGAAAACATTTTCTTTAAATTTTAGTCATATGGCTTGCCTTTTAATATAATCATACTTTCTTGTTCAGGTAGTAGTAAAGTAGTTGTTTAATTAAACATGTCATTTGTTTACAATATAGTGCTTCAGAAATTCTAGTTCAAAAGATAGGATAAGAATTTATATCAAACATTTCAATCTGACAAGTAAATTACATTTCTTCTACCTTAAATAGGAAAGCAGAAAACTCTAGCAGTGATGAAAAGACATATTCTTATTACTTAGAGATATGATATGTATCAGTCTACAAAATATGAAATTTTCCACCTTTAAGATTAAGACAAAATCTCAACAATCACTAAAACAAGGATCTGTCTTGACTTTTAGTATTTTAAATATTATATTAAAATTGTCCCTCCTTTCCTTAGTCAACTTGGAAGGTTAAAAAAAAATAGCAGGATGGATTTTGATATGAAAATCTGCATAAAATGAAATCCATGAGTTATTATACATATTTGAAAAATGAGAAGTCTCAGTCAATACCATTCAAAATGTCTCCCATTTGCCAAAGCAGAATTAGGAGAATTATTTATATTTTTTACAATTTATTAAGTAGCCTTTGGTGTAATTTCTCCTTCACATAGAGAGCATTTGTTGTTATAGCAATTACCATTACTTTTACTACAGTAAAAGAATTCTCCTAACTTTTAAACTTCTGAAATGAAAAATCTCAATAAAAATTATATATGTAAAGTAAAAATTTTATATAGTGCTTAATTTGCAAAGAAATTTGGATAATTTTCTAAAGCCCTATGGAACTAGAGGACAGGTTTTATATTTTGGTTATCTTTTATATAACTAGAGTATAATAACTGTTTCTGAAAAAATATTTCTGGTTTTCATTTTCTCATCAAAATTAAAACATTATATGGGAAAATGAAAAGATTGCTAATAGTTATGAATGAATTTCTAGTTTATTGGAACAAGGCAAACTGATGGTACTGTGTCACAAAACATAAACAATCTGATTTTCTGTTCTTTACTCAAAGTTCAGCTCTTATGAGCTTGTTAAATATGTTTTCAAAATTACTGAAATATTGCCTCTTTATGAATTCAAGGTAAATATAAACATCCATTTCTTCATTTTCTATGAGATTTTTCCCTCTCCTGTTAGGTTTTAAAAATTATTATGATAGGAACGTTGATATTAACTAATATTTATTGAGTGATTATTATGTGCATGACACTTTACATATGTTTACTATTTGGATACATTTGGTCATATCTCCATACACACACACACACACACACACACACGTTGTTATGCTCAGGACGTACTTATATTTTGTTGAATAGATTAACATTATATATGAAAGGGAAATTAAGAGCCAGTCTTTTATAATTAAGTTAACAAAAAGGAATGTTAAAATGTGGTAAAACCAATCTGGTATTATTTTTTTTGGCAGTTATATTTTTTCTCTCCTCGGTGAACCACAAAGGAAGAAGATGCGTATGATTTTTACAGGGGTGAAATAGGTTGTCTGTCAGTTGGGTTTAGGCGACAGTCTGTCTGCAAGCCGTAAGATGATCTGCCGAGCGCCAGAGGAAAGCAGGCAGGATTCCTGGCTTGCAAGAATAGATATTGATCTACCTTAGCCACCTAAACAATGCCTCACCTGTTTGCCTTGTCCATACCTTATTTTACGCAGTCTAATGCTTGTTTTGTTTGACTTTTCTTTTATTTCTCTGGATCTGAGCTTTGATACACTTTGGGGAGTACATAAACACAGTGTTGTACTTGAACATCACCATACTTCTGAGTCCTCTGGTGGCTTAGGACCACCCCTCCCTCTTGAATAGCTCTGTTATTGAAAATTATGAACCAGAGCTAAATTACTAGGCCTCATACAGAAGGAGTTGATCCAGCAGCCTAGTGTCCAATAACACTGAATGTGAGATGCTACTAATTACTGCCCTATGGACCTTGTTGAAAATTTCTTAAATTTCAGCTGGTAAAAGGCTTTATTATTAATAATTCCTTTTATTCCTCAGCAGATAGTTGAAAGATAAGTTACTACAGTATTTAGAATTCTATCCATTTTTTTTGGAGCACAACTATGTTACTATGTACTGCCTCAAGCACTAATGAAACACAAAACTACATTCAGCTTCCCAGTAAACTATAATATAAATATTTTACCAGCACTTATTATTAGTTTGCCATTTCCTGCTGACAGCTATTCCAACTTTGCCAGCAGGCACTGGATCTCACAATTGTATTATGTTTTGAACAAATAGCGACAAACACAAATTCTCACAAAATAAATGAACAAGATTTCCCGGGAAAAAAAAAACCTCTCCCAATGTTAAATGAATATTTCTTTCAAACTCTGACATGTAATATTATTTAATTTGCATATTGCACATTTCACTTTTACTGGAAAACAATTAAATTAACGAGGAACTAAATAATGTGCACTCAGGGATAATTTAATATTACTTGTTATTTGATTTTAAGTTTTTTTTTTTAACTTTCTGCTATTTTAGAGAAGCCCACATCTGAATACTTATATTGATAATGGAGCACTCTGGTTTTCAAATGATAACAGTTTAGAGAACAAGCAGGGAATAAAGCACCCTATTTAGAACCACAAAATAAGAAGACTTATATAAAACTTTGTGCTTTTTTCTGTGCTGTGCTAAGACCATAAAACTTAGCAACTGTTGAAATCTGAAAGTGTTTAAAATGTGTCTTGGCTTTAAACTGGAATAACTTTCTACTACTGCTACTTATATCAGTGATAATCTCTCACCAGCAAATATTATCCACTCCTTTGCCCTACTCTTGCTTTCACCACCTTTGTTAGATCAAACCCTTAACTTACTCAACATTTGCCCACTTGGAATTGACTGTGGCTGGAGAAAAAAATAGAAAAAAATGTTGACTGATTTCACCTTAAGTTTGGGGTCAATTTTCACAAACAGCTCTTTAATACCATGTAGCACTCATAGTACATTTTCCTAGCTCATTCATAAGATGCAGATAATTATTTTACATCCTCTCTCCTCAAGATCTCCAGCCTATCTTTCCTCATCTTCATCCTAAACTGCTGACCATAATTTCTACCCCACTAAGAATGAAACAAACAAAAGAGCTTTTCTGTGAGCTCCTACTTTAAAAAAAATTTAGTTAGCCAACATACAGTACATCATTAGTTTCAGATGTAGTGTTCAATAATTCATCAGTTGCATATAACACCCAGTGCTCATCATATCCCGTGCCCTCCTTAATACCCATCACCCAATTACCCCATCCCTCCACCCACCTCCCCTCCAGCAACCCTCAGTTTGTTTCCTAGAGTTAAGAGTCTCTCATGGTTTTTCTCCCTCTCTGATGACTTCCCATTTGGTTTTCCCTCCTTTCCCCTATGATCTTCTGTGCTCTTTCTTATATTACATATATGGGTGAAATCATATGATAACTGTGTTTCTCTGATTGACTAATTTCATTCCGCATACTACCCTTCAGTTCCATCTACATTGATGTAAGTGGTAAGTATTCAACCTTCCTGATGGCTGAGTAGTATTTCATTGTATATGTATACATATACTACATTTTCTTTTTCCACTCATCCATCAATGGGCATCTCATATGAGCTTCTACTTCTACCTATCTACATTTGTGCAAATTTATTTGAATTTTTTATTACCATACTTCTGGAAAAAAATCTAGCTCTCTACTTTTTACTAGATCCTGTCCTTCTGTCCCCTACTCTACAATATGAATCTAACAATTCTCTCTTCTCTTTTTTGCACCATATATACTTCCCTTGCTACTGGGTGGTTCACATCAGTGTGCGCGCGCGCGCACACACACACACACACACACACACACGATATTTCTTGTACTTCTAAAAAACTCACTTTTGCCTCCACTTCTCTTTCTGGTTCATTCTCTTTAAAACTGTTCCTCTTCTCTCATTTCTTTAAAAAAATCCCTGAAAAAGAGTTTTTATATGCAGTTTCCAATTTCTCTTTCCTATTTTTTCTTTAATCCAAAACTTCACAGAAATGGCTTTTATTAAGGTTGACGGTGAACTCCATGCTGCTAAATCAAATGGCCAATTCTCAAGCCTCCTGTGACTTGAACTCTCATTAACATTTGACAAAATCAATCACTATCTCCTCTTACAACATTTGCTTTATTTGGCTTGTAGGAAGACAAACTTACATGTTGTTTTGTTTTATGTTTGTTTGTTTTCCTACCTCTGGATGTTCCATCTCAGATTTTTTTATATTTCCTCCCAGTTTCCCTGACTTCTACATACTGCAGTGCTTCTGGGTTCAGTACTAACATCTATTCTTTTTTGACCCTTAAGAATTACCTTGTCAAAGTTGTCCACTCTCAAGGCTTTGATATGGTGATTTAATATATAATGTATAAATAACATATAACATATAATATATAAGTCTATAATAATATAAAACATACAAATATATTATATAAAATATGTTTATATTTTAAAATACATTATGTAAATATATAGAATATAAACCTATAAACATGTTATATATAAACCAACATATAAACATGTGATTGATTCAGATTTCTTTTACGAATGACATTCTTCACAGTTACCCACAAGATATGTCCACTTGGAAAGCAAATATACACTTTAAGTTTAACATGTCCAAAGATAAACTTTTAGTATCCTCTCACACCTGCTCTTCACCCATTTTTCTTCTGGTCAGGGAAAGTCAACTCCATTCTTCTAATTACACAAGCTAAAATTCCTTAGCATGCCCTTCGGCTATTACCTTTCTTTCGCATACAACATTCATTCTGTCAGTGATTTATGTTAGGTGATATTCTCAAAATGTATCCAAAGTCAGCCATTCCTTCCACCTTCACTGGCACATCTTGGGTCCAAGCTATTCACCATATCTCCCTGGATTATTAAAATAGCCTCTGCTTCTGCCCTTGTCTCTCCTTAGTTTTTAGTTTTACTCAACCAGTAGCCAGGATATGTTCAAATCTAACTCAGCTAATCTCAGTTTTCTGTTCAACTTCCTATTGCTTTCTTATTTTAGTCAGGCTAAAAGCCAAAATCCTTGCAAAGATTATAAGGCATTGCATGACCTGTGCTCTTCCTTATCTTTCTGACTTCATAGCCACTTCCTCTCTTCATCACCCTGTCTCGCCACTTTGGACTTCTAGCTGTTTCTCAAAGGTACAAACATTGCTCCCTTAACAGGACCTTTACATTTCCTATCCCCTCTGCTGGGAAAGCTCTCCCCTGCCCTAGCCACACGCACATGTAACAAACAAATGGCTGACTCCCCACTTCACACAGATTTCAATGAGTCCTTCCCAGATAATACTATAAAAAATTTCAAGTCTTCTCCCATGCTTTCTATGATGTTTCCCTATTTTATTTTTCTCCTTATCATTTAACTAACATAGTATATATTTTACTTATTTATCTTATTTATTGTTTCTCTTTCTCATTTGAATGCAAGCTCCATGATGTTAGGGGTTTTGTCTTTTTCTTTTACTTTTTTGTTTTTAAAGATTTTATTTATTTATCCGACAGAGAGATTACAAGTAGGCAGAGAGAGAGGAGGAAGCAGGCTCCCTGCTGAGCAGAAAGCCCGATGCGGGCCTCGATCCCAGGACCGTGAGATCATGACCTGAGCTGAAGGCAGAGGCTTTAACCTACTGAGCCACCCAGGCACCCAGGGGTTTTGTCTTTTTCATCTTATTTTGTCTGTGATAAATCTCCAGGGCTTAAAACATGTCCTAAGATAAGGTTGATAAGTATCTGTTTAATGAATATATGAACACATAAATAAATGAATGAATGAGTGAAGATTTGGGGAAACCTGTGTAAAGAAATTATTTTATTAAACATTAATTTTTTGGTAATTATTTACAAATTGTGTGATGTCTGATGAATTGAGGAAACAATTAATAATGTATTTTTCTTCTCAGATTCTTCTGGTCTAAACTGCCAACTCTGCCATTGCACTCGCTGATTTCAAAGGCTTTGTTATGAGGTATGTAATAATTTAATCTTCTTATATATTCTAGATTTCCCATGAAAAAGGATGCCAGTTAGTGCCTATTTATAAAATTCATTATGGATGAATGAAAGTAATTTAAAATGACCTATTCTGGAATTTAAAAAATTATAATCAGAAGAAATGTGTAATGATCTCTTTTCCTCTGGACTTTTGCATCTACATATCTTTGGGCCCAGTATGCAAAATCTTTTCTCAACTTTTAAATCTCTGTCCTTGAAGTCTCTGCTTAAATGTCACTTTCTTGATAAAATCTTCTGTTAACCACTTCGATCTCTGCAAATGGGATTAAGGGCCATACTTACCTCTGTCATGATACTACACATTGGTGAAAAAGTGTATTTTTTCAGTCTCATAATAAATAGACTACAAATGAATTGGAGGCAAGTCTCTTGTCTTATTTTGTTTTGTATACACCTCACAAAACTCAATGGCTAAAATATGAACAAACATTTAATAATGGTTTAGTATTCTAGGTACTTCCCTCTAGAGATAAGACTTAATCAATTAAATTAAGACGCGAGAGAATGAAACACGAGCTGTGTCTGTTTTGGTCATTTTTGCATTTTGTGTCTGTGCATAATAAATATTTAATACATGGTGTTGAACGCAATTCTATGCAGTGAAATTAATAAAGAATTAAGGCACATGCCATTCCTTTCTACTGTCTGTGTTGGTAAGACTCAAAGGGTCTTCAAGAACCATCATGCAATAAATGTACTCTGTTAACACAGAACAAGCTTATCACATTGACCTAGGTTTTTGGTACTTTCCTTTACAAAAATCTATTTGAGGAAGATCATTTTCCCAAAAGCCAATTTGCAGAAGGCTGATTTGTCAAGTTTGTTTCTTTTAACTTTTCAGTGTTAGCAGTCAAGTTTTTATTTTGTTATTATAATAGCATTTCAAGTAATGTCCAAATGTTCTCTATCTCAGCTCCCTGTTTGCATATGTAGACTAAGGGGCAGACACTGGAGGAGATAGAGTAGAGAATGTGGAAAAACTGAGGAAAGCTCAATATTTCTCTTCACCAACTTCATATTATTTGTGTAATATGAAAACAAGCATATTACTCAACTACACAAACTGGGTTTGCCCTGTTGTAGTCTCGAATGCAAGATAATTGCCAAGTGAATCAATATCCCTTCCCAGCACAACGCCCCCCCAACAATCACTTCCCATAGCTCTATCCTAAAAATGTAATTAAATTTTAGGTTAAAAGAATATTCTGACCCACAGATTGGGAGAAAATATCTATAAATCACATATATAACAAAGAATATGAAACTCAATATACAAAGAACTCTTACAACTCCGCAATAAAAAGTAACTGATTTTAAAGGTGGACAAAAAATTCGAATAGATGTTTCTCTAAAGGAGTATTCAAATGGCCAGTAATCTCATGAAAAGATGTCCAACAACATTAGTCACTAGGGAAATGCAAATCAAAACCACTATGAGACACCACTTCACACCCATGAGGAGGGCTAAAATAAAAAACATGGACAATAGGAAGTGTTGATGAGTATGTGGAGAAATGGGGACTCTCATATATTGCTGGAGGAATGGTAAAATGGTACAGCACTTCAATAAGGCAATTCCTCAAAATGTTACCTTTGTCTCTTTCCTGAATTTGACTCCCTGTTTAAGGATTTCTAGACTCTGTTTCTTTGACTCACTTCTTTGAGTTGGTGGAATTGGCCTTTTAATAGCTTCCTGAGAAAGGTTCCCTGGAAGATAAGTTATTTGAGATATTATCTGGAAAGACAACATTCTGTTCTTATACTTGATTGATAGTCTTGTAGGAAAACTTTTTTTCTCAGTATCTTTAAGTTATTTCTCTATTGTTTTCCGCTTCCTATTCAGTGATGCTATTGCGCTGTTGAATCCTGTTTGTGTTTTAACTACTCTTTGTTGTTTACTTGTTTATACTATAAAATATAATTAATGCCCCTAATTCCTCTTGGGCAGGTCTACTCATTCAAAGTGAAGTGGAACATTTCTACAATGATGAAGAATGTGGGATAGTTTAAAATTCAATTTAATAGTCTAGACAATGTATATTCCTCAGTGAATTTGTCCAATAAAACTAATTTGACTTTTCTAACTTTTGCTAGCTTTATTGGCATTTCTTTTGATACACATTAGATGACATTTTAATTACTTAGAATAGTGGTCAGATGGTAGTTAACACGTGGTGGGAGATCATTAACTAAAACGAAATCCTCTTCTGTAAAACATTTTTTTCTTTAAAGTTATGAAAAAGTCAATCCATGGGAAAAAAAAGCTTTCAACTGCTGAAGTAAAGTGATCAGGGAACAGAAGTTTAGAGCAAATACTAAAAAGAGAAGATAATTTTTGAACTGACAACCCATTTATTTATATTTACCAGATAATTACTTTACCTCCTGCAATACTTTGATTATGAAATAAAGGACTGAGGAAATTAACTGGATTAATTCAGCCAAGAAAATGGTCAGTTTTTTATTTAAATTGTTTCCAGACGTTTTCAATCAGGTGGGTAGCTGAAAAGATATTCTCTATCCTTCCGCCCTGGGAGTATATCAGAATCTCAGCAATGGGAGTTGAGAATATAGGGCAATGCGGGTAAAAGAAGGGACATGCATATATTTTGTAAGAGTTCCCCAGGGATTCAGATACAACTCCATGTTGGTTTAACCAAAGCAGACTTGTATTTCTACTTTACAGTAGCCACTTTACTCAGTCTCTCAGTTGCCTTTTATCTACCTAGTCCTGCCAGTACTTCCCCCTCCTCTCCATTTTCGGAAGGGAAACTAATTGTGATAAAGTAAGACATTTTGTAGTGAAAGGATACAGTTTTAATACTTTTAAAACATTTCAAAAAGCAATACAATTAGCTAAGCACTTATGTTTTATTAGTAATAGCAAGCAAAATTAATAAGTAAATTCAACTAAAAATGATTATGTGTCAGAGTGTATAGTTTTTACATTGACATTTCACATAATCTGACTTTGCTTAGAAGAGAAATCACTCGGCTGTTAAAATTACTTTTAAAGAGCTGTCAAAATTGGAAAACCTGCTGTCAAAAATATGATGAGAAAAGTTTAAAAATGGTAAAGTATGTTGACTTAGACAAAAAATATTACCTTCATGAAGGAAAACTTGCATATTTATCATGATCTTCTAAAGGGATGATTTCCGCCCCCCCTTAAATTGGACATCTTTGTTTTAAAATTTGTATCTTGACACATGTATTTTCACTTTAATAGCAAAATGAATGAAACCATTTATATTTGTACCACAATGAGAACATGTCTAGGTACTAGAAAATGCTAAAATATTAATGCCATCTATGATCCTTCTTAGTATTATTTATTTTGCTACATTAAAAAAAGATTTTATTTATTTATTTTCAAGAGAGAAAGAATGTGAGTGAGGGGAGGGGAAGAAGGAGAGGGAGACAGATCATCTCAAGCAGACTCTCCACTGAGCATGGAGCCAAGACCAGACTCAATCTCACAACACTGAGATCGTGACCTGAGCCGAAGGCAGATGCTTAACCCACTGAGCCACCCAGGTGCCCCATTTTGGTTCATTTTTAATTAAAGAGGAATTTTAACCCTTGTCCTTGTTTTCAGCTTCTTGGACTTCTTATATATGTATTTATGAACTAAAAACATTTTAACTAATAGAAGGATGCAAATCTATGTTTTCTGGAAAGCTTGGTGAGATTTTTATATTTCTATTCTGCCTATTCAAATTATAAGAAAATATTATCTCCCATATGCCAGATGCTCAGTTATGCACCACAGAGAATTTGAATTCCAAATGGTTAATTTTGAAACTTCACACTAATCTTCACTTAAAGATTGATCCTTCTGTCCCCATCATAATATAATTCAAAAGACATAATATTTGAGGGCCTTGGAATTGAGGAAAGATACATTAGTAAAACTAAGGCTCTTTTAAACTCTTTCCATAGTACTATGAGTAAAATCTGTCAATAATTTAAACCCCAAAGAGTTGAATTTCTCTTTGAAATAGACACTAGGATTCTCCAGAATATGTTAAACATTAGATTATCAATTCTTAATAAAAATAAATAAGGATTTATATTTAGGTGAATAAAATATATGAATATGAAATAAACCACAAGATTTCCCCCTATTTTTCTGCCTCTATAAATAATATAAGTCTTAAAGTTAGTAGGTTGAATGACTACTTTGTCCATTTGTTACTGTTGTGTGACCTTAGGTATTTGCCTCTTTCTCCATATGTACACTACAAGTAATCAGAATTATCCCCAATCTGGCACATTCACAAAAATGTTATGAGGATTAGCTTAAAAATGATTGTAAAGAACTTTGTAAATGTACATGTTTGAATAGCCCTGTTTTACAAAGAAGGAAAACAAAGTAAAGATACATCTATAATGGAGTGGATTATTTGAGCTGTAATTGTGGAAGAAAAAATTTTCCCTGCAAAAAGAATAACAATACAATTCTTCTTGATAAGCAAAGAATGTTGTTTTATGATAGCTACTACTTCATTGTTATGTGAAATCATTTAGGGTTGGCTATTAGACATCCTTATGTTTACATAATACATCCTTCTATTTTATTGCCGCTAGATTTAATCATCAAAATTTTAAAAATTGAATTTTATGCACCACATAATACATGTATCCTAAAACATACAAGCTTAAACAATAAAGATACTTACAAACATTGCCATGAGTGAGAGAAATGTAATTTCATGGCATTGACTTGAATGCCAGAATAATTTTAGATGTCAACTATATAGAAAATTAAGTGTGGGGCTTGCAAATTTAAACATATTTGAATCTGAATATATAAATCTCATTGTTTTCAGAATCATGTTGACATACCCTTATTACACACATGCACAAGAAACTACAAATTTAGAACTCTAACTGGTAATCCAAAATAGAGTATGTGTACATTGAAGAAAAGTTTGTGTTGCTATGGGAACTTTGGCTTTGTTTACATTATATTGCAAACTATATTATGTGCCTTGGTTCACCTTAATGACTACTTTCAGATATTGCTAATTATACTATTTTCCCTCATTCACTCTGATGATTAACTCCTTAAGGTTAATATTGCTCATCTTTATTGAGTTAGTTCATATTTTTCTTGAATACAGAAATATGAACTTACATTTACCTTCATTTGTGAAAATTGCATTATGCATGTCGCCATCACCTGTTCATTACATTAAGTAAAAGGAGTTTAGCTTTTATGAAATTTGCAAAATTACATTTATGAAAATTATAAGCTTGACCTTGTTTGCCTATAGATATAACATATTCCAAATTTTAGAAAATAAAATTTGTGAACATTTTGTTTTGGATATAAAAATGTATAATTTCCTTATTCAGAATTTCTTATAGCATTTTCAAAGAGGAAATCTAGGCCATTAAAAAAATTGCTCACACTTTCAATGTATAGGCAAAGACATGATGAAATATTCATTATGTGTATGCAGAATCCCTTCTGAGTTAGTAGGACTGTATAGAGATAGTAATGAATGTATTACATCATAAATATACCTATAGAACTGATGTTGAATCTCAAAGCTTTAGTTACCTTTTCACATTTCCCAATTAAAAAACTTGAAAATCAGAAAAATTTTAGAATGAAACCTATGTATGGGTTATTTTAATTAGGAGAAACTGGGATTGCTATCTTTATTCAGAAATGGTGCCTGGGTTTCTACTGTGTGCTAGATATGTGCTGGGCATGGGAATTCATGGTAATATAGATACACTCTCATGCGGTTATAAATATCCAAGGAAGCAATTACAATATAGCCATTTCAGATCCTGTATTTTATAAAGCTGCTATTAAATCCCTTAGAATTATTATTTTTTGTCTTCAGGAGCACATTTACTGTGTTTGAGATGATACATCAGGTGGTCTCTGAGCTACAAAGGGTAAAAAATTCTATTTCAAGTTGACATAAGTAAAAGGTAAAACATTTTTTTCCAATAGCATGAACCACATAGAAAGCAAAATATGTTTACTATAAATAACCTCATTCCTGACCTCTATGTCTATTTTTATAACTTCATGCAGTTAATAACTTAAGTTAAAATGCACTATAATATACACAGACACACACATATGTATAATATAGAATATAAAATGCACTATACTATTTGATAAACTTCAGGACCAGTATTCTTAGTACACCACAATATGCATTTTAATATCCTAAAGAATGAAGACTAGTCTGTTTAAAACGTCTACTTGCAAATCTACAGCTACAAAATTCTACTGTTAATAACATTTACCCTTTTGGGGAGTCTTTTAGTCTTCAAGAGATAAAAGCAGAGAAAAGAAGTATATACACTAAGAGGGTTCAAAACAATTCTCCCTGAAATGTGCTACTTTGGCATGTGGACTATTTTGAGCTGAAGGCAATCAAGACCCAGCAGACTCAAGAAAAACTTTTCTCTCTCCCTTAAACTACCTTAAAAAATTTATATAGGGGGCCTAGCCCAGAGAAAGAGTTATAACCAAGAGAAAGCTTTTTTATTTGAATGACTCATCTGTATGGCAGGACAAACATCCAATTATTAAACATCTGCTCTTCTTATCCTGTGAATCACCCTCCTCCCCTTTGAAGTCCCTGGCCTCTAACTCATTCCTTTGGTGGAGATAGCATATAAGCCTCAACGGCCTGACTTATCCCCACGTCTCATATTTTTAAGGGATCTCCGTATGTATGTAATTAAATTTGTTTTTCTCCTGTTAATCTGTTTTATGTTAATTTGATTATTAGACCAGATCAAAAAAACCTAGAATGGTAGAAGGAAAAGTTTTTCCTCCCCAACAACAACAGAAGTCGATATTGCAAAGGCTATTTATATTTGCAGCACTGGTACACCTGGCTGGCTCAGTCAGTAGAGCATGCAACTCTTGATCTCAGGGTTGTAGTTTTGAGCCCACGTTGAGTGCAGAGATTACTTAAAAATAAAAATCTTTACAAATTAAAAAAAGGTTGCAGTACAGTAAGAAGGTGTCCCTATTCCTTCACATTGCATAGAAAATTATGTGAATTATGTTGCCTATATCTTGATGTATTCTGCTTTGTTGGTCAAATACTGAGAAGCAATGCTTCTAACTTGAGTATCTGCAGAGTTGCAGTCTGCCAAAGGGAACAAGTCAGCAGCAAAATCTTTGAAATTGTCAAAGTGGGACTCCAGTTGTCTTTAAGGATATTCATACAGATGGGTCCTTGACTGTTGATGTTGCAATGATAGATTCTGGTGTGAAAAGTAACTTTTGGTGGCTTAAACAGATAACTGGATGAAAACGTGATGTCCAGAAAAACCATGCGACCTTCACGCACACAACCTGGTGGACCAAATATAGTTAATCTTCATTCATAAATGTTATCTCCTTTAGGCCCAGCATGGCGGTAGGGTGGAGGAATGTGGACGACTTCAGTTAGCTCCTTCTGAAGTCTTCACACTAGCAGATAATTCAGTGGTCGTTTTTCTAGAGAGTTTGATGTTTTGTTTTGTTTTGTTTTTCCCTGGGTGACAAGATTTTCTTTATTCTTTTTCTTCAGGCTCTGGAGCAGCGAGGACTCTCGGATCTGCATCTGAACTACCACTGCTGGTGCTGGGGCTATCATCACTGGATCTTTGCCTATCATAGGACATCTCAGTGAAGTTATTTCCTGGAAAATCCAACTGCTCATCTGGCCTATTCATACAGTCCTACAGTGTGGGAGAAAGAGAGGGGTGGAAAAAAACCCTTCCTTAAGGAGATGCAGGCAGCTGGGAGTGGGGGTTGAGGGAGTAAGGAAAAAAAGAAGCCAAGGAGATTTGGGCTGAGGAGTGTGGAAAAATAAAAGTAGGGAAATTATGCCCCTTAGGAATTTTTTTAGGATAATAATTTTTTAAGGGCATGGCCATTGATGATATTTGCAGACAGGGTGATTCAGGTCAAGAAGCAGGGGTTTGTGGAGAAAAGTTTTATGTATGATATAGGAATGATGGATACACAACATTCTCCCTTTGTCAAAACCCACAGGACTTTTTATAGCACTAGAATGAATTTTAATGTATGCAAATAAAAAAGTCTTTTAGAAGGTTGGGAGATCCCAGAATGGAATGCATATTGTCACAAAACAATCTAACTGTATGACATTAACAAAACAACCTCACTGCAGGGATGGGTAGTAAAAGTTCTGGCCTTAGTAAGTTTGGAAATGAGTGGAGTATGTAAGACCAAAGCAAAGGAATTGCATGCACATAAACAGTTATAACTTTGGTTAATATTTGTTTTCCATAAATGTATGGGCTAACAATTCTGAAGCCACTATGCATATATACTAAAATTGAAGAGTTAGGTAGATGGATGGCAGATAGTAGAAGTCAAGTTTCTCACTGTTGAAGCTGGAGAAAACAAGCAAATTAGAAAAGGCTAGAATGATCTATTTGGTAATATAGAGTGGGAGACATCATCATAAACTCATTTTAGCTTAATACAGAGTCGGAAGGATACATATAGAAATATTTATAGAAATGTGTATATACAAAAGTTAATATAAACCCATGTATTTCCTTACTCTGTTAGCTGAGAGGGCCTAGAAGCAAGGACACCAAGTAGTGATAAGCACACTTAGCACACTTAGTACATAGCTCTTGGTTTCCAGAGCTACTCTCCGATTATAGGATCTAGGGCTCCTTGGAGAAAAAGCTGATTCTAGGGCTAGGACAGGGAATATACAAGATGAGCATGGAAAACCTTATAGTGTCAGAAAGTAAGGAAGTATTCAACACACACACACACACACACACACACACAGACACACACACACACAGAGTGATGTCAGTATGTCAAAGGGATACAGAAGCCAACTGAAATAGCTTCTGATGGCCAAAGCTGAAATGACCTGAGCATCAAAATAAAGTAGTATTGAATTATAATCCAAAGTGTAAGATAAATATCCATGAATCCCTCCTGATATAAATAAATGGTTGAGTAAATAAACAAATGGGTGTGAATAGACAAATATCCTCTGTAGTAGAATTCCAAATGATTTATACAGAAACTCTACCCTCAAGAAGATGAAGTATAACTCCTTCATTTAAGTGTGGGCTGTACATAGTGACTTCCTTCCAAAGGGTACAGAATGAAAAGTTGGGGAAAAAGAGTAACTTTACAGAGGAGAAACCTTACAAATAGTACCTGAGCCAGGTGTTCAAGGTGAACATAAACAGTGACAAGTCATATTAATGGATTCATGACATATGAAAAGAATGGCACTTTAGCCTTGGAACTTCCTCTCTAAAACTCATAACCCCGCACTAGAGGGACATTAAATAAAATAGCTTAACAGTATTCCTCCAGTCTGGCAGGATCATCAGACACAAGGAAAATTTGAGTAACTGTCACAACTAAGAGGAGCCTCAGGAGACCTGACAACTAATGTGACGTCTTGGGTGGAATTGTGGAGTAGAAAAGAGCCTTTGGCAAATAATAAGGAAATATGAATAAAATATGGACTTTAGTTAATAATGATGTATCAGTATTTGTTCATTAATTGCAACATATGTACCATACTAATATAAGATGTTTATAATGGAAGACAAAATATGTAGTATATGGAACTGTACAGTAGAACTCTGTACTACTTCTGAAACTTTTCAATAAATCTAAAAGTATTCTAAAATAAAAGGTTATACAGACAAATCTTTACTAAACACTCTATTGGATCCCATTCCTGCATTCTACCAAGACTCTTTCAGTCTTTATTTCCAGTGAACCTTTGAGGCCCGCAGGTCTGGCTCAGTCAGATCAACTCTCACCGAGGGTAAAGGGAATGTGAAAGCAGCTTCCACTGACAGAGTCCATTATGTCAGGCTTTCTTTTAAAAAGATTTCTGATGCTATGTATCTGCCCTGTCTCTTCTGTTCTTCTCCTTCAGTTGCTTTATATCTTCTCATTGTTTATAACTTTCTTGTCATAGAATATTTACCATTATTTGCATCTACGGTCCTGATGGTGACTACTTGCTGATGTTGTTTCTGGTTTTTGTTTAAATTCTCAAATTTTTATTTAATTTTTTTCAAAATTTTTATTTAAATTCTAGTTAGTTAACATATAGTGTAATATTGGTTTTAGGAATAGAATTTAGTGATTCATTACTTACATATAACACCCAGTGCTTATCACACCAAGTGCCTTCCTTAATGCCCATCACTCATTTAGCCCACCCCCCACTCACCTCCCCTCCGGCAACCTTGTTTGTTCTCTATAGTTAAGAGTCTTTTATGGTTACTTCCCTCTCTTTTTTCCCCATCCCCTATGTTCATTGGTTTTGTTTCTTAAATTCCACATATGAGTGAAATAATAATGGTATTTATCTTTCTCTGTCTTATTTCACTTAGCATAATACACTCTAGCTCCATCCACATTGTTGCAAATGGCAAGATTTCATTCTTTTTGATGGCCAAGTAATACTCCATTGTATATGTATACCACCTTTTCTTTATCCATTCATCAGTTGATGGACATTTGTGCTCTTTCCATAATTTGGCTATCGCTGATAATGCTTACTTGCAGACTTTGAATGTACTACCTGTTTAAATCTTTCTATTTAAGTAGGTGTGTGTGTGTGTGTGTGTGTGTGTGTATTGCTAATGTTTTATTTATTTAAAGTCTCTTTCCTACCTCTTTCCATAGCATCCCTTTCCACCAATTTTGAATATTTTAATTTTTTTATTTCGCCTTCGCCAGACTTTCATCACATTATATCTTTAAAAAAAAAGAAAAAAAAAGAAAAAAGTGAAGGTAGGGAAGGGAGAGGTGAGGGAACTCAAAAATGGAAAAGGACAAACAGAGATGTGCAATAAATATAACTGGAGATTGCTACAAACAGTACAGCTCACATAATAAAAGTTGTACAGGCAAAAAAAAAGAATAATACAGAAAATGTTTAGATATTTTTTCATATTTAATCATTTTTAAATTTGTAGGGGCACCTGGGTGGCTCAGTGAGTTAAGCCTCTGCCTTCAACTCAGGTCATGATCTCAGCGTCCTGGGATGGAGCTTGGTATCAGGCTCTCTGGTTAGCGGGGAGCCTGCTTCCTCCTCTCTCTTTGCCTGCCTCTCTGCCTACTTGTGATGGCTCTGTCAAATAAATAAATAAAATCTTTAAAATTTTTTTAAATTTGTAATATTTTACCACATTTGCTGTATCACCTCTCTCATGCATACTTTCTTTCATATATATGTATGATTCATTTTTCTAACTCATTTGAGAGTTGGTTATATATATTAAGCCCTTTCCACCTTTAAAACTTGAGTAATTAGTGTTCATTTCTTAAGAAAAAAATTTCTCTTATGTAATCCAAGTATAGTTATCACATTTAAGAAACTTATCTTTGATAGAATGTTTTTATGCCTTTTAAAAAGTATTCCCAATAATGTCTTTTACAGTATTTTATTTAAAGTTTATTTTTTTTTTTAGTGATCTTTAAATCCAACACAGGGCTTGAACTCACAACTCCAAGATGAAGAGACACATGCTCTTCCAACCGAGCCAGCCAGGCACCCCTTTTATAATATTTCTTAACATTGGTAGAATATACACTCTAGGATCACTCAGCTTTAAGCTGGAAACTTCTTCAGACTTTTTAAAAAATAATTTTTAATGTATTTTTTAAATAGTTTATTTTTAAGTAGTATCTATACCCAACATGGAGCCCAAACTCAAAACCCTAAGATCGAGAGACACATGCTCTACTGACTTAGCCAGCCAGGCCCCCAGACTTTCTTTTAATCTTTCATATCACTGACCTATTTTAAGGCCAATTATTTTATAGACTGTTCCTCAATTTAGAGTTGCCTGGTTTTTCTTTATGATTAGACTCATGTTGTGCCTACCTGGCTGGAATATGACAAAAGAGATATCCGTTTCATGGTATCATATTCATGGGTCCATACTGTTGATATTAATTTTGATCACCTGGTTCTCTCCTGCATGATTACTATTTTCTTCTTGCAACCAACAAGCAATTCTGCAGGGAGGCATTTAAGAACCATGTAAAAATCCTGCTGTTTATCATAATTTTACCTTTAGATTTAGCATCCGCTGATGATTCTTATTTGAACTACTCTTAACTATGAGAGTTGCAAAACAACACTTTTCCAATTCTACCACTCTCTCTGTATTTGTGGTGTCATCTTACTGTAATGGAGATAATGTTTTTCCTGTCTGCCTGTCTTTATGTATCTATGTATCTATCTATCATCATTTCTCTCTCTCCATGTTTCTACCTATCACCTATTTTTTTCTTTAACTTCCTCATTTTTATTTATTTTTTAAAAGATTTTATTTATTTATTTGACAGAGACAGCAAGAGAGGGAACACCCACCTATCATCTATTTATCAACCTATCATCTATCTATTTATCATCTTTCATCAGTATGGACTTATAGATTGTATTTTAACCATTGGGTTATAGTCCATTACTACCTTATTTATTTTGAGTCTCAAATTGCTCCAGACTTGGCCAACAGGAGAACCTATGCTCTGGCTTCTTTATCTTCTTGGCACTTTTCCTCATCCTTTTCTTGGATACTAGCCCCCTTATACAATAAGATGTTTTAGACTCATTTTGTACTTTTCCTGATTTGATTTTTTTTGTGGCAGTTGATAACCTCATTATTGGTGTATTATTGTCTCCAGTCCCTTTCAACAGAACTATGATATGTTATGTATATAAGAAATTAAGAGTGAATACTGATTCCTTCAATTGCAAACCAAACCTATAGGGTGTTTTTTATATTTGTATCTCCTTTCTTCCACAGGAAAAACCCTAACTCACAACAATATCAACTCATTTGTTTGGTTATCTATATATAGAATAACAAATGTACTAAGAAGGGTTCAAAATTTATTAGTTCTTTCTCTTCCCTAGATTGACAGTATACAACCAAAGTGTGTTCAAAACTTACTTTTATTATCATATTTTCCTTTTTCAGTGCATTTATGTCCTTTATTTTAAATGCTGTTGGGTTTGTCTTTCTTTCTTCCTTTCCTTTTCTTCCCTTTTTCTTTCCCTTCCCTTTCTCCTTCCCTTCCCTTCCCTTTCCTTCCTTCTTTTGCATTTAGTTTTAGGTGTTTCCCCCAATTCTTATTAAGTGTTGATTTAGTTTAAATTTTTGATTACGAATACTTCCAAATAGAAACTATTTAAAAAGGCATACTCAGAACAGTCTCACTCCATCCCTTATCCCTTCCATGTGATTCTTTCCACTCTGTATATAAAGATACCCAATGTTATCATTCTCTGGTTTATATTTCATGTTTTTATTTTAATTTTAATATGTTTTCTTTATATTATACTTACCTTGTTCAAACCGCTGTGTGGTTTATCTCTCCTGTTTAGATTCTGATTGACACATTTTCATCATAGTATGTCTTCAAATAACAGTATACCATTTCTCTCCTACCATTTTGTGCTATTTTTGCCATACGTTTTATTTCTACCTAAACTTTTAAGTGAATTTTTAATATTTGTCTTTTTTAAATTTAATGAAAATTAAAAAAATATTTGTCTTAATTTAATTTTCTTTTATAGAAGTTAAAATATTTTATGTCTAATCCATTGTTCATTTCATCTAGTGAATTTATGTCTTCACATATTGTATTTGTTTCTCTTGAGTTTTATATTTTTGTTATGTATTTCATGTTTTCCTCATTATGTTTATGTTACTCTTTAAATTCTTGAACATATTTTTTGATACCTATTTGAAAGTTAGTTCATTCTAATTTTTTTCATCTTCATCACTTATGGTCTTTTTGTGTTGATTTTCTTTTACTACAGATTTAATTTTCTTGCTTTCTCACATATATAACAATATTTTGTTGAATACTGTACATTATAAACTTCATGTTGCTGAGTGTTGAATTTTTAAAATTTTCCTTCAAAATTTTTGTTGTTATATAACTTTGTTCTGCCACGCAGTTAAGTTCCTTACAGTTCAGTTTCATCCTATTAGGACTTTCTTTGAAGCTGTGGTAGAGTAGTTTGGGACAGTCTTTACATTAGGCCTACTTTAGCCTTCTGGGTGTTTCTGTTGAATGCTCTAGGTGTTCAGTGAATGAGGAATCTATACTCTGACTTTTGGGAATTTGAAGTTTTCACACCCCTTTGTAATTTCTGGGAATGACTTGATACACACTCCCTGTTGTCTTTGCCTCAAACTACCGTATGACTGAGCTCTGCTTGGGATCTATCTCCTCACAGTATGGTCCAGAAAGTTCTTCCAAACAGAAATCTAGTTTGATTATAAAGCTCACCTAATTTTTTCTCTTCTCTTAGTGATCAGAGTCATGTGATGCTTGTTGTACAATGTCTAAAAGCACTTTATTTGTATTTTCCCATTTTTCTATTTGGTAATGGTAGGTGGTAAGTCCTGTATTGTTTTCCTGACTCCATCCTGGGCATGATCTCTTGACCCTGAAATCATGACTTGAGCCGAAGTCAAGAGCCAGACATTTAACCAACTGAGCCACCCACATGCCCCATCCCTTAACTTTTTATTTCTGTTTTACCTCACATGGCTTTGGGATCTTGCTCATCAGTTCGGAAACTCTAGATTATAAGCATCTCCCAATTTAGCAAAGTTGGAATTGTGAGGGTTTTAAAATTTTTTAAATTGAGTTTCAATTATTTTCAAGGGAAGAATTAGAGAATCCAGATTCATGAAGCTATGTTAATACCAGAGGTAAGAATCAATTTGTTGATTGTTTAATGCCTTTTAAATGTCATGCTTTAATGCCTTTATGCAGTTGCAATTTACAAAATGGAATATACGTTTTGAACGTACTGTAGATGCTGGATGATCATTGGCATGAAATTAAAATTATGTGATCAAAGACCCCAGATGGAGGTTGGTAATGTAGTGCATAATGAGGATGAACACACTGTCAAAAATGAGAGAGAATGTCAAGGATTATGTTGAAGAAGGAAAAGAAATGTCAGAGTTGAATGACTACTTACAAACTGAGAAACATGCAGAAGGCAGTTATCCACATGGAACAATTAATCTAGGCCAGGTAAGGGTCAGAGATACTATGCCAATGGCAAGAGAACTTGGAACTCAGAGAAAGCCTATTATCTTTTTCCACCATAGTAAGAACTAACAGCACCTTAGCCACTGTGGGGCCAACACAGGTGTGTATTAATATATGGCTAACACTCCTTGGCAACAGTGTTATGCGAGGCATACTGGGGGTTTCAAAAAGTTTGCCAATCTCTGTGTCCATGATAGAGAAAGGTTTTAAAAGGTATCTTTTTCTCTTTCTATATATTATTCTGTTCCATGGTACCAATAAGCTTTATTCTTCTAGTTTATGGATATAAGTTAACTCTATGGCATAATTTCCTGACTAATACAGTCATACCAGATTTTTACCTTTGTGAAATTGCTAGGAAGATTGTTTGAAGTTTATGGCAAGAATAACAAGTGGGACAGACTTTCACAAGATTTTTCAAAATTTGAGGGAATAACAACCTAAATAAGGTATATATCTATAAAATCCTAGAAGATATGTCCATAATTTCGAAGGCCAATATAGTTTTAAAGGAAGGAAATAAAACACTATAGCTTGAAGTTTAGAAGCTTTAGGAAGAAAGTCTGTAATTGCAGTGTGATTTCCTAATAATGGTATTTTAGAGGACAAGTTTACAGCTACCTTTAGACAGTGTGAAAGAAGCTCACAAGTAATCTCCCAAGAGATGACATTGAAAGGAGTGGGGCACCAAGACAGATATTAAACTTTAATGAGTTTAAGTATTATATCTATTTATCTTTAAAGTATTCACCTCTTTAAAATAATGTGATAAAATATAGCATAATAGGAAAACATATCCTATTTTAGAAGTGTAGCAAAACAGGCTGCCCAATGGAAAATTGTGAGTGAGATAATTTGAAGCTGAGAAAATATAAATACAGTATGAGCCCACATACCATGAAAAGTTAACAAATAGGGAAGAGAAGCAGCGGGGGAAACCCCAGGGCATTTAATCTTATTTTATGGTGGCATTCATGTACTGAAAAGAGTGAAAGAACAGCCCCCACACTTCCAGAAGTGAGTCAGTTTCATGTCTCAAGCTGATTATAAACCATTCAAGGGCGGCAGCCTCCCACAGCTGACTTTAACTGTGATTAGAATAGAAGATGGTGGCTAGTTTGGGCTTACCATATGTACCCTGAAGCCTCAAAGCCTGATAGGTAAACTCAGAGTTTCTCTGGGACCAAAACATTGGCTTGCAAATAACTTTCCATTTACATATTCCAAAAAAGACAGCTCATCAACTGGGCAGTCATATATGCTTAAACCATCATCCATACTATCTGGCATACATTTGGCAAACTAGATCAATTTCAAGAGTTTAGGAACACCATCTTAACTTTAAACCCTTTCAACTCTCCATTCTTATTCCCGTCACAAAGAGCAGTATTCCATCTGATGGATGTAGGTCATACTGTTCTCTATAAATTCCCAGTTTTTTGTGTGAGAATCAGAATTTTTATCAAACAGTATGGATCCAGGACTGTTTGTGGTCTAGAAGGTGAGAAAACTTTCTAATTAATGTCATGGTCTTTGATGACAAAACACTCGGTAGAGGTGCTTTTATTTATTTTTCACTTTAATTTTTCAGTGATCCAAGATTCATTGTTTATGCACCATACCCAGTGCTCCATGCTAGAGGTACTTTTAAAAACATAAAAATATTTTTTTTCTTCTCCAATCACATAGGGGATTTCATATTTAGAGATTTCCTTTTAATCCTTTCTTCTTAACAGCTCACTTAGAAGACACATAATAAGGGATAAAGACAAAATAAAACAAAAATGCCTGCTTTGCAGGATGGAAAGAATTTCTACATTTTTCCTTAACTAAAAATAGAAGTCCTAAAACTTGCTTGGGGTGTTCCTATTTCTGCTACATATTTTCAAGTGTTGAGACTCAGCAGTGAAACTACCTCTCATTATTGAAGTTACATGACCAACTTTGATTAAAACAACTGTGAGTGTATCAGAGCTACAAGATAGTAAGTATGTTCTCTGTTATCTGGCAGACAACGAAAACAATATATATTGGATAGTCTGTATTCCGGCATATAGAACAGGTTAATATAATCATACAGATTAAAAATTTTGCAGGCTGTGATTTAAGAAAATTGTTTTTTCTTCTTCACAAAATTACCATCTTATTTAAACAATATGTGGAAATATTTCCCAGTATAACTGGTGGTCACTTTATACCAAACATTAAATATCCTTATTTAATTGTGTGAAAATTCACGGAAAGCATGAAGGTTGAATTTAAGGAAAATATGTTAGTTTTTAAATTATTACCTTTTTTCTGAGCTCAATTTAACCTATTATATCTGGTTTAAAAAATGATAAATCTGAAATAATTGTAGTGGAACACTCAGAAAGAAAAATCCTTTCCCCTCCTGTGCTTATCAAAATGCAAGCCAATTAAAAGAGCTTAGTGATATTCAAAAGGAAATTTCAAATTCTTAAGATGTGTAACATAATGTGGGAGTTATATGTACTGGCTTTTCACAGTATCTCCTTAGTCTTGTTCTCAGATGAACATATCTAAAAAGTAAGTTGAATTATTAAGGCTCCAGGAGATTTAAAACCCCAACTATCCCATCCATATCCCACTAACTTGACAATAATGTATATAATGGGATCTACTCAAATGCAGATTCACTTTTTGTCTTTCCTGGGAGGAAGTTTATTGCAAAATTAAATTTTAACATATTTTTCTTGTAAAGTAAAAAGTAAGAATGGTTGCTAGGCCACTTCATATTCTTCCCAAAGAAAAATAAATAAAGCACATAATTAATCCAGGACAAGTGATCCAGGATTCACATAAGTGGCACTACACATTTCTGAAATGTCCTCCAAACTAAAGGTTTATAATGAGTTAGACAAGAAATTATAATTCACTCTATCAAAAATCTGAAGAGGGAGGGAATATTTTTGCTATGCACAAGCTGAATCAAGTTAATGAGGCATCTAACATTGCAAAAAGAACGTTGTCTATAAATAAATTCAGTCTGATTGGGATGTATTAGTTGTCTGATAATATTCTGTAGCCTACAGATGCTTTGGGTGGAATGTAGATTTCTTAAAAAAGAAAGGCGAATGGAATTACTTCTGTAAAGCTCCAGGTCAATTCTTATAAGTGGCATTAAAAGCAATTTTCCCTTTAAAACATGGCTTAGCATTTTGGATATTTCCAACATAATACATTTCACATAAGACAAAGTGTATTCTTCAGTGAAATCTACTTGAACCTTGGAAGTTGGGGAAAATATCTTTCTACTCACTTATATTTTTTTCCATTGAAATTAGCATGTTAAGGCGCTGCCTATAGGCTGCATACCTAAACTCTAGAGGCTAAAAAGAGGATATAATTAGATTAGAATCTCACCTACAACCTCATACATGGACTTGTGCTTATTGTTGAGAGGACTGTACTTTTATTAATGAGTACCTGTTATTTCTGATTAGCTGCCAGATGTCTCTACAGAGTGGTGTGAATCAAAAATTTTTTTCAATCATATTGGAAGTTCAGGTTTCCAGGAACTTGATTTTTATAAGATTGGAGGGTGTAGAAGTGAAATACATTTTACATTGGCTAGCCTTTTTCTTTTTCTTCAGGGAGCTCCGAGTTTGTTCATATATTCAGATTTATAACTCTAAAGTTGTGTCTCCTCGAAAACATTACAAACAAATTTACTTCCATCACTTTTATCCTTTTGAAATTGTTTTTAAAATGTAAAATGTACACATCTTTACCTTAAAAATTTCAAAGAGTAGGGAAAGGTACAAAGAGAAAAACAGAAGTTCTCCCCACCCCACCACCTTTCCACAAAACCAATCTTTACCTCTTAAAATTTTTTATTATTAGGGCTTTCTCGTGTATTACAAAAAAATTTGAAAAATTCTATGAATTATTAGGGAGCTTCTTAGTTTTATTGACAGATTTTACAGGTTTTGACTTGATTTCTGGGAGTTTTATAGACTTTCTTGGTGATAAAACTTTTTCCTTTAGTTTCTATTCTTTTTTAAATTCCATATTAGTGTCACAATGAGGGGTATAATAAGAATATCTTTTTACTGACATCTTTTATTGAAAGTTCTTTCACTTCCCATTCTTTTAAATAATTCTCCTTATTCTGCCTTAATTGCAAAATTAAAAATTTTTTTGTTGTACAAAAGTTCTTTCCAGTTACACCTACCTCTTCATCTACTCATTTTCCTTCCTTCAATTCTAAGGAACCCTACAATATTGGGGTAGAAAGAGGCTTTTAAAATATACAATCCAGGGTTTAATAGAAGAGTAAGTTCTTCCTGTGATATTCTCCATATTTGTTTTACAGTCTTTGCTTGAGAACAAATGATAAGAAATTTCCTGCCTCATGACAAGTCCATTTTATTATCTGCTTTTCTGGAACTACCATTCCTGGCTCCGGGTTCCACCTTCTGGAGCCTTAAAAGGAAGTCTAATTCATTTTCTTGTACCATTGCAAACATTTGAGAACTTGTGTCTTGTTTTCTGAACATAAATTTTATAGATGTTTGGATAAAACATTTCAAGTTCTTTAAAACATTTATAAATGCCATAGCTTTCCATCCTTTCAGGCTTCTAATTCATTCCACATATCATTTATTGAGTATTTACTCTGTGAAGGGTCTATCCTAGGTGCTGGGTTCACAATGACTATGAGATGGTCTCAAACCTGGAAGAGTTCATCTCGGTCACTATCCATTTTCAGCAGTGAAAGGGGGTCAGCAAAGTGTAAAGAAGCACATGTTTATTAAAACATTATGTGAATAAAGAGGACTTTGACCAAATAAGTTTAATATTGGGCTAACAGTGGCTTCTGAATGTGTTGGGAATAAAAGTCCAAATTTCTTTTGTTAGCCCATGAACTCCTGTGCCCTCTTGCTGGTTTCTGCACTTTCATCCCTTATGGATCTCATGGCATCGCTACATGTCAGCCACGTCAGCCTAATGTAAGTTCTTCAAATAAGACCTTTGTTTTAAGGGTGGATGGGTTATGGACATTGGGGAGGGTTTGTGCTTTGGTGAATGCTGTGAAAGATGTAAGCCTGATGATTCACAGACCTGTACTCCTTGGGCAAAGAATAAAAATAAAATAAAAAAAAAGACCTTTGTTTTTTCTTGCCCTGGGGTCTTTGTATATATTCTTTCTTCTGCCTAGAATGCCCTGAACTCAGTCAGGGCTCGATATGTGTTTGTTAAATGAATGAATAAATAAATAAACAAGATTTTTTCCCTTCAAATTCTGGACCTCTCAGAGCTTTTAGGTACAAAAATACACAATCCAAATTTCTAAGAGGATTGGTAAGGTATGTTATGATTCCCAAATTTATTTGATCATAGTTTTTTTTTTCATGATGGGACTAATTTATCACGCCCATATTTTGAGAATTATAGTAGAACAAAAATAGGATTTGAGTCCTGGCTGGTCCCAATAAATATAAGGGATTTTGAGCAAGATACTTAATTTCTCACAATCTCCTATTTGAACCTCTGTAGGAGAACAGTAAAGAGTCAACTTTTATTTTTCCAGGTTCTGGGAAAACTGGAGTAAACAAGAAAGTACCAGATGGAAATTAAAACATTTTCTTTTTAAGGGACGTCAGTGGGAGGACAGAGCTTAGTGTGAATGACAAATGAAACTATGAAGTGCATCTCAGTTGTAAGCACTGATGGACCATTTCAGGGCACACAGTTTTTCCATTAATAAAGTATACTGTCTGTGGCCAGAGGAAATGATCCATAGGACACTCCAGCCAAAGTGAAACATAAGATGGCATAGAGAATTCTCAAGAGGGGAAAACAAGAAAAGAACTCTGCAAGGCATGCCTAGGTGAGCTTTCTGAAATTAAGAAAATCTTCCTGCCTGGTGTGTCACATCATTGCAAGGAAGGAAACATAGAAATGGGGGAGGGGTAACCATTTAATTCTAATATTTAAGTTTCCTCATCTGTAAAATGTTGAAACTACCTACTACATGCCATAGATAAGGACCTAGGATAGTCTACAGTGGCTATGTTCAGAGTGTCAAGTCCCTTTCCTTCCCTTTTTACACATTCAAATACCTCTTCCCATTTTACATGTTCAAATACCTCCCTAGGTAGAGGATTGAGCACTTAAATCCTTTAAACTCAGCTCCACACGTCAAATACTGAAACTGAGCAAGACTTAAAGGGAAGTAGATTAGAAGCCAGTATTGTAATGTTTAGAATTTTGCAGTTTTCCTTACATCTGGTATCTGGTCTCTCTAATATACCTATGTCCCGACTAGGAGACAGCTTTCCTCACCTTCCTCTGGGTTTACTCAGTCCACACAGTTTGGTTTCCCTCTTTATATCTTGCTTAGCTTGCCATTACCCTTCTAGGATTAGAGATTTGTTCTGACCACTTTTACTATTGAAGGTAGCCTTGATCTGCCTCATCTACACATGAGTTATGAAAGAAAATGTTATGATTTAACTGTGATTTTTGACTAAAAACTAAAAGAGTGGTAGTTTGTAGGTGCTAATGGTGAGCATTAGGTCTCTGTTCAAAAGTTACCTTTTCAGTTAGTCTTTGCTGACCATTTTAAATAAAATAATCATATCTCTTAAATCACATTCACCATCCTAGTCTGCTTTTCTTTAAAAAAATTATTGGGAGGGGCGTCTGGGTGGCTCAGTAGGCTAAGCATCTGACTCTTGATTTTGGCTCAGGTCATGATCTCAGGGCCATGAGATTAAGCCCCATATTGGGCTCCATGCTCAGCCTGGAGTCTGCTTGAGATTTTCTCTCTCCCTTTCCCTTTGCCCCATCTCCTGGCTTCCTCTCTCCCTCTCTCTAAAAAAAAAAGTTTAAAAAATTATTGAGAAACCTGTTGTTTCATTTACTTTAATTTCTTTACATTATAACTGGAGAATGTGTTATTTGTTTCCTTGCTTATTATATCCTCTAATAGAATGGCCTTGTCTTGGCTAGTGTGTTATCTCTAGAACTCAAAAGAGTACCTGAGATGTAATACATGCTCAATAATATTGGCTCAATAAAAGAATGATTGGAAAGAGAAGATTGGAAAAAGGAGAAAGTGGAGTATGGAAGATGTACCTGATATCAATTTATTGCTTCTCATCTCCAAATTCACCCTGTGATATCTGCATCCGTGACTTCTTTGATAAAGTCTGAACCACAGTCTTGTGAAAGGAGCCCTCAGTCCAAGTTTTCACTTCTTTGGGTACTCCCTCATAGCTGTAAGAATAATTACGGACTTTTCTTACATCTTTTATCATAGGTTAGTAATTATTTATATTAAACTTCTGCTTGAAACACGGTGTTGTTTCTATCTCCTGATTGGACCCAGACTGATTCAGAATGGGTACAATAAGTTGGATGGGTCTCAGGAGGTAGATGCCTGAGGACGGGATTTTGAGACTGTTTGGCCATGCCTTGAGTTTTAGCACAGTGCTGAGCATTTTTATCAATGGGAAATGGATGCTAGTAATCCATGACTTAGAGTGGAATCACAGTTAATTAAGCTACCAACTGTGGTTGATTGTAATGAAGTGCCAACTGAAGCACATTTCTTGGGAACTCGAGTGGCTGTTACACTTGACCAGATGGAAGTAATGAATTCTATAATGACTAGAATGTGGGATGAAATATTTTTGTGTGTACTTGAGCACTTATATAGAGGAAATAACAATCTTAGCTTCATTATTTCTAAACTTAAATTACAACTTTATAACCGGAGAGTTTCTCCTAAAAATATCTTATTTCTTAAGGCCACATGACTGATAATGGTGAAAATGAAATGCAAAATGTTATTGTGTGAGTTGTTGAATTATAATGACAGGTAAATCCACACTCTTGCTAAGTTTCTCGTTGGGAAAGTGGAAAAGAACAAAAATCTGAACCTTGCAATGGGGACATCTGGTTGGATCTAAATGAAACTGAGAGTCTTGAACCCACACGCCATTCTGAGGCTCCCTTGTCAGTGAAAGTAACTTGCTCCAGTGTTAAAAGAGGTTAGACTTTTCTGCTTTGAAAAACCTTGTGATAATCACATTTGAACAGATGCCTTGGAAGGGGATGCTTCTTCTTAAGATCTACCACAACTACCCCTGTTGCCACTATACCCAAAACTAATGTCAAATGTCACCATTTTCTCCATTGGGTTTTCTCATCCTCAGCACTATTGTCATTTTGAACTGCTTAAGTCTCTCTTCTGTGGGCTGTCCTGTGCATCCAGGATATGTAGCAATATCCTGGGTGTCTACCTATTAGATACTGGGACATCCCTCCCCCCCACTGCTGTACAATCAAAGATGTCTCCAGCAATTGTCAGGTTTCTCTGGGGGAAAAAAACCATCAGTTGAGAATCACCACTCCAGGGCAAACAGTTATACAATATAAGCTAGGAAGAAATAGCTTATATACCAAAGAAATCAAAAGACTTAAGTTAATATATATCAGCAAAAGCCTAGGAAACATGTATGAGAATGGATTCTAAGGTATTAGACCCAGGAAGGCAGAATATAACACCAAATTTATTGATATTATTTACAAGAAATTTGAATTTAATATGTTAACTCATGTAGCTGGATGGCCTCTAGGAACTTACTTGTATTGACTGAAACTTGGACTCGATATTGGTCTACACATAATGAGGCTGTGATTCTAGCACCTCTCTGGCATGATGTGTAGGAAAGGATCCAAAAGTTTATGAAGACAGGAAAGTTGGACTGGATTTACCATGTGCCATCTATATATTGGATTCACCATGTGCCATCTATATATCCACCTACTAATTTGTTCCATGAGAAAACCTAGAGGATACAAGAGAAGTACCTGCATCTTTGAAAAACTCTATGATTGGTCTCCTTTTGTAGGCCAGATAGAATGGTAGGAAATGCCAACAAGAAGATGGGTTCTCTAGTTTCAGTGGGGACGACATGACTCCAGGATAGCAGAAGCTCAATGGCCACACTTAATTGCCAAAGACAAAGTGACCTTGTCAAGTGCTAAAGGTCAGCAAAGACTTCCCAAAAATAAGAACATATTTTCTCATAGAGATCTTTGGAAGTGGTTAGTTTATCACAGAGTCTCTAGGAATGAAATGAATAGAATTGGAACCTCCAGGAGAGGCTCCAGGAGTCTCCAGGAGAGGCCAAGAGAAATATTCTGTAAGAAATAATTTTCTATTATTATCAAAAGTAGCAAAAGAAAATATGTTATGATTTTGGGCAATTGATAAAAATGTAGGGAAAAAAATGATTGATCCTGGTATTTGGAATATTCTGCTTTGAGCAGCAGAGCTTTAGTAACCAAAATACATTTCTACAGATACAAACATATTCTGTGGTATAGTGAATAACATGCTTTACACTATAATAGCATATAATATTATATATAAAAATTTTTGAATTCTTGTAATGTATGTATATATCTAAAAATTATGTACATATATGTGTAATAAGATTTTTAAGCTTTTAATAAATGCTAAGTATGTTACTCCTTCTTAAGTGTCTTCATTGGAAGATGTGGAAAATTTGGAGGGTACTGAATTAACAAGCCTTTAATAAAACTAATAAACTAGAAATGAATATTATTTGGAGTATTCTTAGTGTCAGAATCAGATACAGAGGAAGAAACATATGGCATAACTTAAGAATTTAATAATAATTCTGGTAGCGCCTGTTGTTTTGAAAGCTTCTGATTCCTAGTTTGAAACCTCAATTAGATGAAGGAAAATTTTTTGCTTTATCTTAGCAGATGTTGATAAAATTATCAAAACATTATTGTATAGCTCAAACAGTCCACACCTTTATTAATATCAGATTCAGAAATGAGTAGAAGCTGTTTATATATGAACATTCATTGGATGATAATATATACCACTTAGATTATGAATGTATGGGATGAGAAAAATCGAGAAAAGTGTAATCTCATTCACAGTAGCAGAAGTTGAAGTTTGAAAGCTGATCAGGTTTGTGAAAGAGATAAAGAATAGCATTGGAAAAAAAAAGAAAAATAAACTCAAATCACTAAGGGAAGTAAGTGCCCACCTGAAATGTATTCAAAATCAAACTATTCACTTAATTATTCTGTAGATTTTTATAACATTAGCCACCCTGCCCTTTTTGCTTACAACTTCTCTAAAATGAGATGGAATAACATTAATGTATAACATTTTTGTTCGCAATACAGGAAACAGTACATTCTGTTGGTACAATTGTAGGTTCACATAGAACAGTACAATGTTGTCTTCAACACAAAAAATCTTGATGTACATACCCTATGAAAATCTGACATCTAATTATTTTTCTCCTTTTAAAGTAATAAACATGTTCAAGATTTTAACAAAAGAAAGTCATAAAGGTTCTTGACTAGCTGAAGACAATGTAGAACATTCATTGCCTGCTTGAACCATCACGTCATCAAGGATAGCAATTGATGCTCTTTACTTTTCCAACTCATTTTTACTTAAAAATGCTCCAAACATCAGCTTTCCAAAATCTCTATAACAAGCCCAAGAGCAAAATGTTGAGGTGAAAAAAATGAGTTGAGGTACTTTTTCTTTGTTTGTGGGGTGTGTGTGTATTTGCTTTTATTTAGCACGCTGAGACAACATGGTTTTATAATTTTCTACTCTTTCCAATGTTTTTTAAAATTTATTTTTAAAGATTTTATTTATTTGACAGAGAGAGAGAGATAGTACAAGCAGGGGGAGTGGCAGGAAGAGGGAAAGGGAGAAGCAGGCTCCCCGCTGAGCAGGAAGTTGGACGTGGGGCTTGATCCCAGAAAGCTGGGATCATGACCTGAGCCGAAGGAAGGAAGATGCCTAACCATTTGAGCAATCCAGGTGCCCCTTCTTCCAATGTTTTTTAAAGAAAGAAATAACTTTAGTGGATAGTCATAATTGATATATACAAATATATTTAGACAAATACATTCTAAGAATATCCCCTCTTTCCTTTTTTGCTTCATGCAGTCTTTGTTTTCTTCTTCAAAATTCTAGGACAAGTACTATGAAATTTCTCATCCTTTTGATTAACAAAGTATAGGTTAAAGCTAATTTTTGTGTTTCCATTTGTGTTACAAGGTACTGCTTTTCCTGGAAGATATGTAGACAAATGCTCCAAGGAAAAGAAATAGAAAGAATGGGGCCAGGGAAGAAGAGGACAGAAAACTTAGAGAAGAGATAGAGAAGCAGATAATTGCATGCAGCATACAGAAACCGGCTTCAGATTGGTGAAGTGAAGAATAATGTGTATGTGAGTTCAAGATAATGAGAGATAATTTATCTTTCTAAAAGATAGTATGCCTTTTGTTGATAGACAGAGGTAATCCAGAACTGCTGTTAGTATCGACTTGAATAAAGCCCCATCCCAGATACCCTCCTTTCCCCTTCCATGAATTTTTTGTGGATGCCTTTGAAGTTTTCTCTTTAAATTATTTGACTTTCCCCAGATGACAGTACTAAAGTATCTATCCTTCAGTGTGTTCAAAGAAAAAAACACAAATGATTAAGAAATTTAATTTAGCCAAATTATATGATACATAAATTCTTTGAAGTTTCTTTAGATAAAATTAGACTACCCCCAAATAACTGGATTTTTAGTTTTTTAAAAAAGATTCATTTATATATTTTAGAGAGAGAGAGAGAGAGAGAGAGAGAGAGAGAGAGAGAGAGAGCAAGCAGGGGGAGGGGCAGAGACAGAGAATCTCAAACAGACTCCCTGCTGAATGCAGAGCCCCATGCAGAGCTCAGTCCCATGACCCTGAGATCATGACCTGAGCCGAAGGCGAAGGCTTAACCAACTGAGCCACCCAGGCACCCCATAACTTGTTCTTTTAAATGTTGAGCATTTAAACTGTTAAATGGAAAAAAAAACCAAACCACTTAAAAATTGAAGTTACACAAATTATAGGATATATTATTTCAAAAACATATTAAGGCTTCAGATACTCTGTATTCTTCAGGTGACACATCTGAACATATTTCTCCCTTTAATACTTACATAGATATACAGAGACTTACTATCCAGCAAAAAAAAAGAAGACATGAAGTTTTCCTTGCTTTAAACATAGTCAGCTCTACTAGCTGAACTAAATAAGATGGTGTCATGAGAGTTATGTAGTATATCATGGAGGGTGTTAATGCACATGGCTGGAAGCCTCCAGAATCTCTGGTGGGAGGCATGTGGCTGGAGAGGGTCTCTACTTGGTGCTCTGTTGGTCTAGTGAAACTGGTCTGACTCCCGTCCCTCCCTTCTTAGTACCTAATATTCTTGGGACATCTTTAAAGTTTCTGCATGACCCTAACCAATTTTCTATTGCTTAGGAAGGTCTTTCAGTTGTTCCCTGTTCTATTTGGCTGTGTTTGATCTAATTCCATCATTCATCTGTTGTTTTGTTGGTGCTTCTGGAGCCTTGATTGCTGTGATGGAAGGTGACTTCCTGAGAATACTTCTGGCTCTTCTGCTTCAGCGGAGATAGACTTCCCCATCTTGTGTTGTGCAGTTTGGCTGGTAAAGAAATGTTTGATACTTAGGACCAGCTTTTCCTCCTCCTCATACGTAATGAATCCCAGGACGTGACAAATTCTGCACTGTTTAAGCCCTACAGTTCAATCACGGTTTTGCTGTCCTTCCTGGAACAAGGGCCACTCTGATATGGACTTTGAGTTTTACCCTTTCTTGGGTTAAACTCACTTCTTCTCTGAGTTTCTTTGGATGATAATGATGAAGAAGAATGGACTGACCTAGTCAGGGGGAATGTAATGGAGAAGTTTTGGGAGCAGGTAGCAAAGGAGAAGCCCCGGTATGGGGAAGGATCCTCCAGCCACAGATTTTGTAGGCAGCATCGACATCCCTTTCAAAAGGTAGCAAGTACATGAGGTTCGCCATTGAGATCAGATTGATGTGTTGATTAATAGCCAGCATATAATTTTCAAAAGTTTTTATGCAGATTCTTAATAATCTCTGCCTTATCAGTGATAAGTGGTGTGAGGCTCAATTATGCTCTTCAAGATGATTTTTTTCAAGGTTTTAAATGTCCACATCTTGAAGCAGTGAGGTTATCTTGGTCCCTGAACCATGTTTAATTTTCTTTTTTTTTTTTTTTGAAGATTGTATTTATTTGACAGAGAGAGGCAGTGAGAGGGAGAGAACACAAGCAGGGGGAGTGTGAGAGGGAGAAGTAGGCTCCCAGCAGAGCAGGAAGCCTGACATAGGACTCGATCCCAGGACTCTGGGATCACGACCTGAACTGAAGACAGACACCTAACGACTGAGCCACCCAGGCACCCCAAGTTTCCTCCTCTTGATACATCTTCTGCCCAGGCAACTGTAGGCTGATATTTCCAGAGGAATTTCTTTAGCTAGCTTGATCTCATTAGCCCTTTCTGAATGATTTCAAGACTTGTAATGCATGCTTCAGAGGTTCTATCTGAGGTGATGTTTCCTCTATCACCTTGGATGGCAATAGACTTCCCTGAATCCTAGAATCCTCCTTTCTATGGATGTCCACACAAGAGAGATTTAGTTTAATCCTATTTTTACTAGCCCTGTTTTTTTTCTTTTCTTCTTTTTTAAAGATTTTATTTATTTATTATTTATTTATTTATTTAACATTTTATTTATTTATTTATTTATTTGACAGAGAGAGAGAGAGAGATCACAGTAGGCAGAGAGGCAGAGAGAGAGGAGGAAGCGGGCTCCCCGCTGAGCAGGGAGCCCGATGTGGGGCTCGATCCCAAGACCCTGAGATCATGATCGGAGCTGAAGGCAGAGGCTTTAACCCACTGAGCCAACCAGGAGCCCCTACTAGCCTTGTTTTCTAATGATTGCACAAACCAGTCTGTGAGGCCCAGGATCTATAGAGAAAAAGCAATCTGTTTGAAATAAGATCCCCTGTGGGGAAATTCTTGTTCCTTGAAGGAGTGGTCTTGATATCAGGTGTGCTGATGTGGCAAAAGGAACTCTCTATTTTACCTAGAATGTAGGAAATCTGGACAGAATTGTTCTCAAACTGATGAACATTACCTACCCAATGGATATTTTTACATCTTTATCTGTTGCACACGTTATAATAACAATGGCACTTTCTGCATTAGAAGCTGTATCAAGTACAGACTTGATCCCTGTTGTTTATTGTTCCATACTGTGCCAAAAGTCCATGCAATACCTACGAAGGCAGGTAAGGAGAGCTTGTCTTTTCTTTTTTTTTTTTTATTTAAAAAACTGCTTTATTAAGTTATACTTTATATTCTATAAACTTAGTATATTTAATGTTACTGATTTAGCATGTTTTAACCTAGGTATGTACTCATACAATCATCAACCACAATCAAAATGATAAACATATCCATCACCTCAAAGTTTTCTTGTACCATTTTCGAATCTAATTTTTTTTTTTTTGCCCTTTAGCTTTTAGGGGAATGAGAAATCAACTCTCATAATTCCCAAGGTAATTCCACATTATCCAAGAGAGTGTAAATAGAACAAATGACATAATTCTGACAAAGATGTAAGCCTGGTGATTCACAGACCTGTACCCCTGGGGCAAAGAATAAAAAATAAAATAAAAAAAATTCTGACAGAGGTAGCTAGACGTGAGCAGGACTCATTCAGCTAAAGGCAGCTTCCTATGTCTGTATCTTAGACTCCTTGCCTCCTTTTCTGTCCTTTCTTTCTTTTCTTTTCTTTCTTTCTTTCTTTCTTTTTTTTTTTTTGGTCTCAGTGTTCTTATTCTTGTTGCTGTTCTCCTTCTTCTCTTCCTCTTCCACTTTCTTCTCCTTATCTTCTTCTTCCTCCTCTTTTTCTTTTTCTATCTTCTCTGCTCACCTCTCACCCTGGTCTTCTGCCTATCTACTGCCACCTCCCCCAAACCCAGCCTAGCTTCCCCCAGAGCAGAAGAAAACTGTTTCTATATTTTATCCTATAAGAATACTATATCTTCAAATCTATTTGGAAAAGAGAAATTTAAAGTACCATACTTTAAAAAAAAGTACCATACTTTCCAGAAGCAAGCACGCCTAATACTAATTCAAGCAAATGGTATCGTTGTCTACATATAGTTTTGCAATGAGTTTTATTTGCTTCACTATATCTAGTATACTGTATCTTATCACTATGCATAGAACTAACTCATTTTTAATCTTTAAATACCTGGGTGATGTTCAATCAGTTTCCTGCCAAATAATCTTTCTGCATTAAACAGTGCTGCTACTAAAATCCTTAAACATGTATCTTTGTATGTGTGTATCTACTGTATCCTATGGAACCAACCCACTGTTGCATGGAAATATAAGTTTTTGAAAATATTTTCTGATAAATTTAGCAAAATTTCTCTCAAAAATGTTGCAAATTTATACTCTAGCACAATGAGAATAATATGAAATATTTTATCATTTCAAAAAATAAAATTATTAAATTACATATGGTCAGTACAACATAATAATTTTAGTTAATATAAAATATTTTGAACATTAGAAAATGTTTCAGACATTTACAAAAGCAACCAATCCAGCAACTTCACTTTAATAAGGATTTCATTTTTGAAAAGGCAGATGAAACCCGGGTGAATGTTTTTACTTTTTGACCTTAAATACCTAAGGGCTGGGACTTGTTGGAATGTTTTGATGAAACAGATATATCTTTGTTTTTGCTTTTTGGAAAAACGACATTGTGGTGTAGGCAAATTTTAGAGAGGGATTTGAGAGGAAAGAAAGAGTTTAGGTTTATAGAAAAGAGGTTTTGGTTAATAGTAATAACTGAGCCAAAAGTCAGACATGAGAGTGAGACACATATACTCTGGAAGTTAATCAGCAATTACTTGCTAGACTGGAAAATTTGATTGGGAATAATCAGGCAAAGAAAACAATAGTTTTGGTAGACAGGTTTGAATTTTTCCACACCTTGTAGAAAATATTTAGAAGTTCATATATAGAACAAAAAGAAGTTGAAAGCCACTGTGGCTTTCTAAGAGAGGGAATGATGTTATCCAAACAACACTTATGGAAGATTTTTCTAGCAGCTGTGTTGGACTTCTTTAGTTGCCTTTCAGTTTATTGCCTGATTGCAAGTAACATTTTAAAATATGGCAGAAGAAACATATGGGAAGTTGATCTAAAATGTCTCATCTGTAAAAAGCCATAACATACTGGTAAAGTATATGGTATATATATTTTAAGACAAATTAAACATTCGAATAATGTGATTATAATCCATGCCCCTCAGAATAGAAAAGTAACCCAGGCAGTGTTTCTGCAAATTTCTTCCTAAATCACATGTATAATAAATAAATTATGCTCTCAAATATGCTCTAAACATTGAGCAGGTGCCTGATATAGACCTCTTTTCCATTTTCAAAGTAGTGAAATTTCTTGAATTACTTTCTATGGACTCATTTAGAGGGAAATACCATTGGAATAATTTTGCTTTATTTGAGTCCTCCCCACAATTTTGGAAATGATTGTCCTGAGTCTGGACAGGAATACAATTTATGGAGGGCTATTTGATTAAATGTATTTACACCTTTAAAAATGTTCATAACTATTGGTTATGGGGTAAATTGTGCACCCTCAATAGTTCATATGTTGAAGTTCTAATCCCCAGTACCTCAAATATGACTGTATTCAGAGATAGGATCTTTAAAGGAGTAATTAAGTTAAAATGAGGTCATTAGGCTGAGCCCTAATACAACACGACTGGTGTCTTTACAAGAAGAGCATATTTGGACTCATGTACAGATGGAAGACAATATGAAGACATAGGAAGAAGATGGTCATCTACAAGCCAAGGAGATGGGCCTAGAACTTAACCCTCCCTCACAGCCTCAGAAGGAACCAAGTCAGTAGACACTTTCTCATTTCCAGCTTCCCAAATTGTGAGACAATACATTTCTGTTTTTTAAGCCATTGGTCGTGGTATTTTGTTTTGGCTCTAGAAAACTAATAAAATTCTATAACTGATCCCAATTTTAAATGTTCTAAATAAATGTGAAGGAAATTAAACAAGTTTATGTTTAACGAAATTTATTACAGTGCTATTTAGAATCCTGAAAAATGAAAATGACCTGTGAAATTCACTGAATAAAGGAATGGTTATATAATTCCTGATACAAACTTATAAAACCATTAAAAATACTTTAAAGAGGGCTTAATGATATAGGAAAATGATTTAAAGATGCCAAATGAAAAAGCAGTTGGTTACATTACACAGCAGTCCTACTTTGGTAAAAATAATATAATTGCATTTGTTTAGACAAAAGAGTAGAAATAAATCTATCAAAAGTTAACATGTTAATTTATATAATCTCTTAGTGGTGATATTTATTTTCTTCTCTTATTCTTTCTGCACTCTTTGTATGTCTACTTGAAAATGTATTTTTAAAATTATAAAATATTATTTAGATAAACAGAAATTAAAATAAGCAATTAAGATTGAAGTAATTACTATTGTTCTATCTCAAAGTTCAGTGAACCTCCCTCCTGCCATCTACAGTCTTCCACCTCATCCAGGGAATTTTAAAATTTCAGATACTGTACTGTTCAGTTTTAGGATTTTTATTTCTTATAATTTCTATTTCTCTGCTGAGATTCTCCACCTGTTGACTTGTGAGCATATTTTTTCCTTTAACTTCTTGAACCTATTAATAATAGCTGTTTCAAAGTCACTGCCTGCTGATTCCTATGCTTGACTATTTTTGCCATTCACTTTTGCTCATTATTTTTTATATCTACTAATTTATTTACAACATGTCCACATGTTACTTGGGTGACTATACACTGGAGAAAGAGGAATATGCATATATTGAGGAATATTAGATACAGGGTATGACTTGACATTGATATTTGGAAACTTAGTGTCATCAAGTTTCCTTCTTTAGAAAGGAGACTTCAGAATGCCATGTAATAAATGGGTTCCTGGCCTAAAGTCAAACTTGTAGTGTTTCCACTGTGCTTATGGACACTTTCGGTACCCATTTCCTAAGTCTCTGAATGTATAATTTGAATTGATATACTTGGAAGTTGGAGTAATCCCCACATTTGCCTTCTTTAGTCTGTTGGGAAGAGCTGTAACAGTGGAGAAGGCCAAGTGGAAACCCCTGAGACATTCCATGCCCTCTCGTGCCCACCAAAATAACAGACTAAAAATAATAACATACTTTGTGAGAGATGGTAGAGATTAATGTAACAAAGACCTAAAAGATGCAGGTGTAGTTGTCCCTCTCATTATCTATGGGATTAGACAGGTTCGGTCCTAATAGAAACCAGACGGGTGCTAGAGAATGACCATAGATCTCAATTGCAGGTACCCTGCTGGAGTTGGTATGATTGTTAGAACAGATGAATACTATCTCAAGCATATGGCATATGGCTAAAAAATTGCCAAATGCATCCTTTCTTGTTCTAATTTGCAAAGAAAATCATACATAGTTTGCATTCACCTGTAATGGACAGTAATACTGATTTATGTTTTGCCTGAGTACTATTAATACTCCCACCCAATGGCATGAAATAGCCCAAAAATATCTCGACTGCATGGACATCTCACAGACCATCATGCTAATAATTACATCAATGATATCATGCTGATTGGTCCAGGTAAATAAGAGATGACTAATAACAAGAGTCCTTGGTAAGACACTAATGTTCCAGAGGGTAAAATGTATAAACTTCGTGAAAATTCAGGGACCACTACAGGGAAGACTTTGGGTTTACAGTGGTCAGGAGCATGCCAAAATTTCCTTCCAAAGAGAAAGAAAAATCCCCAAATCTTCCACTTCCTACCACAAAGTAGGGAGCACATCACTTAGTAGGCCTCTTTAGTGCTACAGGCAATAGATTTCATATATAGGTTTATTTTTTTGATCTGTGTACTGGGTGATACAGAAGGCTGCCACCTTTGAGTGAGGTCTGGAGCATTAAGGGCTGTGAAGTGAGTCCAAACTGTGATCCAAGTTTCCTTGCTACTTGGATCATATGATCAGGCAGATAGACTCTAGGATTTTGGAGGTGTAAGATGCAGTATGGGATTTATGGAAAGCCCCAGCAGAAAAAATCATACTGCCGCTATTGGGGTAATGGGGCAAGACCTTGCTATTCACAGTAGAAAATTAAATGCCTTTGAAAAACATTTCCTGGGCACCTGGGTGGCTCAGTGGGTTAAGGCCTCTGCCTTCGGCTCAGGTCATGATCTCAGGGTCCTGGGATCGAGGCCCACATCGGGCTCCCTGCTCAGCAGGGAGCCTGCTTCCTCCTCTCTCTCTGCCTGCCTCTCTGCCTACTTGTGATCTCTCTCTCTCTGTCAAATAAATAAATAAAATCTTTAAAAAAAAGAAAAAGAAAAACATTTCCTGTCATGTTATGGGGTCCTGGTAGAAACAGAACACTTGACCATGGGTCATTAATGACCATGCATCTGGAACTGTCCAGTATGAGTTGACTTCCACTGGACTCCTCAAGTCATAAAGTAAGATGAACTTAGAATCAGTTCATCACAAATCAGTTCATCATCATAATCAGTTCATCATAAATTGGAAATGGTATATCTAGAACCAAGCCTGAGCATGACAGGAGGACACAAGAAAGCTGCATGAATGAGATTTTCATGCTAACCACCATAGCTGTCCTTCTCTCAGCCTTTACTTCTGGCTATAAAGGGGGAGGTATGTTTGTTCCATTAGCTGAAGGAGGAGGAAAAAAAGCCAGAGTAATTATTTTGCTCCTTGAGTTTATCAGCAAATTCTCCAATAGAAGCACCATATTTTTAAACTACATAGATAAGCAACCCTATTGCTGATATGGCAGAGAAGTTCTCTGCAGTAATCACATATATTTATTTGGATGGAAAATGTAAGATAAGATCAGTTCCAAGCACATAGGGTCCTGTTCCACCAATTTGGGTAGAGGAACTGGAAGAATTCCTTGGGGGGATCAAACAAACCTTTCCTCCCTTTCAGGAGGAGGGTGTACAAGGGTAAGACTTGGATGCCCCATGTGAAAGATCCTTGTTGCCTACAATACCCCTGGATTGAGGAAGGCCTCTTTTTTCATACAAGGGGCTGCGGTGGCAGATGCAGAAAGCCCCACCTGGGACAGCATAGTCAGTGAAGGTCCATGTAGCAGAGTCCATGTCTTAGTGACAGGCTTCCATCAAACACATCCAGTATGCAACTGATCTGGAGAAGTCACAGCAGGCACTGGTTCAAAAGTGCCATTACCTTTTTAATGTCCAGTGGGAAAATACTGCTATGACATTGGAGATTATTTACCAGGAATGCCTGCACAGAGTATATAAGGAAGTAAAGAACCACTTGGACTATCATATCTCAAATGATGCATCGAAAGGAAAAAGAGCACATGATAAACTGGGTGGAGAAACATGTGGTGCAGAGTATCTCTACACAGCAGGAAAAGAAGACAACTGTCCAGTACATTGCAGATCTAAAGTTGCTGGCAAAGAAGGCTCAAACACAGCCAGTTCTGTAAATGTATCTATCCCAATGGAGACAGCTAGAAGCAATTGACTAAGGAAATCAGTCTATGTGACAAAATCTATCTGTATTGCTTTATACTGAAGTTACACTTAACCCATATAGTGAGAGAATTAAAATCATCTATTGGCTACTGAGGTGTTTTTCATCCTTCTTGCTCTGTATTTTGAGTTGTTCCATAATCACTTTTGAATAAACATTTTGCTTTTAATAAAATTTTGTTGCCTGACCAAAAAAAAATAGCCAGAGGTATATTTTCCAGATGGGTTGGCTTGATAGGTGAGAGTCAGTTGAAAATGGACAGTGGCTGTAGTATAGCCACAATCAGAGCATTCAAAGGGAACCTTGAAAAAGAGTGAAAAAGAAACACCTTCTCTGGGCAGAGCTACAAGCCATGTACCTTGCCATTCACTATATATGGAATAAGTGATGTGAGATGAGAATCTAAAGATTTGGAGAAGTGACCTGACATTGTAGAATAATTAAGAAACTAGAGAGGTATCTGGGTGTCACAGTTGGTTGAACAGCCGCTCTTCATTTTGGCTTAGATCAAGGTCTCAGGGTCCTGGGATCCAGCCCCACATCAGACTCATGCTTAACGGGGAGTCTGCCTCAGGATTGTCTCTGTCTGTTCCCCCCACCTCTCTCTAAAAATAGGTAAATAAATCTTTTTTTAAAAAGCTGAAGACAAAGAGGTCTGGAGGAGAGGCATGTGAATGGATATATGATTGGGGTTGTGGAGTGTGAAGATTCTTGAATATCATGTTAATGACCATCAGAAAACATCTAGCATGAAGGAGGCAGTGAACAACAAAGCAGACAAAATGACTCATCCAGTTGAAAAAAGGCTTTGTCACTAGATGCTTCAGAACTGGAGACATGAATAGAGAGGCCACAGTGACGGAAGTGGAGGCTATATACACTGGTACCAAGATGTGTACTTTCACTTAACTAAAGACAATCTAGACTGTTATTGTCCCTGAATATCCAATATGTCAGCAACAGAGACCAGTGCTAAGTAAGCTCTCCATATCTCACTATTCCTTGAGGAGACTAACTGGTCACATGATGGCAAGTCAACTACTTTGGGCTCCTTCCATCCTGGAAGCCTCAGGAGTTCATCTTCCATGGATAGATATCTAATCCAGGAGTATGTCTGTTTTTCCTGCCTTTAGAACCTCAGTCAGTACCACTATGCAAGGACAACTGAATGCTTAATTCACAGACAGGGAATCACACCCAGTATAGCATTTGACTAGGAAGTCTACTTTACATCAGGAATGTGGGAATAGGCTCATGACCATGAGATCCATTTGTTGTGTTATATATATTGCATCATCCAGAAGCAGCTGGTCTCAGAGATTGCTAATCGGTCTTATAAATGCAAAGCTTATCCACCAGCTTGGAGGCAACATTACAGAGGATAGAGCACTATTGTTCAGATTGCAATATGTACACTAAATCAGGGGCTTATATATAAATACACATATCTATCTGTCTGTCTACTAGAAGAGAGAGAGAGAGAGGGCAAGGGAGGGCTCACAAAGTTCTCCCCAAGATAATCCAATCATGGCAAATGAAATGTTAAACATGGGCCAAGCAGGAGAGAATCCAGATGATAGCTTTTACATATGACTTTGGAATCATTTTTGACTTCACTGGCACCTCAGTTGTGTGGTCACCAAATCCTGTCAATGTTTCCTCAATTCCTTCATTCCTGCTGCCAATTTCCTCACTAAATCTCATGTAGACTGAAGTCTATAGCTCAGTGGTTCACAACCTGTTTGGCACAACACAATCATTGATTCGGTGGTGCGCTGACACGTCAGTATTTTTTAAAGTCCCTAAGGTAACTCTAAAGTGCAGTCAAAGCTGAGAAACATCGTTAATTGACTTCTCTGCCTCTGTTCTCTACCTTCTTCAAACCCTCTCTTACAATAATGATTTCTCTTTCCAGCACACGGATTTTTAAATACAATTACTCTATCTAAAGCATTTACATTGCTCTCAATAATCAGAAAAGTTCCAAACTCTAAAATTACATTTAAAGTCTTCAAGCTTCTGAATCTAATCAACATTTTCAGTTTAGTATGTTCTCTTACACAGTCTGGGGCTTAGTCAGACTGGAGCACTCACTGATGCTGGAACATGCCATTCATTCATTCTCATGGCTAGTCTGTACCACAGATTCTCACATTCTGGTGTGCATTGTAGAGTATGGAAAAAAGATGATTAAAAATGCAAATTCCAAGTTCCTGTACTGCATTATGACCCAAACCTTACTGTTGCAAACCAACTATGTGCTTGATAAACTCTTAGTTTATTATGCATTGCTGAAGTCACAGATGTAAGGGAATTACTAAGGGCATCTCCTGTAGGGGAAAATAATATTTGCTGCATCTGAAGTAGGGTCAGTGAGTAGCAAGCAAATAAGAACTGTGAGGCTTCCCTGAAGGTAAATGGCAACATTAGCACTGCCATCAGGAAAGTCTTGAGCAGGCCTCAGAGGAAGCATTGCTGAACTGTAAGCTTTTGCATTAACCAATGGCTCTAGAAAGATATATAGGTAGTTTCAGGTGGATAGTCTCCTTGTCATTAGGTGCTGACTTCAAGGAAAAGGACTTGAAACTTAGACTCTTATATTTGAAAGGGACTCTAGAAAGAACCTGAAGTGATCGCAGGTTGATAATCTCCTACTATATAATTAAATGCTAATTTGATAAAGGAGAGAAGACAGGTTTGTACTGTGAAGAAACTTAGGCTTCAACAGTAGAAAGAAAGAAACATGATCTCTAATAGGAGAAGCTGAAAGCTCGCAAGATGCTATGATTGCATAGAGGTATCCAAGGTTCTCACAAATTAAGATCAAACAAACATGAGCTCTTAATCAAAGATCCCCAAGCATGCCAGAAAATAAGCCATTGTGTATGAATCCGTAGAAACAACCAATAGTAGATTTGTTCCCAGAGATTTCAGGTATTGACATTGTGAGGGTCAAAATATAAAACTTCTGCAAAGTAAATGTTTAAGACAATAGTAGAGGTAATCACAAACACGCAGAGGATAATAAAAACATGTGCAGAGGTTTGAAAGGGGACCAAACTGAAATTTTAGAAATAGAAAATGTAAGTTTGAAGTTAAAAACCAAGGGGTTATTAATGTTTAATAGATGAGATTGAGCTGAAGTGAGAATTAACAAGTGGCCAGATAGTTCTGAAGAAATTCAGAATGCAGTCCAGAGACTAAAAGATGAAAAATAGGAACAACAAGTTCCAAATATAAAGGATAGAATGGGACATCATATAATTAATTGAAATCCTAGGAAAAAAGACAGAATGAATGAGAAGAAATTTTATAGAGATCGTTACTGACACTTTTTCAGCATTGATGAGAAATATGAATCTACCAGCATAAATAATGTGAAATTTCACATAATGAAATGTTATGAAGCAGTGAAAATGGATGAACAACTATACAAATCAACATATATGATTCCTAGTAACATAATGTTGAATTAAAAAAAAACAAGTAGCAGGAGATGATGTACATAATTATTCCACTTTTATAAAGCTCATTGGCACAATTCTTTTAATTACAATGCTGAATTTGATTTATTAATATTTGAGGACTTTGAATCCATATTCCTGAGGGATTTTGGTCAATAATTTTCTTTTGTTGTGATATCTTTTCTGGTTTTGGTATTAGGGTCATGCTGACCTCATAGAATGAGTTAGAAGGTTCCCTCTGCTTCTATTTTCTGGATGAGATTTTAGAGGCTTGGTATCATTCCTTCCTCAAATGTTTGGAAGGCTTTACCAGTGAAAGCATCTGGGTCTGGTACTTTCTGTTTTGGTAGATTATTAATTTTTGATTCAATCTCTATGCTATAGGCTTATTCAGCTTATCTATTTCTTCTTTTGAGTGTTTTAGTAGATTTTTATCTTTCAAGGAATTGATCCATATATGTTCTCAAATTTGTGGGCTTAGAATTGCTCATAATATTCCTTTATTATCTTTTCCACGTCTGTAAGTTTACAAGTAATGACCCATCTTTCATTTTTTTTTCTTATTTTTGGCAATAGACATTTTCGGATCTCATAAATTTTAGTAATGCATTAAGTTTAACCGAGTTATCTACTTGTATAGGTTGAGAAGGGACCTCTACATTTGTATCATTTGCCTGCTGACTGTTGTCCAGGTTATCCTCCTCAGTCCCAGAAGCTTGTTTGGCAAAATTCAAGCAAAAATGCTCAAATCACAACCTGTGCTGCTTTTCTATGGATTTTTTTTAAAGATTTTATTTATTTATTTGACACACAGAGAGAGATTACAAGTAGGCAGAGAGGCAGGCAGAGAGACAGGGAGAGGAGGAAGCAGGCTCCCTGCTGAGCAGAGAGCCCGATGCGGGCCTCGATCCCAGGACGCTGAGATCATGACCTGAGCCAAAAGCAGAGGCTTTAACCCACTGAGCCACCCAGGTGCCCCTCTTCCTATGGATTTTCAATATGTCTATTAGTGGTCTACTTTTTCTTTTTAGAGTCTTTTCTCCTAATTTTTATTTATGAGTTACAGTTTTTAAGTTTTTTTCTTCTTTTTCATTTTTTTTAAAACTCAGGTATAATTAACATCCAGTGTCATATTAGCTTTGGGTATACAATTTAATGATTCAATAACTGTATACATTACTTAGTGTTCCTCATGATAAGTATACTTTTAATCCCCTTCGCCTATTTCAGTCATTTCCCCACCCACCTGCCCTCTAGCAACCACCAGTTTCTTCTCTACATTTAAGAGTGCTTTTTGCTTGTCTCTTTTTTTAATTTTATTTTTTTAAATTAACATATAATGTATTATTGGTTTCAGAGGTACAGGTCTGTGATTCATCAGTCTTATATTGTTTGTCTCTTTATTCTGTTTTTTTTTCTTAAATTCTACATAAGTGAAATCATTCAGTGTTTGTCTTTCTCTGACTCATTTCACTTAGCATTATACCCTCTAGATCCATCCATGTTGTTGCAAATGGCAAGAGTTCATTCTTTTTTATGGCTGAGTAATGTTTCAGAGTGCGTGTGTGTGTGTGTGTGTGTGTGTAACATATCTTCTTTATCCATTCACCTATGGATGGACACCACTTGGGTCACTTCCATATACTGGCTGTTGTAAGTAATGCTGCGATAAACATATCAGTGTACATATCTTTTGGAATTAGTGTTTTCATTTTCTTTTGGTAAATATCCAGTAGTGGAATTATTGGATCATTTCATTTCTGATATTAGTAATTTGTGTTTTATCTCTTTTTTTTTCCTTGGTTAGCCTGGTTAGAGATGTATCCATCTTATTAATAGTTTTCAAAGAACCAGCCTTTGTTTCATTAATTTTCTATATTAATTTCCTCTTTTCAACTTCATTGATTTATGCTCTGATTTTTATTACTGTTTTTCTTTTGCTTTGGATTTAATTTGTTCTTCTTTTTCTAGTTTCCTTAGGTGGAAGCTTAAATTACTGGTTTTTGCTTGTAATCTACATATTCAGTGCTATGCATTTTCCTCTAAGCACTTCTTTGGCTACATTCCACAAAGTTTTCCAAGTTGTATTTTTAATTTAATTTTATTATACTCATATATGCTGAGAAATGTAGTTTGTTTTTTTTTTTTTTTTAGAAAATTCTACTTCTAGAGCTGATCTGATTTTTTATGTAGTCCAACCTTTGGTTTATGTCGAACAACAAAACAACTAAAAACCATTTTAAAAAACTGATCTATTCCAATAATTTAATGAATTTGTTTAAGTGTATGTTTTCTTTATAATCTGTTGGATCAGGTAAATATTCATTTAAAATATTCATTTTGTTTTTATCAAGGGAGACAAATTTTCATCCTTATGATGGAGTCTAGGATATTTAGAACTGGTATAGTCAGGCTCTTCTGTCTTGGTATTCTTTGTATTCTCTCACTCTCCTCTGGATTGGCTGGGAATGATTAGTCTAAGTTTCTTTCTAGATGGGGACCTGCTGAGTCCAGGTGGTGCCATTCTTGGGCATTCCTCCAGCCTTATGTTAATGAATCCTGCCACTGGTAATAGCACATGACCTGGTCTTTGGGCTTGATCAGGACCTACCATTTCTCCCTGGCCAAACCAAGTCCCACCTCAGCTTTTGCTAGTGTTGTTGATCTCTCCAACTTTTTAAATTTTTTTTTAAATTTAAATTCAATTAGCCAATATATAGTACATCATCAGTCTCAGATGTAGTGTTCAATAACTTATCAGTTGCATATAACAACCGGTGCTCATCACGTCAAGTACCCTCCTTAATGCCCATCACCCAGTTAACCCATCGCCCCACCCACCTACCCTCCAGCAACCCTCAGTTTGTTTCCTATAGTTAAGAGTCTCTCATGGCTTTTCTCCCTCTCTGATGACTTCCTATTCAGTTTTCCCTCCCTTCCCCTATGATCTGTGCTGTTTCCTATATTCCACATATGAGTGAAACCATATAACTGTGTTTCTCTGCTTGACTTATTTCACTCAGCATCATACCCTCAAGTTCCATCCATGTCGATGCAAATGGTGGGTATTCATCCTTTCTGATGGCTGAGTAATATTCATATATATGTATATGTATGTGTCTATCTATCTATCTATCTATCTATCTATATCTTTATCCATTCATCTGTCAATGGACATCTCAGCTCTTTCTGTAGTTTGGCTATTGTGGACACTGATGCTATGAACATTGGGGTGCAGCTGCCCCTTTGGATCACTGCATTTGTATCTTTGGGGTAAATACCCAGTAGTGCAATTGCTGGGTCATAGGGTAGCTCTATTTTCAACTTTTTGAGGAACCTGCATAGTTTTCCAGAGTGGCTTTACCAGCTTGCATTCCCACTAACAACAAAGTGGGTTCCCCTTCTCTCCTCCTTGCCAACATGTCATTTCCAGACTCATTAATTGTAGCCATTCTGACTGGTGTGAGGTGGTACCTCACTGTGGTGGTTTTGATTTGTTATTTCCCTGATGCTGAGAGATGTTGAGCACTTTTTCACATGTCCATTGGCCATTTTTATGTCTTCTTTGGAGAAATGTCTGTTCATGTCTTCTGCCTATTTCCTGACTGGATAATTTGTTTTTTGGGTGTTGAGTTTTTTTTTTTACTTTATTTTTCAGTGATCCAAGATTCATTGTTTATGTGCCACATGCAGTGCTCCATGAAATATGTGCCCTCCTTAATACCCACCACCAGGCTCACCCGGTGTTGAGTTTGATAAGTCCTTCATAGATCTTGGATACTAGGCCTTTATCTGATATTTGCAAAAGATATTTGCAAATATCTTCTCCTACTCCATAGGTTGCTTTTTAGTTTTGTTGACTCCTTTGCTGTGCAAAAGCTTTCTATCTTGATGAAGTCCCAATAGTTCATTTTTGCTTTTATTTCCCTTGCCTTTGGAGATGTATCTAGCAAGAAGTTGCTACCGCCAAGGTTGATGAAGTAGCTGCCTGTGTTCTCCTCTAGGATTTTGATGAAGTCCTGTCTCACATTTAGGTCTTTCATTCATTTTGAGTTTATCTTTGCATATGGTGTAAGAAAAAGGTCCAGTTTCATTCTTCTGCATGTGGCTGTGGCTACCTCAATATCATAAAAGCCATCTACAAAAAGCCCAACAGCAAATAACATTCTCAGTGGGGAAGAACTGAGAACTTTTCCTCTAAGGTCAGAAACACAACAGGGATGCCCACTCTCACCACTGTTGTTCAACATAGTACTAGAAGTCCCAGCCTCAGAAATCAGATGACAACAAGAACAGCAACAACAACAACAACAACAACAACAACAAGGCATTCAAATTGCCAAAGAAGAAGTCAAACTCTCATTCTTCTCAGATGACATGATAGATACTTCATGTGGAAAACCCAAAAGACTCCACCCCAAATTGCTAGAACTCATACAGGAATTCAGTGAAGTGGCAGGAAATAAAATCAATGCACAGAAACCAGTTGCATTTCTGTACACTAATAATGAGACTGAAGAAATAGAAATTAAAGAATCATTCTCATTTATAATTGCACCAAAAACTGTAAGACACCTAGGAATTAACCTAACCAAAGAGGTAAAGGATCTGTATTCTAAAAACTATAGAACACTTATGAAAGAAATTGGGGAAGACAAAAAAAAAAAAGGAAAAGCATTAAATGCTCATGGATTGGAAGAATAAGTATTGTTAAAATGTCCATGCTCCCCGGAGCAATCTACACATTCAATGCAATCCCTATCAAAATACCATAGATATTTTTCACAGAGCTGGAACAAATAATCTTAAAATTTGTATGGAACCAGAGAAGATCCTGAATAGCCAGAGGAATGTTGAAAAAGAAAACCAAAGCTGGTGGCATCACAATGCCTGACTTCAAGCTATATTACAAAGCCGTGATTATCAAGACAGTATGGTACTGGTATAAAAACAGACACATGGATCAATGGAACAGAGAGAGAACCCAGAAATAGACCCCCAACTCTATGGCCAATTAATATTTGACAAAGTAGTAAAGAATATCCAATGGAAAAAGGACTGCCTCTTCAATGAGTGGTGCTGGGAAAATTGGACAGCCACAAGCAGAAGAATGAGACCTCTCTAATTCTATGTCACATCTCCCATTCAGCTTCTGGTCTATGATGGATACAGCACACCATATATTATGGGGGGTATTTGAATCCCATCACATAGGCCCACTCATAGGTTTCTAAATATCCATTCAACTTCAGCTGAAAATGACTCTGAGACACCTTCTTTACTTCCATGCAGTGCTACCAGGTTTTCTTTGTTGTGGACATCTCCATATTGTCATGAGGACAGCCTTAAATTCCATTTCTTCCCAAGTGGGATTATAGGTAGAAACTTCAGAGAGTTTGGATGGCTGATAATATCCCTAGAATCTATATTATGGTATTTTGTATGCTAATATTACAGAGGGTATATATTTTTAAAAAATTAACATGCTTTTCTCAGTTTATCTAATACCTGGACTCCTGCTCAAAGATAAAACAAGACACATGCCTGACTACCTCCTTTGTCTTGCTTTGTCCATCTTCTTCACTCCACAATCCATTTTTGCCAGAAGGTATAGATTTATTCAGAGTTCCTTTGTACCTCATATTAAACTCTGTGGCTAAACTGGCAGGACTGTCTCTTGAAAAATCAAGAGATAAAAATAAGATAATTAAGAAAAACCTTTTCTTTCTTTTGAAGTCATGGTTTCAAACCTACTTTAATACTTGAAAATATTTTTCAAATGTTTTGGAGTTAATTTTATTTTGGATGTCTTAGCTGAAAAATCTCTCTTTTCCCCTGCATTTCTGTAATTACAGTTCTTATATCTCATTCCTCTTTTTCTATTCACCACCCCCCTTCCATTCTTCCTGCATTTGACTGCCTTGGTTCTCCTGGAAAGGGATCATCCGCAGAAAAGTACAAAAGAGAACACATTAAAACATTTTTAAAAATATCACTACCTGTAGTTTAAGTAGACAAAATACTAAAATTTATGTTCCATGGATATTATAAGCCCTCTAGTTTTACAGCCAGAGATAGAGGAAAAAGATGTTTTTGATCATGTCACCATGTATTTGTTAAGTCTGAGGACTAATAATTTTTATTTACTTACATAGGTTTAGATCATCTCACTGTGACCCATCATGCTATGTGCTAGAAAACAAAACAAAGGCTTTTTTTCTAATCAGTTTGTCATAAAAAAATATCTCTGAAAGTGAAGACAAATAATTTAGCCATCAATTTATATAGAATGAGAGAGAAGATCTAGTGGTTACAATCATATTCTGGAGATAGAAGGGCCCTGGATAAACTCCACTCCCACCATTCACAATATGTATGAGCTCGGATCAGTTGTTTGATTTATTTGTACCTCAATTTTCTCATCTGAGAAGTGGGGATAATTTAAGAGGAGTAAATTAGCTTGAGTGAATCCATGTGAAGCATTTCGAACACAGTCTAAACATAGTAAGTATACACACACACACACATTTGCTATTATAATTATTAGTGCTATTGTATAAGGGATTTGAGAAAGAATTGCTAATTGTGAAAATAGCTAACACAAGCTAAAGAGATTTTAAATTAAAACTGTTATAGTAAAGATTATGAAACATCTCTTTAATCTTTTGATGGATAAGTTTGATGCATTTCACAAGCAGGAAAAATTAGACTGTAAGCCCTTTGGGGATAGGTCTTATCTTATCTTTCTTTCTTTCTTTAACATACTAATTATTTAACATATCTGCTTCAATTACACCACTGTATACTAAACAATGGCATTATTTAAAGAGTACTGCACAGTGATTCAGTACAGACTTTGTAGTTTGCAGGCCTAGGTTTGAATTCTATTTACTTTCTAAAATCTAGGTAATTTGGGGTAACTTATTAATTTCATGAAGACCCATGTTTCTCATCTATAAAAACAGGACTAGCAATAGAATCAACTTCCTGGATTATTTATAGGAATTTACATAACATATGTGAAGTTCCAAGAGAGTACCTGTGTTTGTTAACTACTAGATAAATTCTGCTAATGACAAAAAAATATAACAGAGTTTATCAGACAAAATCTGTTAAATCTGTTTTTAAAAACTTTAAATTCAGGGTGGAAGATATCTACAGAAAATTGAATGAAAAATTATATCCGTATCTACAAATTCAGGGGAAGAGCTGCCATACAGTTATGTGGTTTGTTCATATAATGTAGTCTCCACATGATCCATTTTTACCTGTATGTTAAAGAAAGGTTCTTAAAGACCAGATCAAGTTTTTGTATTTAGCTTCTTAAAGCAGCAACCTAGCCCAGCTGACATTCTGGGACTCCTTCCATCTTTGGTTTGACTTGATGATTCAGTGAAGTACATACTGTTCTTGCATCAGAAGTAGCAGTGTTAATTCTATTATGCCAAATACTTTCACAGTAGCTCAGGCTGAGTTCCCTGTATGATTGCTTATTGCAGAATCACTGAAGCAGCTGGTGGAAAAGTCCATGTCAATCCCTTTGAGACCTGAGTCTTCAGAAAACATTCTGAGTTGGTCTGCTTTCAAAAGAGCAAGTAACATGATACAAAACTACCAGGGAATCTCCATTTATTCTTCACTGGCTTGTAGGAACTCCATGGAAAGTTTGTAAGCATCCCAGACTTAGGATGATTGTATAATTTTTCATCCAAGGAATACTCTTGAGGGTGAAAGGGGACACAGTTAATAATTAAGATGAGACAACGAATGTAAAATTGGACTATTATGAGTGAATTGGGTTGTGTAGTCACTCTATTGGACTTCAAGGTCCCTGATCTTGTTCTTTCTCAGTTCAGTTCCAAACCTGAAAAGCCCTTTCCTTTGTCTGCTGTGAACTGTGAAAGAATGTCCCAGATTAGCCTACAACTAGTTTTTGTTTTCCTGCTACAGCATTACTTCTGGTACTGCAAGAGAGCGTTCATATTTCTCCTTGGTTCTCATCAGCTCATCCAAAATTTGCCTCATTTCAAAGACAATGCCAGGGTTATCTTCCAGTAGCCACTCTAATCATTTATTCATTTTATAGGTATTTTATTGAGTGCTTATTTTGAAATAGAGACTCTTCAAAACGCAGGAAAATAATGCACATGAAATATGAAAATATGCCTGTCTTAGAGAGCTTATGTGGACAGTATGTGCAAACCAAAATCAAGAGTTGGACACTTAACTGACTGAGCCACCAGGCACCCCTAGTTGTCGGCCAATTTTAAATATGGTTATCTGATTCTAGAAGCATCTAATTGGTTCTTTTTATAGGAAACTACTCCTTTGAATGCAGACAGATTTATAATATCTGGGAGGAGACTGGCCCAAGTGAATTTCCAGTTTAGTCAACACTATTTATTAGGTTCTGTATAACAGAACATAATACCAGGTTTTATATGGGAAGAGTCCAGAAAGGAAGGTAAGGTGCAGGATTCCTGCCCGCAGAACACTTTAGTATATATTGCAAAACTAGGACATACATCAAGAAGGCTTGGGTGTATGCTTTTATTAACCAGAGTTGCATAAATACCCAGAAAATGCCAAGTGGAGGTAAAATCATAACGAGGTGGGATTAACCATGAAAAACTTTACAGAGAGAATTAGTTTTAAGGCAGGCTTTTAAGTAATTCAGAACTATTTAATGGAAAGAAGAGCAACTAATAAGCTCACCAGAAGGGGAATTAAATGTCATTCAACACATATCGAATGCCTTGTATGTGCAAAGCACTGTGTGCAGAACTTGGTTGATATGCAGAAGACCCCAAAACTGTGCCTGCCCTTGTGGTCTCTTCACCTAGTGTGGGATACGTAGAGGCAAACAATGGTATGTGCTAAGACTCAGGAGCAGACAGTTACATCAAATGTTCAGCCAGTGGAAAGACGTTTTCCTGCACTAAAGATTCTATAGAGGAGAATAAAAATTAGCTTATGAGAAGAGCTGGAGGGAGTCATCAGTTGGCAGATGATCTTGAAAGCATATGTATTGGCCAGAAAGAGTTACAGTCCTGAGAGCTTTCAGTTATCAATGTTTTGGGTTTGTTTTATCTTTCTACTCCATGATTCATAATATGAAACTCTAGATCTCATAATCACAATATATTTTCAGCCAAAGGTATGGGAACTATAATCCAAGCCCAAAGAACCACAAATAGGTGGTTGGGCCATTTTCCCTGTCCCTTCTGAGGGCCTCAACCTATGACTTCCAGTTATATCTTTTTGAACCATCAGTTCTGGAATACAGAAGGTGAGAATGAGTAGGGATAGGCAGGTGATAGTCTTTACCAAAGTAAGGTTGAGGTTGTTTTTTGTTTTTTAAAGACTTGATTACTTATTTAGGACAGAGAGAGTGCACAAGCATGAGCAGGGGGAGGGGTGGGGAGAGGCAGAGGGAGAGGGAGAGGCAGACTCCCCACTGAGCGGGGAGCCTAGACATGAGGCTCAATCCCAGGGCCCTGGGATCATGACCTGAGCTGAAGATAAACACTTGACTGACTGAGCCACCCAGGTACCCCAAGGCATTCTTTTGTTTGTTTTTTCAATATGCAAATATTTTTATTGCAAAAGCTTGTCAAAGGTTTCCAGGGAAGGTGAGAGCTTTGACCCACATTACCTGATGCTCAGTATATCTGAGCATAGAGTCTTTAGCACTGGCAGCTCTGTAGTTTTTGCTTGTTTGTTTGATGTTCAATTAGCCACTGTATTAATTTTTGATGTGGTGTTCCATGAATCACTTGCATGTAACACCCGGTGCTCATCACAACATGTGCCTTCCTTAATACCATCACCCTGTCACCCCACCCCTCAACCCCCCTCCCCTCTGAAAGCCTCAGTTTGTTTCCCAGGATCCGTAGTCTCTCATGGTTTGTCTCCCTCTCTGATTTCTTTCCATTCAGATTTCCCTCCCTTCCCCTATGGTCCTCCGTGCTATTGCTTATGTTCCACGTATGAATGAAACCTTATGATAATTGTCTTTCTCTGCTTGACTTTACTTAGCATAATCCCCTTCAGTTCCATCCACATCAGTGCAAATGGTGGGTATTCTCTTCCTATCGCTGAATAATATTCCATTGTATATATGGACCATATCTTCTTTATCCATTCATCTGTTGACAGGTATCTCAGCTCCTTCCACAGTTTGGTTATTGTGGGCATTGTTGCTATGAATTTTGGGGTACATGTGCCCCTTCTTTTCACTACATCTGTATCTTTGGGGTCAAACCTAGTAGTGCAATTGCTGGGTCTTAGGGTAGCCCACCCAGATGCCCCAAGACATTCTTGTTTAGAAAGCACTGAATTGGAGCAGGAAAGTGCTGAGGAAGCATTATGAAAACAATACCTGACAGATTATGTTAACAACTGTATGTAAGATAAGTGTTTATTTTTTAAAAAAGGAATAGACACATGATCATTTTTAGCCTATTGAATTAAAGAGCTGAGGTATCCTCAATTCAAATAGTTTTAGGTAGACTCTGGAGATGGTAAACATAAGAGATAACCTGAGGAAATAATCCTGAACATTTGTTAATGAAAAATATGAGTCAAAGGAGTGTGTGTCGGGGGTAGGAAAGACAGAAAGAGAGAGAGAATCTAGATTTGCATTTAGTTAGTGATGATTTAGTTATTTAAATTCCAAAGACTATGGTGCAATTGTGAAAAATGAAATTACAAATCTTTGAAAAAGGAAGAAGGCAAAGATGCTTAAGAGGGAAAGACACATGGATAGCAGTTTCTTTGTTTTTATATATAATACATTTTTAACAGCAATTAGAATGGGTCCATCTCCTCTGAAGCTACAAAGATAGCTGCAAAAGTTGAAACATAATTGGCCTGGACTTCCCTCTAGCATGTGTACACGTGCATGCTCACAAACAAACACACACACACAGACACTTGCACACACATGCACGCACACACGGATGTACACTTTTTCCATCTTAGTTAACTGGCACCCCATTCATTCATACTCAAAATGTAGGGATCACCTTTCTGTCTGCTACTCACCACTTGTACCTAAGCAGCAGCAATTCCTGTGAGTATTGCACTTCTCATATTTGGCCATTTTTACTTCACTACTACTATCATCCTTGTTCAAAACTCCAACATCTCTTACTAGGTCTACTACAATAGCATTTTTTTCAAGTATAATTAATATGCAGTGTTATACTAGTTTCAGTTTGTGCAATACAATGATTCAGCAATTCTTCACATTACTCAGTGCTCTTCATGAAAAGTGTACTCTTCAATCCCCATCACCTATTTCACCTGGCACCCCTCAACCCACTTCCCCTCAGGCAACCATTGGTTTGTTCTCTGTATTTTACCCGATCACCCTGAACTCTTATCTCTCACAACATATCTCTTCCTGAAAACTAGAGTGATCTTTCAAAGAGTACAAATCAGATTATGTCACTCACATGCCTAAAACAGTTCAATAGCTTTTGTGGCACCTGGCTGGTGCAGTTGGTTAAGCATCCAACTCTTGGTTTTGGCTCAGGTCGTGATCTGAGGGTGGTGATCTCAGGGTCGTCAGATTGACCCCTGCTTCCGGCTCCACACTCAGCGTGGAATCTACCTGGGACTCTCTCTCCCTCTACCCCCTCCTCCAATTTCTTTCTCTCAAATAAATAAATAAAATCTTTTCAAAAATTGCAAACAACTAGCTCAATAACATTTAGAAATTAGAGAGTAGTTTCATTCTAAGTAATAGGTATGGTATTACTATAGAATGAGATAAATGTATATGTATATTCTATGTAAGTATTTATTATTCTCTTATTATAAAATTCTGTAGGACACATCACCTATACTGATGACACCCATATTAATTGGAATGTATACTCTTTGCATGAAGACTAAGACAAGAAGGAGAATCATGTGTTTGAGGGGCGCCTGGGTGGCTCAGTCAGTTAAGCATTGGACTCTTAGACTCTTGGTTTTGGCTCAGGTCATGATCTCAGGGTTGTGAGATCCAGCTCTTTCCCTACCCCGTGCTCAGAAGGGAGTCTGCTTAAAGATGATCTCCCCCTCCCCCATCCCCCATTCACTTTCTCTCTCTCTCTCTCTCAAATAAATAAATCTTTTTTAAAAAAAGAATCATGTGCTTGATATTCAGGAATAAAAGACTTTTTGAAAACATTAGTGAATGAATGCGAACAAGCTGAAAAAGCACAAGTCATTTACTTTGCTCTGTATGGGCACAAATATGCTATGATCTGCAATACTTTTTCTTCACAGATGATTGATCATAAACCCATTTTAACTTTCTAAAGTTACTTGAACAAAAGGCAGCTATAAATTTCAGCACATTATAAGATATATCTAATTCCCTGGTTTGAACAGTTTTGAAAGAAAAAAGTGTAACAGAATAAAGGAAATTGAGGGAATAAAACATAATTTCCACTTAACAATAATCTAAAGGTTAAATAGATGAGAACTAAAAATTTGAATTCATTTCCCGGAACAGTGCTTTATGACCAAAATAAACCAGATACCACCACTTAAGTGAAAAGAAAAGTCAAGAAGAGATCTAGTCATTAATCATCCTAAATAAACAGTACTTTTAAAGGACCTGATTGGCACTGCTGGCATACATTTTGTCTCTAGAAATAAGCCTCAGACTTCTATCATACACCTACGTAACTTAATTCAATGCCTGACCACTCAAGGATTTAATATCTGAGAACAGAAATTGGTAAGAACAAGTTCTGAAGCTCTGAAGAGACCAAAATAGCCATGGGAATATTTTGTGGACTTTCTCCTAGTTTTGGTGTGAAAATCTTTGCCATTTTATCTATTAGGAATGTCCAAGAAATTTGAAATATTTGGTTATTTTTTTAAAAGATTTTATTTATTTATTTGACAGAGAGAGAGAGAGAGATTACAAGTAGGCAGAGAGGCAGGCAGAGAGAGAGAGAGAGGAGGAAGCAGGCTCCCTGGCAAGCAGAGAGCCCAATGCGGGCCTTGATCCCAGGACCCTGAGATCATGACCTGAGCCGAAGGCAGAGGCTTTAACCCACTGAGCCACCCAGGCGCCCGAAATATTTGGTTATTTTTAACTGACTAATGCTACATGTAACTGGTTTCAGAGTTTAAAAAATTATAGCTGTCTTAGTCTATTTCTTAGTATAGATTTCCATGGGAAATATAAGGCCATGCTATTTAATTAAATCAAATAGTCACAGAATTGAAACTTTATATTTTAAGCAACTTCTGAATGACATGGGTTGACTAGTATTCTCCCATACATTTATAGCAATCATGCCTTTTATAGCATTTTTCTTGTATTTATTTTCATGTTTACTAATGTTTCATAGAATTCTATCCTTCACAGGCTTACCAAGAAAGAAATGGGAAGTTCTTGGGATTTTACCTTTTTCCTTCCAAAAAGATCTAACCTCTTTTTCATGTATAGCAGCAGGCAACATCTAAATATAGCATGCGAGCCTGGTGGTGGGCATTAAGGAGGGCACGTATTGCATGGAGCACTGGGTGTGGTCCATAAACAATGAATCTTGGATCACTGAAAAAATAAAAAAAATCAATGAAAATTTAAAAAAGAATATTATAAAGTCAAAATATGATTCAGATTTGGAGTTTAAAAACAGACACACAAAGAATAAATATAGCATGCCAGATATTATTTTGTTTTGTTTTTTATTCCTATTCACCTCATTTCCCATTAAAAGACACAATAAATATACCCTGTGCAACAACCTGTAATTGCAATATATTGACCTGAAAAACCAATAAACACCATTACCGTAAGTGACAAGAACTGATATGCTGTCATACCATATTTTGGCAATTTATATATATTGAAAGCCTCAATTTATCCAATATAATGGATATTTATTGAATACCAAATATACGTTTAGTATTGGTTAAAAGTTAAATGAGACATTTATCCTGTTTTCAGGATCCCACAATCTAGCCAATAAAACACAGATCTCCACATATGTGTTTACCAGCCCTGTAAATCATAATCTTATGAGACATTAAGATATGATCTAAAGTCTAAAGAACACTGAGTTCTAATTTTGGCTTAGTCATCAACTGTCTAAAAAGTAACCCTCAATTTTCTTCTATATGATAAAAATAATATTTGTCCTCAACAACCTTCAAACATTAATTAAGACATATGAGTTTCTCTGTATACTCAACGTATTGAATGCTTAAGGTAGAGTTCACCATCAAATTACATGTATTGAGCTCATTGGAAAAAGGTGATATTGATCACAAATTATTCATATCATTACGTATGCAAATATTATTATATGTCTTATGTTACTATTTTAATATACGCAAGTCAAGTAATATGTGCAATAATAATGCAAATCATCACTATCCACAATAGAAGGGTAAACCACTACCTAACATTTAGCAGAATTTATTTTCATTGAATCAAGTTAATAGGAAATCCTCACTAAAATGTTGACAAATGCTTTAAATTTCTAAAAAAAAATAGAAATAATTGGGCTGCCATTATGTAAATGAGATATGACAGGGAAGCACAGGGCATGTAAAAATAACAAGGAATGGAACCTTGTCAACCAAAATATCTATGATATATTCTTTCTAATGAATGACATGGGCCTTTATCATATGAACAAAATTGAATGCAAATCTTGTAGTTATTCGGGAGAACTGAGTGGCTGCCATTGTGACATACACATTGCATGGCACACAGGTTAGGTCCTTCTTATTTTCTTACATGTGTTACTTCTTAATTAAAAATGCCACAAAGCACTTACAGTATTTCATTACTTCAAGGGGACACATGTTTGAAGGAGATGACCATTATTCTGTTATTGCCATGTCATGCAAATGTCTTTTTTCTTAACTTTATTTTAAATTCCAAAGTTGAATTTGTTGATGGAAAACAAGAAGCAAAAGGTTCTGTTTGTGGAAATAGAAAGGAGTGTACATGAGGGGCAGAGTGTTTTGCTTGGCAGTTCTTTTGCTACCATTTTGTTTTTGTTTTTAGTGCTGGAGGGCAGCAAATTGGCAGGTGTAAATAAGGCTCTAGATAGTTTCATACTGTATTTACAATCAGTTATTATGGGTTAAAATGTCTGTAGTGCATAGGGAATTAGGCATGCAACTTCTGTTAAGAATGAGGGAAGCTTGATGTCTAATTTCAAACATTGCATGAATATACTCCGTCAGCCTAATCTTGTCATTATTTTTACCGACTCTTATAAGGTATACACAAATGGATTATTTTATACTTGGATCATGTTGGACATTCTGAATATACATTTTTGTCTCTACAATTCTAATGTCGCCTATCATTTTCTGTAATAACAAAAAACTGGTAGGTAAGTAACAAATATTCCTCTACAATGAACTTGAGAAAAAGAGAGGGATTCCTCAGTTTAAAAGATGGCTTGTTTTATGGTATCCATACAGCATGCTGTTATAACTTCTTATTTTTGAAAATAGCAAATAGCTATTTGCCTATGTAGTTTGATGTAAAACGGAATAATTTTATGATATAGTTTGCACTTTACTAGGATTTGCATGTACCACATGTCAAATCATGTCCCAGAAACATAGCAACCACTAGCAGAGAAAGCCTAATGTCACATGGTTACACAGAACACAAGGGTTATAATGTTTGTGCAGATATTGCTTTTTAATGAAGAATTTAACAAAGACTCTCCATTTCAAGGAATGGAAAGTAAGAATAGCTTTATAAAAAATTTAGAGTGGACAACATTTCCACAATACACTGATCTGTAAGAACTTTTTTTGAAAGCTCCTGGAAGCATGAATTCCCCATGTCTCTATATTTGCTCTGTACATTCAGACAAAGAGCCAAGATAATCTTGACTTTGAAGAGGAACAGTGGAAAAAGATGATAGAGTGAGGTATGAAATAAATAATAAATAAATAAGCGACTGTTGAATAAAACAATTAGCTTTGCCCCAGGCTTCTGCAATAGCTTATGAATTCTTACCAGCATTAGTTTACAGCTGTAACTTCAGGATATAATAAGAGACTGAATCTTATACAGGCAATGAAACAGATGATCAAATTCACAAGGGATTGTGTCAGGCTTTTTCCAGTACTAAAGAAACATATTAATCCTTGTCACTGTTTTCAGAAACGCTGTGACAGAAATAAACCTGTACTGTAACTTGGCCCTTTTAATGAGCTTCTGGAGTGTGGGCTTTCCACTCAGCACCTGAAAAACACAACAAAACACCTTTTATATTAAAGATGTGAGGTTTGCTGCTGGCTAAATTTGTACACAGAAGTCTATAAACCAGTGCTCAGCCAGCTGGGAAGCAAGAAAGCAAATTCAGATTCTGCCATGAACTTCACAGACCAATTATCTACTTGGAATCATGGGAGTTTAACAAACAAATACCAGCCCCTGCTGAGCCTTTTCAGGCCAGCAGCTTATGGGTGATTCAGTTGCATCCGAGGCTTTTAGACTGATCAATTCTTAATCACAAAGCGCAAAAATTATTCTCAGACTCATGTCAGTTTCTTTGGACACGTTTGTTAACAATCTGCTTCAAATCATTTTTTAAAAAGAAACTGCAGACACTGTTTTTATTGACTCCCCACTTGTAAAATGTTTATAGCTTGTTAATTTATATTTACCCCTTTACTTTTGCCTGCAAATCAACATCACTTAGCACAGTTTGGTTACACTTTGTCCAAAGGAAATTACAGAAGCCTGCTATGGGGCTAAAATGAAGGAAAGCTGCGGAAAATCAATACACTGCTGATTAAACAGATCGTAGCAAATTCACGGCTGTATGCTACAGCATGGAGACATCAGTGTGATGCCTATCTAGCAGTTAATGTGCTTTCAGTCAGGTGAAGAAAATTTCAGAATAAGGCAAAATCACTCAGAAAAACAAGAACTCACTTACACAAGAATGTATGTGCTTATATGAAACCTACATTTTATGTAAAGTAATATTTCACTTGAGGAATAAATGGGATGCATTTATTTTGTGAAAGAAAGCAGTGCAATATCTATATTATGACATTTACCCTTTGTATTATGAAAGGAACTAATGTCATTGCAAGATACCACCTCTATACCACCACAAGTCTCAAGTTTTTTGTTTTCCCTTTTATGAAATGTTAGGTTTATTGACGTCTTGTACAATTTCAATCTGACAATAATCAAATGACTGAAAGGTGGATTATTTGTAGAGGATGTTCTAAAAGTCACAATAATATTCAACGAAAATATTCTAAGCAATTCAGAAAGAATCATTTAATTTCCAATTTTAGAGTACAAGAATAAACATGAAATAAATCAGGTATAAAAAGGGAATGCAGTTCATACATAATTAATTTTTTAATGTATTGGGAATAGGTAATATTAACACAACATAGTTGTAAAGACCAACAGTTGTTCGTAAGTCATAGACAAAGGCAACATTGGGGTTACAGGGAAGAACTAAGGTGTCCTGACTAATGCGCAAAGGTACTCCGAGTTAAGGCATAAACTTTCATTTCCATGTTACCCAATTCGTGGGCTCTGCAAACCAAATACTTTGAAGACTGTCGGAAAATAAGAATATCCTACGGACTCTTTAGGAGGTGGTCCCTACTTGAATCCAACTTGATGAAGTACACTGTATTGCGTGTGAGGTAAGGAAATGAAAAACAAACAAACAAAAGTTTAAATACAAGCTTCCTGGAAAAGTGTAATAGAAGAAATTTTGTTTCAACCTTTTGTTACGCTTTTTAGTTGACATACACATTTGTCTATTTAGAGTACTGTAATGCTATAGCAAGATTTTTTTTTAAACTAGATATACGAGGGTGAAATTTGTGGCTCTACTTATCATTGTTCATTCAGGGTAGCTGTAGCTTTGATACGTTATGGCATCCTGGCAGATAAATTTCAGTAGTAAATCCTTATACTGAAAAATATACTTGAGAAAATTATGTTCTATACACAAAAGCCAACTTTAGTTTCAATCTCTGTTGTTTTTAATTCTCTCTCTTTCAAAATATCAAAGTCTTTCAAATGGTAACATGGTTAAGTTCTTTGCCAAATCCCATGTGTTAAAAGGAAGGTGTTTTTGAGTCATCAAAGCTTATAAAAAGACCTTTAACAAGTAAACAGCTTTTCTCTTTTTTTTTAAAACTGGAAGATGTGGTATAAGAAAACACATTCATGGACACCATATGTGAACCAAGTTTCATCCCAAGATTTTGAGATTTTTGAGAATTCCTAGAAAATGAGAGATTTAAATTTATAGTCTGAAGAAGCTCAGTCAGTAGCACTATTTTCCTTCTGATACATGTATAAGATTTATACTGACTCATACTGATTTATATGTATATATAAAACTCAAGGTGGTTATCTTTTGGTTATTCTGTTTAAAAATCTTTGATAATCTTATTTAGGACAGAAGAGGCCATCAGTAGTTCAGGTACATGAAAAATAATCCTTACTCTTGTAATTTAATATAAATATTACCTTACTTTTTTGTGTGTGGGAAACTATCAACTTTTTTCACAAGTAAGTTTCAAAAGCTGAGATCATTTATACTTAAATAATTATGATTTTGTGACATTAAGAGAATAAAGCAATAGCTACCAATGGGAAGAGCTAGTATTTTAGAAAATACAGAACGACACTTGTGTTTGATATACACATTGGTTTGCTAGGTTAATTGTGCTCTTGAGTATGTATTTTAAGATTTTTCTTTCTTTGTGCCATTGGAGGAAAACTAAAATTGAAGTGACAGAATAGGAGATAATGGCCAGACTGGATAATGCAAGTATAAACTTCTGAGCAAAAATTATTTTCCAAGTCTCACAGTTTCTGAAGATATTTTCACATTTCTGTAGTTCCAATAAGCTAACAAATGGTTGTTTGTAAACATGCTTTACTTTATTTAAAGTCCGTGCACTGTAGAAATCTGAGAATTGGCAGTGGTTTGAATACCCTTTGGTAGAAACCCACTTTTTCTTATTAATACATGGTAATTTATCACCCATTAAGTATATGATCCCTCTGGAAAAAAAACCTGATGCACATTGCTCTCTAGACTATAATTTCAGTGTTCATGATATTAATCTTTAATTAAATTACAGTTATTTTAGAAATGTATATCCTTAATTAAATTATACCATGCACTTAAAGAAGAAATGGCTACAGCACGATTAAAACATGTTTAAAAATGTACCACTGAATTTTGAATGCTGTCTGTCATCCTCAAAGTATGACTAACTAGGCTTCAGAAATGACTAGAAAGTCAACTGAAAAATTGCCAAGTAAAACTGTTTAGCTCTTTAAAGAACTGTGCATTAAAATTTTGGACAGTTTCTCCATTAAATCTAAATATACTTCTTATAGTATCTACAGTATTACATTTCTAAATTAATTGCCATACTCCCATTTGTTAAAGAATTTCAGTCCATGTGAAAAGCAAAGTCTCACTAGATGTGAATTTTACACTGTGCTAGATCAATCCCAATACCAGTAAATGGATATTATTAAACAGCATGGGGTAGTGCAAACTGGGAAAGAAAACTTGTAGTGTGCTGCCTTTGAGCAGACCTGGCTTGCATGCTGTGACAGGGCAATTGTCGACATGCTTTTTCATGCCAATCTGCAGCTTTTTCAACTCTAGATGCTATGGCAACCAGGGTTTAACAGACTAAGCAGCTAACAAGCTTCCCTGATGGAATTGTCTGGTTGTGTGATTGCCTTGTCTTAGGGAAAATATAAAATAGAATGAAGACGCTTGTGGACATTTGTCAAACTGATTATAATTTGGACAGTTGAATCATAATTGTCTGTTGTGTACTGTACAGTAGTGACATATGCTATTTTCCACGTTCCTTGCAGAGTACACCATTGCATTCCCGCATAGGCTATGTTTCCCTTGGGAACAATGGGTCCTGCTTGCTGTGGGTCTGGTGCAACATGGCAGTCCGCATCTCACACCAGATCATCTGGGAAAGAAAAGAACAGTGAATAGTTCTAATTTTTTTCTATTTGAAAAGGCTTGTGTTTGATTTGAACCATATTTGTATGAATATAATGAACACAAGTTGATGTGAAAAGATATTTGTCTTTTATAAAATGTTCGTGTTCATGGGGTAAGTTGTAGATCAAAATATGCAGGTGAATTAATTTGTTATTTATGATTGGGCATAATTTTAGTTCTTTGGGAATATTGATTTTTTAAATTTGCAACCACTTAAACATGTATTTGTGTCACCAATCATATGCATAATTTAAAACACTGAGGAAATAATCAAGCTTCTCTGATGGAATGGTCTTGTTTTAATACTGCCTTGTCCTACTGAAAATGAATACAAGATAGTCTCTTTATTGTTTTAAATGATTAAAAGCCTACTAATAAAATTTTAGCCTCTTTAAACAGTCAAAGGCATTGCATTTTCAAGATCATGTGCTACCAAACCCTTGTTTTTTTTTTCTTGAAAGGGATACATCTTTTAAAAAAGTTAAAATCATACGAACAAACATTTCAAATGAAATGTGAATTTTCACAAAACAAAATCTAGGTTTCCACTTTATAGACAGATATATTAAGTACAATGAACTATTTTGCCAGAGAACCTTACTGATTATTTTATAGAACATTGGAAATAGATTATTTTGTACTTGGAAAAAATCAATGTTATGTCATGAGGATGAAAATTTGATGATATTTTCAGTAGGCTCAGAATTAGTTGAGGTTTAAGTGTAAGTTGAGGGTAAGAAGATTTTGGCAAGTGCACAGCAAGGGTGCAAATGATTACGTTAGCATATTCATCATGGCCACTTCTCATCAACCACAGAGTTCTGACAGCTTTTTGTTTTCTTATTTCAATTTTGAAATACTTCGGATTGATGCATTTGTTTTGAGACGCCAAGGCCTTCAGAGAAAGTAGGTCTCCTCCTTCCTCTGTTTCAAAAGAATGGATAACAATCCAAGTTGCCTTTTTAAAAAAACCTTCAGAGACACATACAATGACTTATGTCTAGATGGTGCAATTCCTAGAAAAGGTCCATTTCTAGTTTGAGAGACCTATTCTTTTTCTTAAACAGAAAGATCTTAGTGTGAGAACACCTTCTATGATGAGTGGTGCACCCAAGAAGGGTGAGAAATGAAATTGGGAACATTTTGCTCTATTCATAAAGAAACTTCTCTAGCCTAAGTTGTAAAAAATATTTTTGCAGAGTTATGGTGTACTGAAATTAATAAGCTAAGAATTACTGTCATAACACTTTATATGAGCATCAGTCATTTTCCCCCCAAATAGTCTTTATTTACTGGGCTACCCAGGTCTTACCCTCTAATTCTTAGTTTTGAAATTAGCCTTTTATGAGTCACCTCTTTGCCGGCCACCTTCCTGTTGACAGCTAGCGCTGTACTGGAGAGACTTCTGTTCCACTTATTGCCCTGAAGAATGTCACTTTTTCCTTATCTAACGGGGAGCTTAAATTGAGTCACATGCTACATTAATGTCACCTGAAATGAAGGAAAATCCTTTGTCTTCAGTGGAATGAGAATTTTGATTCTATTCTTTCTTTTGAATACCAAGGATTCAGATTTGATAGATTTTACTTTTGAATTCATTAAAACTCTTTTTTATTCAGTAGATTCAAATGTACAACATGATAGATGGTACCTACTTTGGAGTTTAAAGAACTATGCTTGAAAGCGAAGTCATTCTTTCAGTCACTACAGAGCAGAGGTGAGAGTCAGGGTGCTCTATGTTAGTTCAATGACAACTTTACAGAGGATAAAGAAATTATCGTTCACGGTGCAAGTATTTTCCTTCCCACTTAGGAAATAAAGGCAATTAAGGAGATGGTATTTACTCAGGGACTAAAGTAAATTCCAGCAATGTAGAGAGCTCAATCTTACTTTGTGAAACATTTTATATCTACAAAGTGTACTTTATACCCACTGTTTGGAGTTATCTATCATCTGAAATAGGCAGACTTATATGCCCATTTTAAAGCTTAGAATAAAATGAAAATCTTGAGTTTATGTATTCACTCAAGAGGATACCTAATTAATAAAAGAGTCATTCTTTTTAAATGTTTTCCTTTTTTATTCCTAAACTTCACCAGGAATTATAATACGCCATTAGTTCTATAACATTAAGGTCAAGTCCCCATTTTGAAAGGCACCATTAAGCTTCACCATCCATATAATCTCTTACAGGGGCTTTTTGGTAAAAAAAAAATCTTATCATTCTTCTATTAAACTAAGGTACTAAATTATGTCATTTATAAAGAAAACATTATATGGAACTCATTCACATTTTAGTATAAATTAGTTGCAACCATTATCATCTTGGTAATACTACCAAAGTTCCGCTTGGAGTTCCGTAGAGGGTAACCTCCAACTCCTTACTTAGTCACATTATTCTATGTAAAATTCATATCCTGAGGGACAACAGGGGTGGGGACAGCAGAGAAAGGCAGTAATGATAGTGGCGTGATATTCCTCTCAAGCATCTTATGAATACCTGACTTCTGTGAAGTGAGCAAAGATTAAAAACAGAAGTGAAACTTGTTCCTGGAAACAAGCATATCTCCTCCTCGAGTATGTCAGAATGGGAATTTTGAGGAAAAGATAAAGTGTGCAATAACAAGTACGCACTAGGACCTAGCAGCACTTGAGTATTTTTGCAAACATGGCAAGAAACGTGATGTTTCAATTTTGAGTCATTTTTTCCCATAAGGTAGAGTTGGACTGCAGTGATATTCACTTAGATTACTAGATCTCTATCAACCAGGAGAGGCTACTGCTATATTGTAGAAACCTGTGACATTATTAAGGAGGGCATCCATTGCATGGGGCACTGGGTGTTGTACATAAACAATGAATCTTGGAACACTGCATCAAAAACTAATGATTGTATTTTATGGTGACTAACATAACACAATAAAAAAAAAGAAAAAAACATGTCCTTGTTTTAAGTTCCATATTTTTCCAAGAATTGAGTGCATATTTTAAATAAATTTTTGTTTTGTGTAAAATTTTCAGGTGAGCTAAGCTTTCTAAAATATGTCATATGGAGAAAAGTTAGTTTTTTCTCCTAGAGTGTAGAGTGAGCTTTCTTGGCTACACACTGCTGCTTAGCCCCTTGGCAAGTTCTCTCAATCACAAGAATTTTGACCCTTGTTGAAGAGTTTAGTGTATCAGTGAAACTAAGTAATTTGGTAAAGAATCTTTTGAGAATTCTGGCCAATGATTGGCTCATTTGGAGTGATACTAGAGGACACTGTGGGAGATGGGGAATATTGAGGACAGAGGTCTGGAGAGGCAGGGAACGTGATCACTCAAGGATACAACCACAGAAGTAGCTACATGCCTTTCTTTTCTCATGAAGACATTCTGTTCATACTAGTCTCAGAATGATTAACAGTAATATATCTTCAATCAGGTTCAGAAATATTGAAGCAGTTTTTGACATTTCTGGCTCTGAAATTTACCCACATACAACATTCAGCCTCTTTCTGAGATTCTTCTTTTGAAGCAAGTAGGGGTTAAAAATAAAGTCTTTCTTTATTATTCCTAAAATAATTTGCTAAAAAAATTGGGAAATGATTTTAAAATATCATTCAGTAATGGTATTTTTTTTCACTGTTAACTTTTTAAAAAATTTCATTTATTTATTTGACAGAGGGGGAGAGAGAGAGAGAGCACAACCAGAAGGAGCGGCAGGTAGAGGGAGAGGGAGAAGTGGGACTTGATCCCAGGACCCTGGAATCATAACCTGAACCGAAGGCAGACGCTTAATTGACTGACCAACTGAGGCTCAGTTTTTAACTTTCAAAACTTTTTCCTCTGAAAGAACAAAAACAAAATAATGTAATAATAATAATAATAGTATTAAGCATAAACATGTTAATGAAAATAGCTAACATTTACTCAGCACCTACTATATTCTGGGTTTCCTTTTAATGACTTTAATATAATCCTTCCCACAATCCTCAGAGGATGGTGTTATCCTTTCTAGTATATAGATGATGAAACTGAGGCATTAGAGAAGCTACTGATTTGCTCGATGTCACATGTCTAGTAAGTGTAGACCGGGTATCTTAACCCAGTGTATCTGACTCCGGTGCCAGAACTCTTAACTCGTAGAAATCTTCTCTTGGTAATTCAAAAGCCGTATTCTAATCCCAGGTACTTATGAGTAGATTTCATTGTGTGCATTTACTACCAGTATTACACTCGATGAAGATGGCAAAGTTTGTGTCCTGATGTCATCTGACTGTGCATCCTCGATGCTTATTCTTATGTAGACTACTGAAGAGTACTGTGCAGAGTGCAGTTTAGGCAAGTCAATCCTAAAACTGTATCAATATAATTATACTTATGTGGCATGATGATAATACCATTTTTTGAGTACCCACAGTGTTCTTGCTATTGTGCTAGGTGCTTCAGTGATGCTTATGCCAATACCATAAAGGAGATATTAGCTTCCCTATTTGCACAAAACACTGAAGCATAAAGAAATTTTCACACAAAATTAGTAAATAACGAGAAATGAGTTTCTAACCAAGGTATATCTAAAGACACAGCTTTCTCCCAAGGTTTATACTTAAACCTAAGGTATTTTATATTGTAGAATTCAAAAATTATGGAAATGAGAATTTAATCCTTTCTCCAGTTTTATCGGTGGTAAAGCTAAAAGGAGAGGTGAAGACATTGGTGACTTCATAGAGGTAGTATACATTCAGTCTTTTATCTTTACCCTGTAGTATGGGTGACAATTTACACATAAGATGTTAAAAAAAAGGTAGTTACCTTTATTATGTACTTGTCTTGTTCTGGAGCCTGAGCCCTATTGTTGAAAGAAACACGTTTTAGTTTGTTAATTATAGATAGCTCATTTCTTCCAGTTTAAAACAGTTGTCGTGGTTATAAAACATGTCCGCATATTCTTTTGAAGGGATACTTTTTCCTCAAAAGACGGAACCTAATTTCCCTTCCTTGAACTTGGGCTGGCTTAGTGACTTGCTTCGAAAGTAAAGAATATGGTGGAATTGACAATGTGTAACTTCTGAATTTAAGACATAAAGGCATTGTAGTTTCCTCTTTGCTCTTTCTCTGGTGTCACTCACTTTGAGGGAAGCCAAGTGCCATGTTATGAGGATACTCAAAAGCCATAGAGAGACCCATGTGGCAAGGAACTGAGGCCTTTAGCCAACAGTTAGTGAGAAGCGAGGCCTCCTGCCAACAGCCATGTGAATGAGCTTGGAAGCAGATCCTGAAGCCCGAATCAAGACTTCAGAAGACAGAAGCCTTGGCTGACATTTTGTTTGCAATCTTATGTGAGACCCAGAGCCAGAAGCACCCAGCTAAGCCATTCTGAAATTACTGAGCCATATATATTTTGAGATAATAAGTGTTTGTTGTTTTAAACCACTAAAGTTTGGTGTAATTTGTGGCATAGCAATACATAATTAATATAGTAGTCTCTGTGAGGTAACATTCACTCAATTTTAAATTCAAACTACCTGATAGGTTTAGCTTTCCCTAGTTCTTCAAAGAGTGTCTCCTTCCCCACCTACTTTTTAAGATGGAAGTTTTCCAGAGGAAATCTTACAATGGATGTGTTTTGTACTGTTCTCTAAGGCTCTGCCCCCTTTGCTGAGAGGACCCTCTTTCTATCTGGACACTTTTTTCAATCCAGTTCCTCAGTGAACTGGTCCCATTTGAACAGCATTCTAGAAGCTCCTTATGATGGTGAACTTGGTCACAATGCACTGTCGGTCTCTGCAGTGCCCATAGGCCTCCTTCGATCTACTTGTATTTTTAGCTGTTGAGGATATGAAAATTTTGGATGCCCTACATATCAGGTATGGGCCCCAAGGAACATGATGCTCTACCCCCACAGACTGTTCCTAACCTGTAGCACTTGAAGCACCATACTTTCAGTGCCCCATCTGATGTGGAGTTTGTCAAAGATTCTTGAAGTTTTCCAAGGATACATCCAGAGGATATAGGAACAAATTCTTTCACTGGGAATACCTTAAAATTCTCTTCATAAAATGTGAAACACTGGCAACAGCCTAAATGCCCACACATAGGGAAGTAATTGAATAAACTATGGTACATCTACACAATGGAGTACTATGCATCTATAAATAAGCATGAGAAAGAGCTTTTCAGGATATATTGTTCTGTGATAAAAGCAAAAAGTCATCTATAGTATATGACCATCTAAGAGAGAAGGAAGAATAAGAGAATATACATGCATCTGCTCATTTGTGGAAAGGACACATAGGAAGGATAAAACAAATAAAAAAGATTGGTTACATACAGGGGTGTGTGTAATGGGAACATGGTATAGGGTTGAAGAAGACACAATACTTTTGTGAATATATATTTTTTATATATTTTTTAGAATCATGGTATTGTTTTGCATACCTCCCAAATAAATGATTGATTAAATCAGGATGTGAGTGGAACCCAGAATGGAAACAAACAGTACCAAGTGAACCCAACTTTATTATAAATGAATAAAATAACCACAGTGAAGAGGGTGGGGATAAAGGAAGGAATGTAAGTAACTTCAGAAAGCAGTATTTTGACTAAAGTAACATTAAAAACAAACAAACAAACAAAAAGCTTTCCAAAACTATTGTTCTCTGTATAGCAAATTTGTGTCTAACATGGGTATACATTAGCAATTCTGAAACAATTTTATGTTCATACTAGGTTTGAACAATGAGCAAATATATTATTTATAGCAAGAACCACGTTTCTCACTGTCAGAGAAGGAGGTTGCAAATGAAAATGGAGGAAAGACTAAAATGAACCCTGTCATGTTAAATTAGAATAAAAGGTATCAGTATGAATTAATAATTTTTCATATGTATATCAATGGATACAGGAATAAACAGGCATTTTCATGTGTTATTTTACATAAATATATTTCTTAGCACTTTTCTCTGAGATGGCCTGGAAACCATGAGACCCCTAGTAGCAATGAGCACACTTAGCTTTTAAATCTTGGACTGTAAATTTCATTTTCCAAGCAAAGGGACCAGGGCTCCTTAGAGAAATGGCTGACACTAGGAAGGACCAGCGCAGGGAAAATACAATATGAGAATGGAGTATTTTGAGGTAACAGGAAGTACTCATAAAATAAGGGAGGCATCTCAAAAAACCCACAAAAAGCACATTCAAAGAGATCCCAATGGCCAAAGTTGGGCCAATTGTAGAACAACTCAAATAATGCTAGATTTGAATTTGAATTTGTGCCTCTAGATTAAAATAATTATCAATGACTCCACACTGATATAAATATATAAATGGAAAAGTAACTAGATAGAAGAGAGTACTCTCCTTTACAGTAGAATATATATTAATAAATCTACAAGGAATAAGGGAAATAGAAAATCACCATTAAACAAACACTACAGTAATATTTGTTGTATCTACCCAGCTGTATAAGTGTTGTTCAAACCATCAGTGACTGCTAAAATTAGTGATGGATAAGAAATAGGGTACTTACATAGTTTTAAAGTGTTTCCTTACAATATACTTGCTACATAGTGAAAATATTAAAATTACAATAAGCTTGGCAGACATCATTTAGCCATGTGATCAGAGTTAACATTATCATCAGTAATTAGATGCAATGTCATCATATACCCCATTAGATGATGTATTGATAAGGATATAACATCACTTCAGTTTTATTTCTGGCAAAAAAATTGTAACATCTAATTTGTAACTCTAAAGTGTAACATCTAAAATTGTAACTCTAATTACAAGAAAGCATAAAATAAACAAAGATTGAGGGACATTCTAAAAAATAACTGGCAAGTACTTTACCAAAGTGTTAAGAACATGAAATACTGAGGAACTGTCACAGATTGAAGAACCCTAAAGTGACATGACAACTAAATGCAATATGGGACCTTGGATTGGGTCTGGACCAGAAAAAAAATATTTAGGAAAAACTGGCAAAATTCTAATAAGGTCTGTATATTAGTTAATGATATGGTATCACTGTTAGTTTCTTGGTTTTAATCATTAAACTACGTTTACAGAAGATGATCACATTTGGGTAGCTGGGTGAAGAGTACACAAGAATTCTCTGCACTGTTTACGCAACTCTTCTGTAAGTCTAAGTTATTTTTTTTTAATGTTAAAAAAAACTTGGCAGAAGTCAAACTCTACTGAATTTGCCTCAGCTAAAATAATCCAAGTATTCTGAGAGAATGCTTTCAGTGTTTCAAGGTTAGTTAATTCCAATGGTCTGAAAAACAGTATCATGTCAATTGAACCACCATAAGTTAAACTAGCATTCTGGCCAAATTGAAATAAATACTCTATGAGACTCAACACACACACCTTCTGTTATATACTACTCCTGGCTCCCCTACACTCTTTGGAGAATGGGGGAATGGTAAGAAAGGATGTTCTTAACTGACTTCATGCCTTTTTCTTCATTCTTTCTTTCTCAACTTCCTCCCTTAGGGATGGAAGGCTTTTTTATTTCCCAGTCCCACAGAAACTGCCTCCTTCCATGCCCTGCTCTTTCCTTAGGTGGCATTCACTTTATCCTTTCCTGGGACAAAGTAGCAAAAGTGTTGCAGGGAAGGAAACCCATATAAGAGTACCTCTCAAGATGCACAGAGATATACTTAAAAATAGTACCGCTGGCATACTTACAGGCTGCTCTGTACATTTTAATACCTGATTAGCCTCCTGAGTTAGTTACCTGAAGTTACACTTCATCTTCCTGTTACATTGTAGTGTCCTCGAAGGCCAGATTCAGATCTTACACATCATTTGAAACCCCACAGCATCAAACAATCCCCACAGCAACAAGCACTAACTAGTCAGTGCATATTTTGTTGACTGTTTAAAGTAGATGGTCACAAATCATTTTGGGTATAGTATTAAAGAAGTATGGAGGACTGATTTATGAAGAGCAAAAGTCCATGGTTCAACTTTCTGCTTGGTTTTGAAAGGTTTGCCAATCCTATGGAACAGTGCTCATTGTCCACTTTAAGTATCCCTCTTTATAAAGGTTTTCAGCTATGGAAAAGCATCAGACATACCCTCTATTTAAAGATCATACATGTTATAAATAACTTCAGGATCTTCTGTGGAAAGATGACAAATAAAATATGTTGTAGTTTGAGGGCATATGGTTGAAAAAGCTATACATGACCTGAAGTTATTCATGCTTCAAAATTTTTTTGGAAAAAAAAAACAACAACCACTATTTCTATCATAAGAATCCTAGTTCCATCCTTTGAAATGTGAGCAATTTAAAGAAATTTCCATTTAGAAATAATATGGGATTGGGCGCCTGGGTCGCTCAGTGGGTTAAAGCCGCTGCCTTCGGCTCAGGTCATGATCCCAGGGTCCTGGGATCGAGGCCCATATCGGGCTCTCTGCTCAGCAGGGAGCCTGCTTCCTCCTCTCTCCTCTCTCTCTGCCTGCCTCTCTGCCTACTTGTAATCTCTCTCTCTGTGTCAAATGAATAAATAAAATCTTGAAAAAAATAGAAATAATATGGGATCAAAAGGTGATGATGGACAAATAGAGTAATACACGTGAAGATTTAATAGCTTACAATATTAGAGTCTGTTGAGAAATCAAAGCCTTGGAGTCAAATCTATAGGCATTTTGGGAAGTACAGAGAAGAAAGAAATATGAAAATATTTACTTTAAAAATATCATGATTTTATTTTCTAATTTTTGTAACTTTAAAGGTATAATTTTTAGTGTATGTGCGGAGATGCTAAGAATGAACTTGTATTTTTTACAGTACTATATACTTTTTAATCTTACTGAAAATTTTATATTCACACTGAACAGAAATGGTGGACTATTTGCTGGAAAAAAGAGGAAATCTTGTTTTGGAGATATTTGTTCCTCTTATAAACAGTCTTGAGAACATTGCTATTTTTTTTATAAAAACTTTTCTTTTTTTTCCAAGATTACATCATAGGTGGGCAATAGTGATTTTTTTCAATGTTCCTTATTTTGGAGTTAGAGTTTACTGTAAAAACGCAACTTCTGGACAATTTAATTTAGGGTAAATAGTTACAATTTGTGTATATATTGTATTTTAAGAGACAAAACAATAGTTAATTACTTGTGAAATTATCTCAGCCAATTATGGGTGGTTATGTTTGAGGAAAAGAAAACATTTTAACTTTACTGGGTATTTTTTGTGTACGAGAATAGCAGTGTCAATCCCAGACTGATTATTAGGTGCTCCTTCAACTGAGAGACATCATCCCTCTATCTTGTATCTTTGGTAGCCAACTGAATGTATGTCAGATTTTTTATTGTTAAATGTTACAATAGCAATATTCAACATTATAAACATTATTACTGACAATGAAGAAATAATTTGCCATTACTGTTTTTACACTTAGAAAGAGAGGGACTTACTATGTTGAAGGTATAATTAACTAAACAGAAAGGGGACATATTTGGGTGGGAACAGAATCTGAAAAACAATAAATTATTCAGCATATTCCTAGCAGGCGAAACAAGTGTACCTTGTGTCAGTTGATCAAGGAATTTATACTCAAGATGGAAACAAGTAATGGAAAGATAACATTGTTTATATAACATAGGGATGATGAATGGTGATAGCTAACATACACTAAGGGCTTGCTATGTGCCAGACACTATGTTAAGTCCTTTTTATACAGGATCTTATCTAATATTTTATATGGTTCCAGTATAACGTGAAAGCTGCTTTCAATGAGTTCTCTGAAAAAAAACTCATTTGTTTCATGATTTTGTTTGCGCTGTTAACAGAAGCAGCCATAGTATATTTTCCCAGTGTAATTCTTCTATATGATGTTTAAGTTATCCACTCTGTATTTGAGAATTAGGTTTTGGTTGTCAATGAATCTATTTAAGATTGAATTCATTCTTGTATTTTTAAAAATTAATTCTTCTAAAATGATAATTTCAGCATAAATGTTTGATTGGAATGTCTACTTTTAATGTTCAAGAAATAAATAAAACAGTATGTTGGATTAGTTATTAAATCAAAATTTAGAAAAATAAGTATATAAAGTTACATGTTCAAAGTAAATAAGTCCCCAAATAAGTTTTATTTAGTTTGCAAAAAAATTGAATCAAAGTTTAATGGATTATCAGAAATAATAGCATCAATATCTTCATTTTTAATAATAGCAATAAAGTTAGAAATGTGTTTTATATTCCTAAAAGTTCTTTAACTTCAAAATGTTTAGTCATCCTGCCTCAAATTGCAAGAATTTGTATGCTTCCTTTAATCATGATTTTTATATAAGCTTTCTCTTATTATTATCCTATAGGTATTATATACTATGCAAATGCTCATATGATAGTTGTAAGCAACAGTGATTGGTTTTTAATTTTCAAGCTCTTCTGAGATGAGATATGCAATTGAACAATTTATATTTTGAAGATAGTTTTGTGATATTATAGATACCAAAATTCTCCTTTCATATAAGAGTATTTCCCTGCAATATCTACTCAATTCAGTCTGTTATTTCCTAGTTTGTGAGTGTTAGCAAAAATGTTGTACTGAGTTAAATGGATTTCTGATTTACTCTGGTAAAATATATGTGAAGGACATATGAAGCCAACAACATGTTAAAAATGATAACTAGCTTGTATTTTAGTGTTTAATATATGCCAGGCACAGTTACATGGATTTTATCACATAAATCTAATCTCTGGTAGTTAATGTTATCATCATCATATTTTATATACAAGGGAAGGTATTTAGAGAGGTGAAGCAATTTTCCTAAGGTGACAGTAAAAATGCTAGAACAGGATTTAAATCCAAGCATTCTAGCTCTAGAGTACATGCTAGAGTATTAACATCTTGTTGAATATACACACGATAAAGTCATTCTAAGGCTCAGGTGAGATACACTCATCAAGTTACTGCCCAAACAGAGTCCCTGTTTATGTGACAGTGTTATCAGAGGCAATTTAAAGCTGTGGGTAGATTCTAAAAAGGTTGGTCACTTTTTCCTAACAAGTTTCATTCACACCAAACAGGGAGACTTTTTCCATCAGTAGATGATAGTTTTAGGGCAGCTGTTCAAAATGGTAGTTTTCGTGAAATGGGTCAGGGAGAATCTGGGCAGAGTGATTAGGCAAACACCAGTGATGCAGGATCATGTCTACTTTTGTGTATATGCTATCCCAGAAATCAGAATTAGTTTGTATTCTTCCTCAGATTTGGGTCTGCCTCCTTTAGACCAGATCAAATGAGACAACATGAATCTTAGGAGGACATTTCAGATATATTAATTCTGGACCAATTGCTTGGAAATAATATGGTATCCAGTTTATATTCAAAATGTGTAACACCAATGCTCATCCTCCTTTAAGTAAATTCCCTGTTTAAACTGTCCCATTTTACCCTTCAGGGTTTCTTACCTGAAACCAGTTGTGCATCTGAATAATACAAATAACTTCAGAATGTAATTTGTTGACATTAATAATTCATGCACTACAGGTGTGTTAGCAAAGAAAAATAAGTTAGCAACACGTTTTTAGGTTTAGAGACTCAACAACAAGATAAACATCCTTTGAAAGTTCTTGGTTATATGCTTAAGAAGCTACAGTGGAACCCTCCTGTAGCAGAGTTTAGTCTCTAGGTACTGGGTCTGGATTTAACTTAGGATATAAATTCAGATTTAATGCCCTGCAGAACAAATATCTTATCTCTTCTGAGTGCAGCATTAGAGTCTTCACAATTGGTCAAACATAGATGGTGGGCATAAGTAATGGAGCATAGCGATGGAGTGGCATGAGGAGGAAAGTAGAAACCTACTCAAGATCTATTCGAGAAAGAGATATTACAGACACACTTCAAAGATCACATGCTGGAGTGTCTGAAATATCTTAGAGCTCAGGATTAAAATATGATGGAAAACTCTTAGGCTGCTTCTCTGTTTGTGAAAACCACTGCTTGCCAAATTCCACCCACTTCTGTGGCACTCTCCCCAAATAAATAAGTTTTGTTTCTATAAGTAGGAACTCATTTCCACTGTCATTAAATACATTCTTGCTAAAAATTGGGAAGATGGACTAGTATTGAAGATTGAGATTCAACAATGATTGAATTTAATGACACTTCAAAATTATAACTTTAACAAATTTGTCTCTCAGTACTGAGATCTATTTATGCTTTTTATTCAGTTATGTTGTATCAATAGTAAATAACATGTTGGCAACAGTAAATAAAGCAAAAGTAAATAAATATTTGATAATTTAAATAGGTCTGTAATTAGTTTGATGATACAAGAAGGCAAAAGGAAATAATTACCTAATATTACCTTCATATTCTATATTTTCACTACAGGTAAGTCAAAGATACTATAATTTTGTAAGTGAATATGTGATAGAAGGTTTTTTTTTTTTTGAGAGAAAGAGGAGAGAGCACGAGTGGGAGTGGAGGGAAGATGCGGGTCAGAGAGAGAGGGAGAGAGTGATAGAATCTTAAGCTGGCTCCATGTTCAGCACCCAGCCTGACACGGGGCTTGATCCCAGGACCCTGAGACCAAGGCCTGGACTGAAATCAAGAGTCAGATGCTTAACTGACTGAGCCACCCAGGTGCCCCAGTGGAAATTTTTTTAATAGAAAGATGCATATTTCTCAATTAATGTTTGGCAAGAAGTGGCCATTTGGTTTTCCAAGTTAGCATCACCTGAGTCCTTTTTGAGAAACAGTCTCCATATGTTCACCAAGAAAAAAGCTTGAAATTGCAAATGTAAATAAAATGTAAATTAAAAAAAATCCTAATGTAGGATTGAAATAGTTCCATCTCAACTGAATCAAACCAATTCAATTAGTCAGTCAACAAGCACCTGTAGTGTACACATTTTTTCCTGACACTGTATATGATGACAAGAATGAAGCAATCTGAGGGACATGGTCCTTATCTCTGTGGAGCTGGCAATACAGACTGGCTACTTCATCTACTTTACCTTCAAGTAGGAGTAAAATAAGGCTTTGTATGTCGTCAATAGACACTGGTTAATAAATGGCATGGATTGTATACTGAAAAAGTATTTGAGACTTTTTGAATGACAAGTTTTTAGGTGTATTGGTGTCATGAAAAGGGTTGAAATTATACAAACTTCTCATTTTATAATTTTAAAACAACAGTAGTATTAAAATATATTTGTAACATTCTGCAGAAAATTAAAATGTGCACATACAGTTTTCTTCACTTGAAGATTCAACTTGTACTTGAGTCCCTGAAGTAGCTGGTGTACAATAAGCCCATGCAATATCAATCTGTTCAGTGATAGAGAAGATGGTAATTGTGTACTAAGGGAATTTAGGCTGTATTTTGATGATGTGGTCAATTACTTGGCCTTTGTGAACATTCATACAGTAATTGGTTTTATTTAATAAGTCCATTTATGAAAACAGCCACTGTTGTACATTGGTGCTTATCAAAGCATTTTTCCTTGAAGAGATTGCACATGCAAAGTACCAAACTACCAATTAATGTAATTTGTTTAGAGCTATTTTTCTTTCTGTACCATCAAGGCATTAGTTATCAAAGGTGAATGGTAAAATATCCAGCCCCAAATGGGTTGTATGGCTACCCCAACAATTTAAACAAAGAGAGTAAGAGAGAACACATGTGTTACATTTACCCAGATTTTCCCTTTAACTGAAGCTTTTAAACTAAGATTGATAGAAAACAGTGTTTAGGAAGAAATAATGCATACTGATTTATATAAAATGCTATTCGCTGTATTTTTCTTTTTGTATTAGCTTTAATGAATAGATATGCCTTTTTATTTTGTGGTACCCTACCATTAAATGATACCATCATTTTTTTTCCTGCCTAAATAAATTCAAATTCTTGTCATCCACTAACTGTACAGGAAGATTTGAGACATTATTCCTAATTGAGATTTTTACTGAATATCTTTTAAAGATAAATTTGTTTTATTCTTTCACCCACTATTTAAAAGGATTTTCACATTTTTATCTTCTAAAGGAATTGTCAATGAGAAACTAAAACTGCATAGACTATACATTAAAATCACTTTAGTTTTTAAGCTGTCATGAACTGTTTCAAAAAATGCTAAGTTGCTATTGTTTAATGTCTGTCATTTTATAATGCTTTAGAAGTTATCTATCCTGTAAAATTATTAACTGATGCTAAAATTGCCTTGTAAGTATTAGGACAATAGCAATTTTGTAACAGCTGGGACACTGCCAATGTAAGATAAGTACATTTTGCTCTGTAGATTCATAAAGTGCTTTGAAATGGTTTGTAACTGATGGATGGATGCATTTTCTAAGTGTAGAAAGCAATATTTTGTAGAAGGAAATGGCTTGAAAGCTGACACACATGCATGCAAATGCCATTCTCTTCAGTAAGTAATTTGCTTTTTCTTTCAAAAGCATAAATGGCATAGTTAGACACATTATTTTGTATATTGCACATAACAATACAAGATGCACAAAAACAGCAAGTACAAAACATTTCATATTGATAGAAGAACCCATGGCTGTGGTATATGATTAGCATAAATGTATACACACTGAAGTAATGCCTTCAGGATTAAAAAGTAAAACTGAAAAAAATAGGAAAGTTCTACTAAACTTTAGAAATGACAATATTTATTATGCTTTCCCTCTTTTAACTTCATTGTGCTACTTGATTGGAATGTTACATCACTTTAAGTGGATATATTTTCCTTAAAGTACTAAATATTAATCATGCTGCCTCTGCAAGGTTACAAAGCTATCATATTGTTCTGCATACATACTTAGGATGGCTAACATTTTCTAGCTTTCTAAAGATAAAAAGTGAAAAACAGCTTTTCCTGTATCACAAGTGCTCACATAGGACTAGTTTTTTTGTCAAGTTAAAATTGCTCTGTGGCCTGAATTGGATGTTTAAAATTTTTAAAAATATAGTTACTGTTGTATCCTGAGTGCCCAGAACGCACAGGCAGAAAGTATGTAACCGATCAGTATTTGTATCATGAATTTCTGAAGGCCGGTACAAAGAAGACCAAGTTTGAATTGTCTTTTAGAGACATGTAATTTAAAACCTCCCTTAGCAACTCTGTATTTATTAAAGAACACAAACTTTGGAGCCAGGATGGTTGGGTTTGTGTCCTGGAATCAACATCATTAGCCTTACGAATTTAGGCCGAGCTTGACACTTTGCTAAGGTCCAGTTTCCTGCTATATATGACATGAAAAAAGTAACGTCCACTTCTCAAGGAGGTTATGAGGAGCAAATCTGTATCAGGTACTTTTGCACAGTGTCAGGTACTTAGCCCTTAGTAAGTTACAGCTTTTGCATATGAAATTATTATTGTCAAACCTCCATCAGTAACCACATTATTATTTTCTTTGCTGTATCAATAAAGAACGCTCTCAGTTCTTTAAAATGTCCTCAGCTTCTTCCTTGATTTGGAGAGTTTCTGTGAAAATCACTTATATTAACTCAACTCATTAATGGGAGCATATAAGAGAGGAAACCATACCCTCAAACTTTAACATGCTTTTATTTTACTGAATCATTTTTTTCCCTCTTTGATACATATTTCTTTCAACATGTTCCAAGGAAATGTAGAAATGAATAAAACCTACTGGTTTGGGTAGTATTGTGGATGACAGTAAGGCAAAATTTCCAATTTGTACTTTGGAATGTGCCCTTTGTTTGGTGTTTTTCTCAGAAGTCAGATATTAGAGCACCTGGACATCTTTGGAGCCATCGGTCAGTAGAAGATGTTATAGAGCAGGAATTAATTGATTAATAGGCCTGAAACTTAGTGAAATTCTCTACCTTCTCATAGGTGCATTCATGAGTTACCTGGAAGATTTTGTCACAAAGATATGCCAGAGGAATGCTTTTAGGCCACAGGTATTTACATCTGAGTTATTTCCACTTGAGGCCTCTGATGGGACTCCTTAAAAAGACTCCTGACATAAGAATGGAAACAAATATTGGTCCTTTGAAAATCTTACAGGTCAACTTTGAAGACTTATAATTTTATGGATTTTGTAAAACATGTAGCTTATTGAATAGCTACAATATTTCATATCTTTTATTTCATTCATGCACTTTCTTATTTTACTTTTTTATACCTTTAACTCTTGGTGAGGAAGTCTGTGTTTATACATATAGTTTCAGTTAGAGCTGTGTCACTCGGTGTTTATATCACGTGTGTCATTATAAAAGTAATCCCCTCAATCCTTCATGTGTTCAAATGACATGAGCATTTTCCTAACTAACTTCATGTCAGATGGAGGTCATATAAATTCATTACCATAGCCCAAAGCTCCTCAGGAAACAGCAATAGTGTTTAGTGGCATCCTTGATTATGGTCCTAGAAATGGGTTCACCTCATTTTTCTCTTATTGGTATAGATCCACTGAGGAGTAATGTATTTTTCTGTGGGCCAACTTCCTCTCTCTTCTTTAGATTTTTCAGCTCAAAAGACAGTCACTTACAGCCTGGGTTCTTGGGTACTTATATCTTATAACCAGCCATAGGCAGACTTTGGGTTCAGTTATCCTATTACAGATAATTTTCTATACTCTGTCATCTTGGTGGATAAATCCACTGGAACAACATAAATTTATTCACATCTTTTCTTCACCTTTGACTCCATGAGCTGGGAGTGCCTTTGGGATAACCTATAATAATATGATTTAAGGCCTTAGTTATTGATGCTTATATAAAACCTTTTACGATCCTGTGAAGTAAGTGTTGACAAGAAGCTTAATGGCAGATGTTCTAGTGGGGTAAACCAGTTTTGTGTTCTGTTATCCCTTGTCTTTATGTCATATGACTTAATACATTTTTGTAGGAGTTGGATAAATGACTCTCTACTATAAAGGAGGAAAAGATAGGCATTCTTCTACATGTTGTCCATAAGATCTTAATTCATAAACTTGCAGAGCTCTGACTTATAAGCTGATCCTGTTCTATATTTATTTCCAGAAAAAAATAGTGCTACCAAATTGCTATTATTTTACTCAAAAATGTATCCTGAGAGTTGCCTGGGTGGCTCAGTCAGTTAAGCATCCGACTCTTGATCTCAGCTCATCTTGATCTCAGGGTCACAAGTTCAAGCCCAGCATTGGTCTCCACACTGGGCATAGAGCCTATTACATGATAGATGATAGATTAGATAGATAGATAGATAGATAGATAGATAGATAGATAGATAGATAGATAATAGATAGATAAGTTGAAAATCTTTTATTGGTGCACACAGTTTTATTTCATTCATTTTAACTGCTGCATAATGTGGATAAATAATACTTTATTTGCCATACCTCTACTGATAGATTTTTAGGTTATTTACAATTTTGTGCTACAATACTGCAATGAACCTCCTCATATGTGTCCTCTTGTGTATATGTGTGGATTTTCACTTAGGGTGCATAAGAAAGTTTACTAGTTTATATAGATTCTGTCAAATTGAACTTTCAGTTTATACTCTCATATTTGATATAACAAAGTACTTATTTCTGTATGTATTAGACATACTGGAGCTCAACTTTTTAATTCTTGCTAATTTGATAAGATACCCTCTTGGGGCACCTGGTCGGCTCAGTCAGTTAAGCGTCTGACTGTTGATTTCAGCTCAGGTTATTATCTCAGGGTCCTGGGATCAAGCCTTCTGTTGGGCTTTCTGCTCAGTAGGAAGTCTGCTTGAGGATTCTCTCTCTCTGTCTCCCCCAGCTTTCTCTCTCTCTCAAATAAATAAATCTTAAAAAAAGATATCCTTTCTTTTAACTTATATTTATCTTTTTACCATTAATTTAATCATCTTTCATATGTTTATTTGATATTTGTACTTATTCTTCTGCGATTTTCCCATTTACATTATTTGCATATTTTCCTGTGTTAGGCCACCCTACAAATGAACAGGACAAAACTATCATTCAGTTGCACATCTTTGTGGACTATATGTGTTTTCACCTTTGACAACAATTGGTGTCCGGTTAAACCACACAGACTGCCTTTAATTTGTAAGGTATAACTGAATCCTCTGTACTTCAAAACCTGTCTTAAAGCTTGGTTTTGTGATTAAAATGTGTTTGGAAACTTAGTATTGAATATTTAATCTCTTTCATTACTTATACACACTTTAAATTTTATCTTTGGATTATGCCAGTCCTTCAGAGAGATTTCTATGTGGGTTGCATTCTTTTGGCTACTGTGGCCTGAATTGAAGGCAATTATTTTTTTTTAAAGGGTCCTATAAAAGGTTTTACTTTAATGTTATAATTGTAACACCTATAGAAAAATTATGGCTGTTGTTCATTCAGTCATACTGTCAACTTCATGATCACTAACAGTAAAACTATTTTTCAAATCTTATCAGAAATAAATATACATTTTCTGAATAATTGCTTTTTTAAAAGTGCCTGTTATTTAGTTTGTTTCCTTCTTCACCCTAGCTATCAGAAAGCTAAAAGCAAAATTTATAGCCCGTCAGAAGATAGGTCCGAAGAAATTATTAAGACACCTAGTATATATTTTAAAGTTTTGTATACTTATTTTCCCTGTCATAATTTCCTTCCTTGTTTTTTTACAAAGTATGTTGCATATATGTTATGTAAAGTTTTTGCAAATGAATTTAATGTAAGTAGATAGATACAACCTGCTTTTAAACAGATGTTATATTGAAATTCATATTCCATTGTGCCAAAGCTTTAAAGTTTTGGCTCATGTTTGAATTTTATATTGTACAAAAGAAGAAGATATCCTCAATTATTAAATAGGAAGAATATAAAATAAAGGATAATCTTGTTCCTACACTTCGTATATTAATTTTTTTTAAGATTTTATTTATTTGACAGAGAGAGAGAGATCACAAGTAGGCTGAGAGGCAGGCAGAGAGAGAGGAGGAAGCAGGCTACCTGCTGAGCAGGGAGCCTGATGCCGGCCTCGATCCCAGGACCCTGAGATCACGACCTGAGCTGAAGGCAGAGGCTTTAACCCATTGAGTCACCCAGGCACCCATATATTTACCTTTTAATGATAGGTTAGTTAAGGATTAAAAAAGTGGCCAAGGTTTGTGTTCATTGATGTTATAAAACAGGAATAAAAATTCACTTTGTCATGGAGCTATTTTCTTTCATAAACACACTGGCTCAGTTATTATTTAATAAAATAAATATTTTATAAATATGAAAATCAACTATTAATAAAGTAATGATTTGCAGTAATAGAAAATGGATTTTAGGACTAGTTACTAAAGGTGATTATTGGGGTCTGAATTGTGTTCCCCTAAAAGATGTGTTAAATCCTAAATCCCAGTACTTGTGGATGTGACCTTATTTAGAAATAGGTAATGTAGATATAAACAAGTCAGGATGACCTCATAATGGATGAGTGGAGTCCTTGTAAGAAGAAGGAAATCTGGACACAGGCACTATGGAGAATGCCATGAGACCACAGAGGCAGAGACAGGAGGGATACATCCACAAGCTAAGGAATGCCAAGGATTACAACCACTAGAAGTTAGGAAGATGCAAGGAAAGATCCTCCTCTAGAGCGTCTGGAGAGAACCCAGTCTTGTCAACAACTTGATTTTGGACTTCTAGCCTCTAGAATTGGGAGATAATAAATATCTATCGCTTTGAGCAATCTAAGGTTGTGGTAATTTTTTACGGCAGTCCTACAAAACTCACCACAGTCACTTCTGGATATAATTATATTACAATCCAATGCCTGAGAGAATATATTAGGGACTAGTAATATTTTGTGTTCTCCATTTTGTTTTTACATAAGTGAAATCATTAAAGATGCATGTTTGTGAATAAGGAGACTAAAATGTTAAATTCTGATACACACAAATGTCAATTAGACTGGAAATTTGGAAGAAAATTTATTCTATGAGTAAATGTCAAAAGAGCTTCAATGTTCAAATTATAAAGAATATATTAGGAAAATATATAAATTTAGGTCTGAAAAGTATCTGATTTCTAGAAATGAAGGTTAACTGTCATATTTTTTTAAAAGTGAGTATTATAGTTTTAATGCTAATAAGGGTTTTGTCCACAATAGGACAAAAATAATTTACCATATTTGTATTGACACTGTATTGACATTAAAAAAAATCACTGAAGATTTTCTTTACTTTCAGTTGACTGTTTTAAGAGTTTATTGTATTTTTTACTTAATCATTAGGGTCCAAAAAGCTGTCATGGGCTATTCTTAAAGGTCATAATTGCAGTTCTACTGCTATGTAAGTAAGGAACTGCATGGTCTTATGACTGACAATGTCAATACTTGAATGACCCTTACTACTTCTGAAAGACTGGTACTACTGGCCTTATAAAGATACCAATTTAAAGAAGCATCAGTCTCTCACTGGTTACTAGAGGATGTTACTAGATTTTGGGAAGAAAATAGTATTTATTAAAGATTATTTTCAGAATATGGAGATATTATAATCTTTTATGATCACACATAAAGCTACTTTGGATAGATGATTTTGTCACTTCAGTAAGTATGGGATTTTTATGTTCAGGATGGTTTCTATTTCCCTAAAAATTCATGTGGGACATACCATAGTTGTACTTTGCCTCAGGTACTTTTAACTTCTTCACAATGCATCCCAGCCATAGAACTCATTAATCAAATTAGATGGGAGAGGACGTTTCCCATGGCTTGATCTTAAGCTGTATTCATGATGATTAATCATTGCACAACAGGGGTGAGGTCAGTGGAAACCTGCCCTTCTTATAGTCCACCATTTAAGTTCAAAGAGACAAGCAATAGCAGAGTAATGGTCTAGCAAGAATGCTTTTAAAAATGGTTCATAGTAAGAAGCCCACAAATTTTCTTTGGAAAATATCAGTGAATAATAGTTTGCTTTCTTTGGGATTTTTAGTCATTTTTTTCTATGGAGAGGTCTATTACTTTTAGATGCTTTCATAAAAATTTTTTATACATGTATCCAGTTTACTAACAGTTTTTTCGTAATTTCATAAGAGGAAGGTTTATTATAAAAGTGATTCTGGCACATGTTACCTTATATTAGTATCTCATATTTGTATAGCACTTAGAGATTTCAAAGTGTTAATTACTCTGTTCCTAAATTTGATGACATTTTTTCCTTTTGTGACTAGTTCTTAGAGATTCACAGTTGAGAAATAATTTTGAACAGACATTAGATTGGCCACAGTATGGATTACTCAACATTTCTGACACAATAGGATAAATAACAAATCAAAAGCTATAGATGATACACTTAATATCCATGCATTTCACTATATGTAAAGTTAACTTCAATTTAAAAAAACTACATGTGAAGATTTATTCTTTATTAACAAAAATTTGATATGGAAAAATGAGAGGTTAAAATTTCCAAATATTATCATTTATTACATATTCCTGCTTTATAAATGATGGTCTGATTTCCTTGCAACATATGCCATTCTGAAATAAGAGACATTTGTTTGCAAAATAGCAATTATTGCAATTATTTTCATGGAGAGACCCAGAAAAATATGGGCCTTTGTGATGGGGTACTTAACACCTCTCTAAATTCATTCTTCATGCTCTCAGTGTTCCCATATTACCAAACTACATTCTTACATTTATTCTTTTATTCTTTCTACATTATCACATGTCTTAACATCACTGTTATGTAACTGTCTATGCAATAATCTTGGCTCCAAATATTCACCTGCTAGGAAATCTCCATGTTCAACATTTTCCTTTTTCTCAGTCTATATCTTACTTCACCTCTCAGCAGATTTCAATGTGGATCACTCCTCCCTCCTTTGAAGAAAATTCATCCCTACTGTGACACTACTATGTCCTGATTTTCCTTTTGTCTCCCTCTTCTCATTCTTTTTTTTAAAAAGATTTTTTATTTATTTGAGAGAAAGGGGGGATAGTGAGCATGAGAGAGAGAGAGAGAGAGAGAGAGAGAGAGAGAGAGAGAGAGAGAGAGAGAGAACCAGAGGGAGGAGAGGCAGAGGGAGAAAAAAAAAGCAGACACCCCACTGAGCAAGAAGCTGGACCTGGACTCAATTCCAGGACCCTTCTCATTCTTTCTTACTGCTGTACCTTTTGTACAAATTTTGGTGATTCTACTTCTCAGTCCTCTCATAACTTCTTCTTGAGACTCCTCTTATCTATTCATGAACGTTGGAAACAGACACCCTGTATTCAAATCCCAAATTTAACACTAGCTGTGCAACTTTGGACAAGTCTCTCATTCTTTTTTCTGCTTCAGTTTTATTATCTGTAAAATGGTGGTATTAACAGTACCTGTTTCATAGAGTTTTATGGTACTAAATGAGATCATACAAATAAAATGCTTTGGATAGTGGCTGACACTTGTTAAGTGTTGTGTTAGTGCCAGGGAGGCTTATTATTACACTGTTACACTTTCTCCTTAGAATATTTTCTCTAATGTCATGGCTTTGGTACCATTTCCATGCTGATAACAACCAAATTTATATTTACTCTAAACTTCCCACACAAGTTTCCAGTACATATTTTTAACTGCAACTTGATATTTCCACTTGTATGTCAAAAAGCATATCAAACTTCACATGTACAAAATGGAAATCTTGATATCTTTCTTTCAAACCAATTTCATTCTCTGTTTTGACACTACCATCAATTCGATTGCTGAAATAAAACAACTTGGAGTAATTCTTCATTCTTTTCCTTCTCTTACTTCCACATTCATTCCATCAGCAATTCCTATGGGTTCTACCCTAGTCAATAGTTTAAACCCATCCATGTGTCTGAGTCTTTAATTGCAATCAGTCTAGTCAAAGCAACCAGCACTGTGCACCTGGCATTATATAACAGCAGCAAGTTCCCCTGCCTCTACTTTTGCCCTTTGCAATTCATCTGTATATATCTGCTCTAATAAACCCTCTGAAACATAGATTATATCATATAACTGTGCTGAGCACATGGTAGCAGTTCAATTGATATTTGTTGAATGAATGAATGAATAAATGAATGAATGAATGAATATGTCATTAATTCGGTGGCATAGAATCTTAGTGGTTTTAAAAAATCAAATATTGTCTTAAGATTAAGAGCGTACTATGAATAAAAGAATAAAGTATTATGAGACTGAATAATCCAGAGATAGGAAATATACTTAAAACAAGATGGCTAAGGAAGTTTACTCTGAACAGGTATATTTTAAATAGACACTTGTACACTCAGAAGGAGCGACTCTAGTGAAGACTGTACAAAGAACTCCGGGCAGAAGATCTCTGACAGGGGAAGCTCTTGCCTATTTCACAAAACTCAGATGGTCAATGTGCCTGAACCTCTGCAAGGAAGAGAAGTAAGTTTGGAAATTCGGCAGGAGACAGATCTTATTGGACCTTAGTCTGGTAATTGGTAGTGATTTTTTATTAGCTACAATGAGACCACCAGACATTTCAAGCAGGGGCATTACACAATCCAATTTGTGTTTGTAAAAGATAAGGATTAGCTTCTTTGTGGAAGGTCTGGAAGGAAATGAGTGAAAACAAGGACACCACTGAAATAGGCTAAAAGAGAGGACAGGCACCGTGGAGATACATTTTGGAGATAAAATTAGGTATCAGGAAGATTTACTGACATATGGCCATGGAGAATGGGGAAAGGAAAAAGTCAAGGATGATTGCCTGGTTTCTGGCTTGAGCTACTGTGTAGATATTGATGCGAGGTAATGACCTGGGTACTGAGAAGTTATACATTTGACCCTGGAGTTTGAAAGTTTGCATTAGAGATATGTTTGGAACTATTAAAGATTTAGATGGCACTTATGACCAAGGAAATAACTGAAGTGTCTTAGCAAGAAAGTATTGAGGAATAAGAAGGGAGGAACTCCAGTTTTTAAAGCCTGATAGAAAGAGGCTATCAAGAATGTTACCACATTATTTTTCTACATCAATTTCTTGTAGAGTAACACCTTCATAATCTGCTTGGCATACTCTATCATCTGTAACATAAAAAAGGCTACCTCTACTGCTACCTCTTCCTTAAATAATGATTACTATTTAGCCAACATTTATTAAGTGATTATCAATACCAAATATACTTTAATATGTGTGAACACAGTATCTCATTTAACCCCTATTAAAACAACTCTGTGGTAGATACTATTATATTATTTTAAAGATGAGAAACCTAAAGTAACTTATAACTAGTTACCAATAGAAGTGGAAGTTGAGGCCAGACTGTTAGCAGGTTTAATCTATGGATGTAATTTCTACATTGTATTGTTTTATACATATCTGGCATTTTTATCATTAACATTTACATGTACATTAGTATAAATATAACAAAAGGCTCAGTTGTTAAGCGTCTGCCTCCGGCTCCAGTCATGATCCCAGGGTCCTGGGATGGAGCCCCGCACTGGGCTTCCTGCTCAGTGGGAGGCCTACTTCTCTCTCTCCCACTCCCCATTTGTACTCTCTCTCTGTACTCTCTCTCGCTGTCTCTCTCACTGTCGAATGAATAAAATCTTAAAAAACAAACAAACAAACAAAAACAAAAGGAAAGAGGAATCTAAACAGAAATTCACACCCATTTTTCTCTTTGTCTTTCTTTTACTAAAATGTGAGCAAGCTGAAGGTAGAATTCATGGGTTACTAAATTTTGTAGCTTCCAGGCCACCATGGTATATGATGTATAGCAGATATTATAGATACTTGTTACAGCATTAAATCAATACAGATAATTGATTTTGAAAGCTAATTCTTATAAACTTTTAAGTTCTGCTTCATCCCTTGTTTACATATTCCTATGTTCACTAAATCAATGTTGGAGGTGGAATCCAATTTCCATAAATGGAATCTGGAATCTAAGCTACCAATAAGTTTATTAGGCCTAGGCTTTGCTGTATCTTGTCTCTACCAAAATTACTTTTTCAAAGATTACATCACCAAAATATCATGCTGGTTGTTTATTAAATTATTTTATGTAATTTGTTCTAAGTTGTTATTTCATGCAATTTGTTCAAGCCTATCTTTTTTTTCTGGATTCCCCACCATTTTGAAGTAGTCTTCTATTACTAAGAATTTAATTTCATGCTGCTCTCAAGTATCTTGAATGGAGACCAAAATGTGTGTGACTTCTGGAATGGTAAAATACTAATTTTGTATAATTCACCAAAGATAACTGTGTTAAATGTTCTTTGCTGTAAAAATGCAATAGAAAAAAGATAAAGAAATATTCTTTTTAAGTAATATTCAGCAAACTACCTTTTATTATTCGAATTATGAAAGAATATAGTTTAAAATGGACTAGAATTATTACTGAATTAAAAGATAAATTGTCTCTATTTTCACAATGACTAGTTTCTGCTTCAGGAAAGTTGACATCATTAAATGTTTCACTTTGTCAGGCAATTTCCAGTTTGTTATTAAGGAGCTTTCGTTGCTTTGACACACTTTCCAAAATGCATACTGTTTTCCCATATAATTGAAACCAAAATACTCCGAAACAAAATGTTTTCATGCAGTGCTGTATTTTACAATCACTAGACTGTACCTATTATTTCAAACGTACAGAGAAACAACTTTTTCTATTTTATTTGCAGGACAGTTTTGCATTCGTCCCCTCCCCCAAGTATTCAAAGCCTCTAAGCTGGGATTCACAGTTAGTGGGCTATTTTTGGATACAGAAAGAAATCAGGGAAGACAATTTTATACCCCTTCAAAGGGGTTTTGATTTGGAAATAAATTTTAAATTGAACCACCTCATTATTATCTACTCCCTGTTTTGATACCTAAGAATATCTAGTTGGCCAACTAGGAGGTCCAACTTCCTCCTACTCATTCACTCCCCAAAAATGTATCAATACAGTCACCATAACTTAACCATTTTCTACAGATACTTTGTATCTGGCAGGAGGTGAGTCACTTTTGATGTTATATATCCTCTAAGGAACTACACCCCAACTATCACCAAGAAACTCTTAGTATTATCAAATATATTATCTCTTTGACTTGGTATCTCCAGACTTACTAGGTTTACCAATGTTACCTCAAATAATCTCCACCTTCCATGTATTATACTTCATGCCCAAGCTGCACAGTTGTATTTAAGATTATTAACCACATGTATAAAGTCCACTATAAATGCATATTACTTAACTTTACCTTGATCCACATCAGAACAATATTTTTATTTCTCACAAAGCTTTTGTTTTAATTATTATTATTCGCCCCAGAGTACAGGGCTGTAAATCATCAGGCTTACACCTTTCACAGCACTCACCATAGCACAAACCCTCCTGAATGTCCATAACCCATTCACCCTAACCCTACCCTCAGAAAGTTATTTATTCCCTGCTAACTACAGTGAGTTCAGAATTTTGCATAACTTTAAAAAAACCATACTTATATTGGTTTTCAACATACATAGATAACAAAGTGTCTCATCTCCTATTTTTAAAATCAAAAGTGGGCACCTGGGTGGCTCAATTGGTTAAGCGTCTGCCTTGGGCTCAGGTCTTGATCCTGGGGTCGTAGGATGGAGCCCCAGGTTGGGCTCCCTGCTTGGTGAGAAGTCTGCTTCTCCCACTCCCTTTGCCTCTCTCCCTGTCCATGTTCTCCCTCTCTCAAATAAATAAATAAATAACATCTTAAAAAAATAAAATCAAAGGCAATGAGGTATATTCTGTTCTATTCTATCCTCCCCTTTATTAAAATATTTGTGTATTTGTGATTTCTATTTCAGATTCTTTCTCAGAAGAAAACGTCTTCCTTCTCCTTCATGAGCTTGACCAGGTCCCTTTGCTCTTGTATATTCCCATTTATCCCCCTTGTGAATTATCGTTCATTGCATCATCAATCTCTTCCCACTGGATCATCTTCTCTTATCTACAAAGAGACTAAGGAATCTTTCAGCTTAAAAATATTCTGATTTTTCCACGGTCTTTATTTTTCCCCCTCCCAAAATACCTGGACGACTAGGAACCATTTATAGCTTTCTCTTTTCCACACATAATTGTCTTTCTTTTCCTACCACTCTTCAGAAACTCCCTTCTGGAAAGTGACCAATGACATCTTTTGCCAACTTGTTTTCCATGCTGTGTCTTTCCTTTATTCTCCAATCCCATCTCCTTCAACCTCTCTGATCATAGTTACCTCTTCTTTCTGTATCTTTTTCTATTCCTGTCCTTTATAATAGGTGCTTACCATAAATCTATCCTGAGCCCTCCTCTCTTTTCCTCAATGCTTTCTTCCTTCTTTACATACCATTTCTATGTATATTTATAATTTCTAGGTGTATAATCTCCAAATCACTATCTCCAGGTCCACCTGCCAGGTGAGACTCTCTAGCTATTTGCTGAACTTATAGTACACATATCTGCTTAAAGCCTTTAATTCATTAAAGCACTGAAGGCCTTCTATTATCTGCCCATAACACAAATGCTCTTGACATCACAGTAAGTAGCCCCTTCAGGCACTTGACATGTTTAGTCAAATTCAACAATTTTGCCTTTCAGCAAACACTTGTTTCACTCAACAAGTGTTTTTTCTTCATTTTCTATTTGCTTCTGCATCATCTTCTCTCTGTGAAGTACTCATGGCTCTTCATGGGTGAGCCCTTGTTCCTCCTACTTTGAATTCTCCCTAAGGATGATGGGATATTCTCTTCCTCTTAACTTTCAGTGTTTGCTTACCTTCTTGTTTGTGACAATCCTTGGACTGCAGTTAAAATCTCAGTATAGTTTCACAGGGTTTTACTAAATAAACTTGCTGTACATGGATTCGCCCTTATTTGTACAAATGATAAATCTACCTATTCTTTTACCTTTGGAGATGGCTGTAGCAGAAAAGGCTATATGTTTCATAAAATAATATAGGATAAAAATGGCAGCATATTTTTATGATATCTGGAGATAAATTAAAAAGATAAAACAAGGTGAAGATCTAGTCAACAATTTATAACATGATATCTGTAAGAAAACATTTGTCAGTGGTAAAAACTCAGTAACTTGAATATAGATGTTTGACTTAGTTTCTCTGTTCAATTTATAGGAGATTTTGTGGGTTGGTGAAACTGGTCTTTAGTTATATTTTAGAAAGTGTAAATACAATGAATTCCATTTATTTAGTTTTTTAAATTTGGGTAAAAGGCAATTGAAAACTTCACATTAAAAACTTTAATGAATAATTTCAGAGCTCTTTAGCTTTGGCAATCATTAAATTGAATATGTAAGGGGATTTAGGAATAAGAGATTAATGTCATCAGCCATTTCCTTACTACTGCTGATGTGAGCCTAAAATATTACTGTATATATTCTAAAAGCAATGAGAAATGATTTTGCAGAAAAATGACAGATGTTTGACAATGCAGATTTCTCCTCCTAAACTTCTCTACCCCATCCCAGCAATACAACAAATACTTAAAATCCCAAAACAAAGGAAACTATAACCCACTCCCAGAAAATTAACCTTAACAATTGGGAAGTTTGTAAAAACAAATTTCATGTTTACCTAACTACAAATCATTATTGTGCCAGAAAGGGGAGAGATGAAGATTCTGGTACCCTGAAGAAGTCACTTCCAAAGGTGGCTTCTACAACATCACCTGAACAGGAAAACAAATGATCCTAACTATGGCAGTAACCAATATCTTACAAAAATTAAATGATTAATTGCACCACCCCGAATAAAGGTGACATTCTGAAAGACTTTGTATACTCCACATAGTAAAAAAAATTCTGTAGAATGAAATAAAATAAACAGTGGAAAATGAACTTCTTCATCTACATGAAATGCTATTCTTCCCCCTTCCCTTTCTGTCCCTGCCATCCTGCTCTTTTTCAACATTTTTTGAATGCATCATACTCCCTTGTCTTAATGCATTCAAGGATAATGTTTTCTCCGTTTATAAACATCAATACCATCCCTGATGTGCTGATTCCCATTCATCCCAAGTAGACATTGTCTGGTTTGCCAGACTAGATTAAGGCCCCTTCTTATCATCCCATACTTTATTTTAACATCCTCACAATTGTATTTAATTACTATCTATTTTCCCACTATACTATAAGCCCAATGGGGCTGGGGACCAAATTTACCTCATTTAGTGTCTGATGGATCTGGTACCTCATTTACTACTTGGCACAGTTTTTGATGTATACATTTATCTAGCTATTATATGAAAGACTACAAAGAAGATGAAAAGGTCATTAGTTCTCAGTAAAGTACCTCCTCATAAAGATTTGTAGCAAGAGGAATTTAGAGATATTACAGACAAAACCATTAAAATCTGAAGAGGTTAAATGACTAGCCCCATGATGCTGTAAGTTCTCAGTTAGTGGCAAAGACTGAACTGGTCCTCAGTGAACCCAGTTCTCTTAGCCACCAGAACACTGGGCACATGAACCACAGAAGCTGTTCAAAAGCACATCTCTGGCCCCTATACCTGCAGAGTTCCTATTCAATATGCAGGGGCAATATACCTACTAGCCACAGTAAACACAGGGCATAAAGCCCATTTTTAGGGGGTTATGAAATATTTTAATATTTTTAAAAATAATAAGAAAAATGAGTTTTTAGGTCAAAGATAAAATTTTAAATGTGTAATAGCATATTTTTCATTAGAGTAACATATATGTAACAAATTATTTTTAATATACTATTACAAAGGAAGGGCCCCACAGAGGATAAAGTAGGTAAGGCCCATAAAAATAATAAATTAGCCCTGTAAGTCTGAGTTGGACATTTTTAGAAAGTTTCTCAAATGATTTTGAAGAAGGTAACACTTAGGACCACATTCGAGTTATATACTAGATTTTTCTATTTCAGTCCTAAGTCAGATTTATTGGAGAATTATTTAATTTTCCAAAGAAAAAGATCCCTTTACTAAGAACATTGTTTCTTAATATAGAAAATGATTCTAATACACAGAAAGGATGTAAACTTATCTTTGTCACATTAGGAACAAACACATTAAATCACATAAGAAGACCAAACTACAGAAAGTAGCAGGTAACTTCATTAGTTAATAAATCAAAATTATAAATAACACTTTAGCTCATTTCACAGGGTAAAAAATAAACATATTTTCATTATGACTGGATTTAGCATAGCCAAGAAATTCTGGTATAACAGGAGAGATTATTAATATAATTCATTACATTAGTAGGAAAGATAGTAAAAAAAATCAATTATCTCAATAGATGATGTGAAAAAAATGATAAAATTCTACAACTACTGCTGATTAAAAGACCAAAAATTATGCTTATAGTATTTCTTTCTTAGCATGACAAAGTATACATATTTAAACCAAGAGCTAACATTATACTTAATGGAGCAATGTGGTTATTTTCTTTAAAAAACAGGAATTTTTCTGTTCTCTTTAAAAACAAAGGGGCACCTGGGTGGCTCAGTCAGTTGAATGTCTGCCTTTGGCGCGGGTCATAATCTCAGGGTCCTGGGATGGAGCCCTGCTTTGGGCTCCCTGCCCAGCAGGTAGTCTGCTTGTCCCTCTGTCCTTTCTCCCTGCTCATTCTCTCTCTCAAATGAATAAAATCTTTCAAAAAATTAAAAAAAAAATAAAACCAGGAATAACATAAGAATATACTCTATACCAACTCTTACTTAATAACATGCCAGAACATAATGAGCCATAACTATCCAATAAGGACAATAATTCAGAAAAAAATACAGGAAAAATTTAAAAATAGAAAAAGCATTTTGTGAATAAAATCATTATGTACCTAAACTCAAAAAAATCAAGCAAAAAATATTGAAGGCAATAAAATGATAAAATAAAGCCTCTGTAAACAGGTAAATAACATGGTATACATGGAAACTAACAGAGTGTAGAGAGGGAGAAATATGAGAAGCTGGTAGCTCCACTTTCTCCACACCCATTTCAATTTATGGTGAATTTATATGACGTACTTTGAACTAGATTCAGAAGCCAAGATATAGCTAATGCATTGGCATCTCCAAATTATCAGCACACAACTCACCATCTGTACATATGCTTTGTGGGAGAAGGGTGACATTTGTTCCCGAGAGCTCACTCAACCACGCACAAACACAAATGCATGCACATAAAACATATACACCCACAAGTACACACATGAAAACACATATACATTTGTACACAAACACACATATACACTCGTATATGTTTGCACGTGTACATATAAAATGCATATACACACATGCCCCTGTCTTCTTTTAGAAGGATATTTGGCAAACATCCAAAAGGATTAAAATCAGAATTTTCATGGACAAAAGCTAGAAGGTGATGGGAGTAGAGTGTATATCTCCATCACCTGGCTATGGAACCCATGCTACTAATCACAGTGCTTTGGGGCCACCTCTATAATCGGAGAGTGAGAATATCAGCCTTAATGGGATTTATTAAGGGTTATGAGTGGATAACACTTATAAACTGATTAACACAATGCTGGCACATAGTGCACACTTAACTGAATGTTAGACATTGTTTTACTAGTACTCTTTCCTATGTAAGGTCATCATCTAAAATTCATGTAACAGCTCCACAGCAGTCTACAGTCATTGTGACCTCTCTCAATCTTAAGGACCTGGAGATCTATCAAAAGGAGAAACTTGTAACTATTGAAGATCAAGTATTTTATTCCTGGACAAATGTTTTCTCACTATAACAGAGTGATGACTGTCAGGGGACAATGTGTTTAGTCCCCAGTCTGGGTAGGTTGAGTGGTAGTGAAAGGGAGCATTATAGAACAGAAGTGAAGTCAGGAAAAATGTGGAGGAGCAATGCTTCAAAGGGATAGAGAAGAAGGTAGTGAATGTGATATAATGAAAGCAGTAGCATTTGCTACATTTGATTTGAGGAGAAGGTGGATGAAAAGGAATTCAAAGATGCTCTGGAGGTACATTTAAGGAAACTCTGGTATTTGAGGGAAATTTGATAAAGTTGTTATTCAAGTGTTGAGGATGAAGAGACAGCAGACTATTCAAAATCAATGTTATCAAAATGAATAAGGTAGATTTGATGTAGTGTAAAAAGTTTTAGACCTTGAATCCGAAGACTTGCATTTATTGTAGAGCTTGTCACAAGTCATTTACCTTGGGTACCAATTTTCACAAGTGTAAAATGGAGGAAATAATTCTTATCTAAGACAGTTGTTGTGGATCACAAACAATATTTATTTACCTTGAAATAATTTTTAATTGCAAAAGTTTTTTAATGTAAGAATTGAAATACCACCCATTTGTTTCCATAATTAGACATTTGTGACCTGTTTCCAGGATTGGATATGTGGATGTAGTTTTATTTTTTAACAACTTGCCTAGAACCTAGTAAAAAAAAATTGTCAAATGAGCAAGCGGTTATAAAATGGAGAATAAATTTAAAAAATGGAGGCTGACCTATATCTGCAAGAAATAAGGAAAACCTATAAAATAATTGGATACGTGGATGGATAGATGAGTAAGTGATTTTTATTATATGTTTGCTTATTTTTCCTGTCTTTGGTTTTACACTTTTCTTCCATACACTCAATCTGACACTTTGCTTAAGACTCTTGATTATCAGGTTTACTCAATGTGGAATTATTTTTACCCCAAGCGCAGTCGTATTAGGCTAATAAGAATGTTGTGGGATCTGTTTATTACCTTGGCCTGCTCATTAATGAGACTCATGTGGCTTTCAGTGTGTAATTATCCACCTTAAGGGAATGAGGTGGTTTCCTGCCTGGGAGTCAATCTGGCTACCAGTGAAGAGTAGCATTATTCCATCCCAGCAGTTCTATTCTCCTTGGAGATAATAATATGAATGACATAATATCATGCTCATAATTCTCAGCATATTTTATCAACATCAACTGATTTATATTTAATAAGGATCTGAGAATCCAGTTACTAACATAATTTTGAAAAAGGTGCTTTTTGAGGATAAAAGCTAGGGAAGTTAGATGATGGCCCTGGAATTAGGAAAAAGTGTAAACTATCCGTGATGGTGTCTTCTTTAAAGGACTCATAAAAAACTACAGGTAGTTGTTGAATTGCAATAGAGCTCTGTTCTAAAATTGTGGTTACTAGTCATTTTTAAGAAATGCAGTATTCCTTTTCTTGAGAAATTTACTTATTGGAATTATATTGGAGCTATATTTATTGGAACTATAGGTAGTAATTCACCTATTTCATAGAGACTAACCCCAGTGATTTTACGTGAAAATATATTCCAAACTTCAACTTTGATATTACAATATACGGCACTGAGAAAAGAAACCCCCATTCCAGATTCACTTAACTCATCTGTAGAGTAGAATTAGAGTCTCTTCTGGTCCCTAGAGAGTAGTAGCAGTTCTAATTAGGAGGCTAAAGGTGTTAAATACTCTAGGGCACAGATTGGCAAGCTTTTCAGTAAAAGTCCAGGTAGTAAATATCTTGGCTTTGTGGGCCAAGAGGCAAAATCAAAGCTATTATGTAGGTATTTATAAACAAGAGAAAACAAACTTACACATTTTTATTGACAAACTAAAAATATAATAACTGAGTACTTTGTGTAATTCAGGCCTACCAATAAAAGAATGAAATTCTATTTTAAGGTAGCATTTTGCTTGTTTCAGGTAATATTTTTTCTATCATCAATATCAACCGCAAATATTCATCTGGTGAAGCTGATCTGTAAGGAGATTTTTATGTATTTCATCTTTTATTTTTTAATTTATTTATTTTTAAAGATTTTATTTATTTATTTGACACAGAGAGAGAGATTACAAGTAGGCAGAGAGGCAGGCAGAGAGACAAGGAGAGGAGGAAGCAGGCTCCCTGCTGAGCAGAGAGCCCGATGCGGGCCTCGATTCCAGGATGCTGAGATCATGACATGAGCTGAAAGCAGAGGCTTTAACCCACTGAGCCACCCAGGCGCCCTGTATTTCATCTTTTAAAAAACTTTTTCACACAGATCAGTATTGATAAATACTGGTAGCAGTCCATGAGTTATGACCTTAAACGTATTTTTTCACTTGGAAGGCATTTATAGAATTCTATTACTCTTTTGTCATCAACCATTTACCAGGTCCTTATTGTGCAGATTACTCATTTCCAAAAAAAATTAGGTAGATGCTCCTCAATTTCACAGTTAAATGGATTCTGAAATACAGAAATTTCTTTGGCACTTGTAGTGAGGTCTGAAAATGCTACTGAAATTATACTTTGAATTCCTAAAATATAACTGCTAAAATATTTTGTGAAAATGGACATCTTGCATCTTGTTTTAACGTCTGATATTGTGGGAAGTGTGTAAATCAGTCTGACTTACCTGTAATCTATAGTGGCTGCTGTTGCAAATGGTAAGATTTCATTCCTTTTTATGGTTGAATAATATTCCATTTTATTTACAGATCACATCTTCTTTATCCATTCATCTATCAATGGACACATGGGCTGCTTCCATAATTTGGCTATTGTAGATAATGTTGCAATAAACACAGGAATGCATGTATCCTAGTGTTTTCATATTCTTTTGAGTAAATATTCAGTAGTGTGTTAACTGGATTGTAGAGTAGTTGTATTTTTAATTTTTTGTGAACCTCCATACTGTCTTCCACAGTGGCTGACCAGTTAGCATTCCCAGCAATGTACAAGGACTCCTCTTTCTTCACATCCATGACAACAGTTGTTGTTTCTTCTATTTTTGATGTTAGCTATTCTGACAGGTGTGACACTGCATTGTGGTTTTGATCTGCATTTCCCTCAGGATGAGTGATGTTGAGCATCTTTTCATGTGTCTGCTGGTCATCTGTATGTCTTCTTTGGAGAAATGTCTGTTCTTATCTCCTGCCATTTTTAAATTTGATTATTTGTTTTCTGGGGTGTTGAGTTGTAGAATTTCTTTGTATATTTTGGATACTAACTATTGGATAGGTCATTTGCAAATATCTTCTCCCATTGCATTGGCTGCCTTTTTGTTGATAGTCTCCTTTGCTGTGCAGAAACTTTTTATTTTGATATACTGGGAAAAAGGGAGTCTTTTAAAAAATGGTGTTGGGAAAACCAGACAGCTGCATGCAAAAGAACAAAATTCGACCACTTTCTTATACCATACACACAAATAAACTCAAAATGGATGAAAGACCTACATGTGAGACCTAATGCCATAAAAATCCTAGAAGCAAGCACAGACAGTAATTTTTCTGACACTGGCCATAGCAACATTTTTCTAGATATGCTTCCTGAGGGAAGAGAAATAACAGCAAAAATAAACTATTGTGGGGCGCCTGGGTGGCTCAGTGGGTTAAAGCCTCTGCTTTCGGCTCAGGTCATGATCTCAGGGTCCTGGGATCGAGGCCCGCATCGGGCTCTCTGCTCAGCAGGGAGCCTGCTTCCTCCTCTCTCTCTCTCTGCCTGCCTCTCTACCTACTTGTAATTTCTCTCTCTGTGTCAAATAAATAAATAAAATCTTAAAAAAAAAATAAATAAACTATTGTGACTACATCTTGCATCTTTTCTTGAGAGGACTTTCCAGTATGAAGTTGAGGCTTTGTTTTTTAAATTTCTTATTTATTGATCTAATTCAGTAACAAAATAATCTCCACTCTCCTGTGTCTAAAAATACAACTTAAGTCTACTTTTCCCTTCTTCTGTTTTAACATAATGCATATGAACTGGTAATAAAAATACTAAAGGCTATGACATGGATATATGTGTGGCACTTAAAACACTGAGAATTTATAATTGCATTACTATAACTGGTAGTGCCTTGGGCAGTAGTGTGAAACAAAGAGAGAGCCACATGTGATCTCTGCAGAAACTACTCAACTCTGCTACTGTAGCCCAAACAGCCTTAGAAAATATGAGATAAATGAGTATGGCTATATTCCAACAACAAAACTTGTTTATGAGTATGAAATATTAATTTCATATCATTTTTATACATCACAAAATAGTATTCTTCTTTTAATTTTTCTCAAACCATTTAGAAAGATATCCACCATCTTGGCTCTCAGACAATATAAAAATAGGTGGCAGACTGGATTTGGCCCATAGGCTGAGATATGCTGACTGCTGATCTTAGTGATATGAAATATCTAGGGACGGTGAAGAGGAGCAATAAAGAGTTCATAGAAAGACATAAACCCAGGGCTAGGCCAATACCTTACCATATATTCTTCTTCTGAGAGAGAGAGCACAAGTCTGTGTATATATGTATGTGTACTGTGTGTGTATGTGTATATATGGGTGAGTGTTTAAGTGTGGGCAAATGTATGTGTATAAATGTGTTTGTATCTATGTGTGCGTTAATATGTGCATAAGTTTTTTATACATGTTTGCGTGTTTATGTGCAGTTGAGTAAGGATTCAGGAGCAAATTATAATCACTTTTCCCCCGCTCACAAGGTGTATAAACAAATTGTTGTGTGTTGATAATTTAAAGATGCCAAATATCAGTTATATCTTGCTTGACTTTAGGATCTACATCAAAATTATACTTTGTTACCCACTTCCAGAAGAGTCTAGACAGGTCTCTTTCAACAGCATTGTTCTTTTGACTAGCTAGCCAGAAAATGAATTGCCATGTAACTATTCAGACAACGACACCATATTTAGTGCCAAAATTTAAATGTCCACACCTCCTAGGCACATCTCCATTTACTCCTAATTTTTAAAAAATCTCATCTTAAAAGCTATTTCTCCCTGGGAGTTAGACAACTTAATTTGTCTTCTAGTTTCATTTTTTTTCTCTTTCAAATATGTTATTTAACATTCTGAAGTGTTTGGAGGCACTCTGGATAAAGGGGGAAAATATCAAGTGAAAAAGTTTTTTTTATCCTCTATGACTATATGCAGGGGGTGACAGGTCAGCACACATTTTCTTGCCAATTCCATATGTGAAATTCATGGGATACTCAGAAATAGTGTGTGCCTCAATCTACTCAGCTGGAAAGTTGGATTTTAAAAAATGGCGTGCAGAGACAATATAGAAGGTATGGTGCCTGGCAATTGAAGTGGACTGTAGGAGATTCCCAACACATTACATGTCTCAAATGATGAGCACTCCAAGTAATATAACAAGGAGAGAAAGGTTATTATCAAATACAGCCTTAGTCAACAAGAGGATTTCCTGCTGTCTGTGGACATAGAGGGATGAGAAAACATGGAGTCACAGTGAGTACTGTTTGTTCTACAATATTTAGAAGTAATTTTATCATAAAATTTACTTTTATACTCTAAGCTGCCAGAAATCTCAGAAAAGAAACAAAGATTTGGATGAAGGAACAGTCCCTGGATCCATCATATAAATATCTCTTCTAATAAATACACTTTTCATTTATTTACCATCTAATTATTTCATGTCTGTGGGCTGTTTTTTTTAGGGGGGGAATTTTTGACTTCTGTTTATATAAAAATATTTTCTTCTTTTACTTCCAAGAAATATTCTAATAATTGCTTTTTACCCTTTTTTGAAATTATAGCATTTTTTCTTATATTATGCTTCTAGTAATACAAAGCAAAATAGGAAATCAACTTGAAAATAATGTATTAAAACTTTCACCTTTCACAAGTGATTTGCCTGGCTCAAAAAGGACAGATTTGTACCTATAATTAAATATAAAAGAAACTGCTGTCTCCCAAATACATATATGTGCCTGTGCTCCCCAGAGAGAGAAAAATAAGTCAGCCTGATAAATTATAACAAGAGTGAATATATCAGTCGTTATATGTAACTCTGAATAAGTATAGAGGACACAACATATTAGATACTATATGGGAAAGATGGAAAATATCCCACAGTTATGATGTCGGTGAATGATCTCTAAATGCACAATTTCTGCTGACCAGAACTGTTTCTATGCTAAAATTACCAGTAATATGGGTTTTCAGAATTTGTGGAGAGTAGATTCTGAATTGCAACTGAAGGTGGGTGTTTACGTCTCTTTCTATTTAGATCTGAAAGTCAATTTTGTTACAGGTCAGGTTTGCAAAGCTAAATAAAGTGAATATAGGCTCCCCCCAACCAAATGGCTCCAATACCTGTGATTCTATGTACCTCAACAGTATATAAAGATTGCACAGCTCGACATTTTTGACATCCTTGAGAAGGAAAGAAGTGAAAGCAGGAGAGCTAGACAAAATCTACAGTACATTATATTGTACTTGATTAGCTCATAGATTGATCAGACATTGATCTCTTGAGTAAACTATGGATGACTTACCCTACCTATTCCCAGATTGGACCTTTGTAATCAGCCACTATTTCAGAAAGGACATGACCCATGACTGTGTCTCTGTCTCTTTAAATATCTCAGTCTAACTTAAAAACAGATGAGATTACAACAAAAATTAAATAAAAATATAAAGATTTAATGCTTGATCTTAGCTGAACCTAACTTTGGGTTTTCTTTCTAAGGACGCTTTCTCCTAAACTGTTAGATTTTATCATCTATATGACATATATCTTTTCATCTATATATTTTAAAAACATCCATATGGATATGCATCATTGCTTTTCAGGTGTCAAAACTTGTTGATAAATATATAGTTTATATGAACCTTACAAGTGGCAAGTAAACTGTGACTATTAAACTAATATGAAATTAAAATAAAAATGCATGTGCAGTCTAACAAATAAATCTGATGGCCCAGGTTCAAACTTAGGAATGAACTAGTTCTCCAGGTGAAGCCATTTTACCTACCAATGCCTGTAAGACAATAAGAAAAAAAGCAAGAACTTATTGAATATTACAAACTACATTTGGGGTCTTAAGAAATCAGTTAACATCCTTTGTACCGAAATTCTCTCTTCTTCCAATATATGATTGTTTCCAGTTCATGTTATGCTCACAGAGGATGGATTTTCAGCACACTGAGTGGTTCAATTTGGTTAATTGTGTTTCTTTCTCAATATACCATCTGTCTGAGTCAGGGTTAACTTGAAAATAACCGAAACTACTGTGGTTATTTTAAGCAGAAAAAGATTTAATATAAGAATTCAGTTTGTACAAACTTACTGGAAAGCCTTTTCCAGTGGGCAGGCTTCAATACCATAGAAGTAATCCACCAGGTGAATCTCTTCCTCCATTATAATTAAGAAATTAGGGCACTGTCATTGCAACCAAGGGTCCAGGAATGTATTATTTTAGCTGTTGCAGTCTCTAGATTAGGAAACTGTACATTGACTCCAGGGTCATATTACACCTAAATATTGGTAAAAATGGATGTCCTGAGTCTTCTCAATATTCACAAATTAATTATGTGGCACTGGGATCTCTGTAAATGTTATTGCAAGAAAATCCAGGGCCTGTATGAATATGATGACCCCCCCAAATGGCTGAAATGGTAGACCTGTGGCCTCCACATTACTCTACCTTCCTTAGACATGAATGTTGTCTAACTGTCCAAATCTAAACCACATTCTGAGCCCTGTTTGCAAAAGAGAGTTACAAATGCAGACTTTTAGCTTCTCAACCTCAGTAGTATCAGAAAGCACACTAGGAAAAGGGTGGGTGGATATGGAGCAATAAAGCAGGATAACTCCCACTATCCAGCAATGTTCTGTGACCATTCATGTTTCTCTTCTCATACATAAATTTCCCAACAGTAGCAGCAACAACTGATTTTCATCCAACTATTACCCCATATAAATGAAAATATATTACACTGCCCCCAAAAGAAGAAACCTAAGCTCTTAGTCATAGAATCCTTCTCTAGATGATGCTCCTTCCTCCTCTAGTTCACCAACTTTCCCATCTACATATCTTAGAAAGTTATCAAAGAATAATTTATAATACAGAATGTGGGAAACTAAGTGGGAGAAAGGAAATGTATTTACATAGATATAAAAGAACAAGTGGCTATTCTAGCTTTTGTTTCACCAAATGCTCATACGACAATGTTTGCTATTTAGAGCATTCTTTTACATATTCTGAATTTCAGGTTTCCATTGCCCTCAGCTGTTTGAGGTTAAGTCATGGTGAGTTAAAACAAACCTTCGAGACTGAGCCATTAGTGGTCATACCTGTTCTGGATTACTGGAATTGTGCATGAACTTATGCCTCAGGACATGGTAATATACAGACACATCTGTACATATCCCTTCCATTCCAGATATTCACATATCACTGTCCCTGACACATTTTAGTAGCAGGTTTATGTCTCCATAAAATTAACATTAATCTTATCCAACAGAGAAACCTCTCTTCTTCTGTTACTTTAATATCATAAAGAACCCATAAATGGTTTATAGCAGACCCATTTTCCAGGTCTAGAAACCAGTGTGTCATCTGGCAGAAACATTATTTTCTTGGACATTACAGCTTCTAAACTAGTAGATGTCAAAATTGTGAGAAGAACAAGGAAATTTTTGCAAGAGGACACACCATCAAATTCCACATTATAAAATCACATTATAGAAGAAGAAGAAGTACCAGGGCACCTGGGTGGCTCAGTGGGTTAAGCCTCTGCCTTCAGCTCAGGTCATGATCTCAGAGTCCTGGGATCGAGCCCCACATCGGGATCCCTGCTGAGCAGAGAGCCTGCTTCCTCCTCTCCCTCTGCCTGCCTCTCTGCCTACTTGTGATCTCTCTCTCTCTCTCTGTCAAATAAGTAAATAAAATCTTTAAAAAAAGAAGAAGAAGAAGATGCACCAAAATCAACATCTGACATCTTACTTTCAACACCTATAAAGTTGATGATTTGACACTGGGACCTCTGCCACCATGATCATGCTGGCTACCAAAAAGAGAAGTAATGGAAGCATGGCTTCACCCTTCTTCTGCCTTCAAATGTCATGTGAGTGCCTCTAATTCTTCTAATCCAGAACATATCTAGACCCTAGCTGCAAAGGAGCCTGGAAAACACAATGTATTGGAAGGAAGGTGGAATAGATACTGAGTGTAGGTCCATTCTACCTACCACACCATTTAATTTTACCACTACAGCATTTTTTTAGTTCAGGTCATGGGTCATTCAATACTAAAAGCCAAAGGTAATGAACTGGTTTTCTGTTTATCATTCAAAAATGCATAAAATCCTTTCCCCGCCCCCCCCCAAGTATGTTCCCCAATTATTCAACAGATTTTATTTCTTGCTTTACGCTAGGATCCTAATTTTGCTTGCCAGGCAAGCCTCCCTGTCTGACTTGAAATTCTTCATTTGACAACCAAGATTTTAATATTATTTATGTTTGCAGTGGGCCACCCCATTATCTTGCTCCCAAGGCCCTTATTTGGGTCTCTTCACAGTTCTTCACTAAAGACTGTCCTGGTCTCTCTTGTAATAGTTTCCCAAATGAAGTTTTCCCATACCAGCTCATTGAGAGATTGGCTACCTAATTCCATGGACAACACTTTGTATCACTATCTTTAGACAAACATTGCATATAGATATATACTATTAAACATTCTTGAAATTTTTACTCTGAATGTTTCATTTATATAAATATCAATTCCTTTATATAAGTATAAAAACTTTCCCTTTTTTTCATTCAACAAATATTTACTCAGTGTTATCATGTGCAGAATGAATTGTGTTCACAGGGATAAGAAAATGCATAGCCTGATAAATATTGAATAGTACTCTATACATGAAAGTTGTGGGTGATTATAATTTATTACCTCAAGAGGTATAGTACAATGTTGGCCACCGAGACAATCATATAAATCTAACTCATATTTATAAAGTTATACATCACATTTCAGATTGAAATACAGATTTAAAGAAATGAAGTTTTATAGATTCAAGTATTTTTTTTTCCTTTGCCATCCTAGTATTCAATCTTGTAACTGGAAATAAACACTAAATAGGTATTAAACAATTTCAGCTACTAACAACATTATTATTATACTTTCTATTGCCAGTTTCATTGTTTAGTTCTTTTGAATTCAAGGATTATTCCACAAAGGAAAAATTAGTTTAAAGATGTTTTTAAAGAACATTTAGGCAGTAATTGATTCTTTTATTTCTCCTTTCTGCTTAGTGGGCTTCAAGAAGTCAAATCTCTTCATAAAAAGGAGAGAAAAACAGATCATAATATTACCTTGTTCCTAACACTGCTTTAAAAGTATCTGGTAATATTTATTCCAAAATAATTTGTGTGAATTTGCTTTATGTCTTGGTTGGTGTTTGGGGCTAATCTGGCTCAAGATTTTAAGAAAGATACTATTAACGGTCCATATAAGATTATAAGATCTATAAAATGGTATAAAATGATCAATATGACTATATATTGTATTATAGTTATATATCCATATAGCCTCACATGGAGATAAAAGTGATCAATAGATTGGACTATACACACACATATATATACATACATATATGGTATATAATATCCATATACCTATATATGTATATAGCCACACACACATATGCATTAAAATGTATAGTTTATTTGGGGAAAATGCTTTAGAATATACCAGTCAACTCTTGAATTGCTGCCCACATCTATCCAGTTCTTAAAAGGAGAAATTGCCAGTAACTTACCTTCTCCCAGAAATTAAATGAATTATTATGTGCCTACTGAATTGATTTTTCTTTCCTACCACATTTACTCATCTAACTTAGCTGGACTGTAAGAATTTTATTTTAACTTCTTCAAGAAGACATTTAGCCTTAGCTAAACATGGTTTATGTTTCAGGAAATGTAGAATAGTAGCTGTAGATTATCAAACTTATTTTAAAATATTTTAGGTCACAATAAATATTCAAGTTCAATCTCACTAGAAACCTTAAAACAACATCAGGATTGTATTAGCATATTCACACATAAATCAATTAACAATGAAGAACTGTAGACTCATATCTTTATGTCTCTGCAATTGTCAATTGCTAATACAGATAACAGGGTATAATTGGACCATTTCATAGTGTGAAGTGGTGATGTCTTCTCTTTAGGTCCTTGTACCTGTAAATCATAGCAGATAACACATCTTAAAATTGAGGTGGCAGGATTGACGAATGCATTCACACACACTTGGTGTAAGTCTTCACACTACGTTCTCCACAGTGCTGTAATATTTGTCAATTAATATCACTGATACTTAAAAGCTTTAAGCATATTTCATTTCCTCAAAATTATTTGGAAAAGTTTAGAGTCGTAGAAAAGAATCATTTCTTGAATCTTGGTCCGTTTCTGGGTTTTAAAACTAGTTTTAGATAGGCCCAAGTAACTTAGTAGATGAAGGGACAGGTCTTTTATAAGAATTCTTCTGAACTCTATTTCTCTTCAGGTTCAGAAATCAGGTTTTTAATTTGGGACCACATGCCTTTCTGCAGGTCTTCCTATTAGCCTCTTAGGAAGCTTGAGCAATGTGACCAAACTGTAGTTTAGTCTTATAAGGAACTAAATTATGATTCACTTGCACACCTTCATAAAATGGCTTTATTCCAGCAAAATACTTTTGTTTCCTAGAGTTTTAGGATGTTTCTTGATTTAGTGAGCATTACTCAGCTGCACTGGTGTTACAGGACGCATTGTTAGAAATGCAGCTCCTGGACCTTACCCACCAGACCAATGTATCAGAACTTCTGACAGTGGAAGTTGGTGACTTGTACTCCACAGTTCATTAATTACTAACAGAAAAATGAGAGATGGTTAATGTTTACATAATAGAGCACTTTTAAATAGTGGGTGGAGATCAGTAGGAAGAGTTTGCTAGTCAAATTCTCCTGGATCTGGACCCTTGGCCCAACTGATATTCATCAGTGACATGGTGCTTTTTGGTTTCCCCAGTCCAGAGGTTATGGAACGGTCCAGGAATTACTCACAAAATGGGAATCTCAATAAGCAAGTCCTACTATGATATAGATCCCTATATCTGATAGTGGAGCTATATTATTGAATTAAGATTAGAGTCAGGCAAAAGTTAAGCAATATGTTGACTAATCATGTTTGCAATGAAAATGGAGACCAAAATAAAGAATGGTTTAAGAGGAATAGTGAATATACTAAATTTCATGCTTTTAATAGGTAGTCATAAAATGGAGATGAATTATAGTAGGATTGAATCTTAAGAGCTCCTCTAAACATATTGAAAATATCACTGGAGAAGATAATTCTATTCTCTAACCAAGTATAAATTAACTAAATGAGTTTCAGGGGGAAAAAGATAATGCTCCTCCCCAAAAGCAAACTATAATCTCTTACTTGTAGCACCAAGATTCAATTAATGATGAAATTTTGGTTCTCGATGATAGAATGGCAATTTTAAACTAATTTTTAAAAGTATAAAATATATTAATATCTACATTCATGAGATAACTAAAAATAATCAAGATATTAATTTATAGGAAAGGTCTTTAAAGTATAAATGGACGTCTCTTTGGTAGATGAACTGTTAAGCATGGATGTGACTTTGAGACATTTATGGCCTGGATATAGAATTACAATGGCATTTTATTTTAATGCTGTGGTAATTAATGCTAAGTTATGATGATAAAAGTACAAATAGCAATGAATAGCAAATGAGCTAATACAATAAATAGCAAATGAATCACTCCTGACAGAATTTACCAGACTGATAAAGTTATAATCTTTTTAGTTACTTAGAAATATTCCTTGAATTAAAAAATTTTTACAACAAGCCAGAGCCTTTGAGATGGGTATACAGTATAATTGTTATTTCTTTCAAAGGGCTTCTGAGAGATACAGACTCTTAGGCCAATCAAAATTCATCTTACTCTTTGATTTTTTTTTCTTTTCTAGTGACTCACAGATTCTTTAGACTTACTGAATTTACCTCCTCAGATTTCAGGCTTTCAGAGTACACAGAATAAATAAAAGTTACAGTTAATCTGCCCATAGGATTAAAAAGAACATTATCCCTGCATTCATTTTTATAGCTAGTTCTATAGTTTAACTCCTTGATTTTAAAACTATGACTGCCTTTATTTCTGCCTACGTAAATTATTTTTTTCTTGCTATATTATCTAAATGAGCTCTATGTAATTTCTTTATTATTTGGAAAATATAATCTTCAATGACCTTATTGAAATTATAGTTTTCTTCTTAGATTTCGACCTTGTTTTCATTCCTTTATTTTTATGTAGCACTTATTAACTTGGTAGGTATTCTTTACATATCAGGTCTGCACTAAGCGCTAGAACTAGAAAATTATCTAGGCTCATAGTTCATCAAACAATGTTTGCTTGAATCTTCTTTCTACTCAGACACAACCTGAGCTAGATGTCAATTTTTTGCTGTACACTGAATATATCATTTAATGTAAAACATATCATAAATAGCACTTTTATGGAAATGGAGTCCTGTTGTTTGCCCTTTTCTTCTGTAGAACTTTTACCCATTTGCCTCATATGACATTTGCAGAGAGTTATAACACATTTCTTCTCTACAGTAAACTATGTGTTTGAGTAACCAGAAATTCCTCAGCCTCTAATCAAGTACACATCTACCCATTATTTATTCTGAGAATGCTCCTGACATAGCCCTCTACTTTAATCACAACCCTTAGAACGAGCTCTACCACCCTGAGAACTTGGTGCATTTGTTTGTTCCTCTCTAGCTTATGAACAAAGACCATCTAGGACCAAGTAGGGGAGAACAGAAGTGGCTGGAGTGAGGAGGGCTTATGGGGAGGAGTTGAAAGGACGACGAGGGGGACAACCTTCCCTTTTGCCTCTGATTAGAGTTCATAAAGTCACCAGGTAGACACTGGAAATGATGCTGTTCAGGGTGCTGAGCTTGGGAAAGATAACTAATTGAAACCACTTTGCCAAATCACAGGAGCGGGCAGTGACTGTGATCTGATGTGCAGACTTTAAAGAACTAGAAGGTGGAGAAACCAGGAAAGCCAGAGGTGAGAAATAGTGGACAGAGATGTGGGAAACAGAGTCAAGGAATTCTGGTGCTAAAAACTGGCCTTGTGGTGGCCTTGTTAGAGTGGGCCAGGTTTAGTAAAAAAATTATTTTCTTAAGGGCCATGACCATTTTACACATTTCATTGGGGTCCCTAACACAACTTAAACATTTCATCTTCTACTATTAGTTACTGATTAATAAAACTTGGTTACATTGTCTCCCTTTCTATCCCTTGACTGTAAAATGTTTAACTATACAATTAGCAAGAAAAATTCTAGCCGATAAAGACATGTACTGATTCAGTATGTTTCAATATGGTGATTTCCATGCTCTTTCCCTATTACAGAGCATTTTGTTATACTTGTATGAGTGGGAAGTACAAAACTGCAAAAAGCTCCAAATTGGTAAGATGTTTCCAATTTTATTATCAGCATTTTCATTAAAGGAAAACATTAAATGGCTGCTCCTTTTTGAATAATTCATATTCGTTTTGTATTATTAAACTTTTGCTTCTCAGATTGATCTTCATTCACAAAAGCAAATTTATGTAATGGCTTGGTTGGTGATATATAGTAATTTCAAAACCACTTTTCATAAGACTTTAAAAAGAGTTAACGAACTTCCCTTTCAAAATATATTCCTCCATGTATAGACTATGTTGACATTAAATGAACATGATAGGGCAGTTTTTCATGTAATATGGTAGTGCTAGGCAAAACAATATCTTATGAATTAGTGCTATATATTAATAACAGCTCCTCATGATGTATCTTTTCATTATTACTGTCATTGCAAGAGCAGTTTAGACAAGGCTAAAAATCCACAAGATGACATCAGTTAATACAGTGAAGACAGCTGAAAATGTAGAGCATTCATACAGGAGACAATGTATTGTAATGGAGATTTCCATTTCATCTCTTAGCAGAGAGCAGCCACTGTCTTTTGTGTTTAGATAGACATATGGATATATGAAAAATTATAGAAAAGGAGAGAGGACATGCTAATCTAATGAGCGTTCTGACCGAATGTTCTAACCTATGAAATTATCAGTCCATAACTACATGTTCAGAACTTAGGAACAACATTATCCTGCATTATATCAGTAAGCACATTAAAGGAAATAGCTGAAGAATAAAATTAAGAAAAGAAAAAGATTTTCACTTAAAAAAAGCTTCTTTTCAGTAATGATAGTTTTTCCCCAAGCCACCTTAGTTTTAAAGTGGCTATAGAAACCCAGAGAGTGGTTCTAAAAAGTTACTAAAAGTCTCTTAAGAGATACTTTTCAAAGCTATTGCCGAGATTAAAGCTAAGTTAAATGTGTGCAAAGATAAATGTGTAGAGATTTTAATAACCTGACTACTTGCTCTGAATCAGACCCTTTAGACTTCCTTTTTCTCTTCCTAAGTCCACTTGAATGAATGTTAAATCTTAAATTAGGAAATACTGAAAGGGACACATATTTCAGGGACTGTCACTGTCATTCCTATTAAGAAAAGCATTGAGTCCCAGGATATACTGCAACAGTAAATACTCTGTTTTATTTGGTAGCATAGCTTTGGTAAGTTAGAATCCACTTTTTTTTAGGGGCTTACAGGAGGGTGTCACACCAATGGTTGCTGGGTAATAGAATATTAGTTACTCAACAGTGTTTGCATTCTTCAGCATACTTATGAGTATGTAATTGTGCTATATCACACTCACAAATTAGTTACTGGTGGATGATCTATCCAACTCAGTTGGACAGCAGGAAACCCCACCAAAAATACATGGATGGAAAATTAGTGGGTAGAAATTATGTAAATTAAAGTCTATCATCTTACAAATATTCTTTGATTCTTTTATTCTCTATCAACTCAAACCACACATAAGTTGGATTTATCTAAAGCTTTAGAATAACCATGCATATGACAAACAACAAAGGTGGAATACTTGTTCCACACTTGAACAGAAGAGTTGGAAGCCTATATGGCTCTAAGCCTTGAGTAAAGATTAACCTGCAAAATACACACTTTCTAATTTTTTTTCTTTTGCACATATACTTTCAAGTTTTGCCATTTTTAAAATTATGCATTCATTCAAACAGGAGGTAATTTTGAGACCTGTGTGCCAGGCATAGGGTGAGGTATTGAAGTCAGAAAGGTCCCTTTCCCACTGGAATTTCCATTCTGATAGGATAAGGCAGGCAAAAGAGAACCATAGTGTGAAGGAGAAAACAAGATAAAAGCCAGACACAGAAAGAAAAATACTGCACAATCACATATGTGGAATCTAAAGAAGTCAAATTCACAGAAGCAGAGAATAGAACAGTGGCTACGGGGTGGGGGGGGAATGAGATGTTGGTCAAAGAGTACAAAGCCACAATTATTTAAAAGAAATAAGTTCCAGAGATCAAAGGTATGTAATTACTATACTTAATATCATACTATATACTGGAAGTTTACAAGAGTAGATCTCAAGTGTTCTCATCACACCTGGGCACACACAAATGGTAACTACCTGAGAAGATGGGTAGACTAATTAGTTTGACTGTAATAATTTCACTATGTATATATATATACTAAAACATGCTGTATATGTTAAATATATTCAATTTTTATGTAAAAGCAGTTATAAATACTACAGAAATTTTGGGGAGTAGACTCTGATGAGATATTGAGGACTAAAGAGAAACAGGAGATCTATAAATTTTGAAATAATGGATTTGTTGTACAGCGAGGGAATAACTTACTATATTTACTCCTATGTTTTAATGTGAAAAGTTTATCAAAATTGTTCCAATAAAACCTCAGTTTGGGATGGATTTTTTTAAGATTTTACTTACTTATTTGACAGAGGGAGAGAGTTCACAAGTAGGCAGAGAGGCAGGCAGAGAGAGGAGGAAGCAGGCTCTCCGCTGAGCAGAGAGCCCAATGCGGGGCTCGATCCCAGGACCCTGAGATCATGACCTGAGCCGAAGGCAGAGGCTTAACCCACTGAGCCACCCAGGAGCCCTGGGATAGATTTTTTTTTTTTTTTAATGTTTGGTTTAGGGGAAGGGGTTCTGCAGGAACATCTTTAGATTAGATGGTAAGGGAAAGCCTTCCTTAAGAGATGACATTTGAGCTGCAAACTGAAGGATGAGAAAAGGCTTGAGCTTGAGAAAGTCTAGGGGAAGGATGATCCAGACAGAAGCAACTGCAGGTGCAAAGGCACAAGATGGTAATGAGGGGGAACTGTTCAGGAAGTGAAACAGGTCGATGAGGCTGGAGTCAAGAGTGCGAAGTAGAAAGAGGTAGAAAAGGGTAAGACACAGGTGGGTGACATACCATCTGCAACTCTGTAGGCATGGTAGAAGTCTGGATTCTACTTTAAAGGAGTGGGAAGCTATTATATAGTTTTAGGTGGGAAAGTGATGTTATCTAAAGTATGAGGGTTTCTTTTTTGTTATGAAGGAAGGTGGTGAACTGGGGAGGGAGGGATGCAGATGGTTTGAGGAGAAAGATGCCAAAGGCCTGTTTTGGAAACTTGAAAGTTAACATCCTTAGGCAATTAGGAGGTCCAGTTGAGATTTGCATGTATAGGATTAAACCACTGTTATTTCATGTGGATTGAATCAGATTCTAAAGAATAATTGTCTTTATCCCTCTACTGACTTATTTTCTGTATCAATAACTTGTTCTACTACACATTAAAATTTGGTATTGTATTCAGCTATGCCTTCCCAATTCTTATAAGTTCCTTGAGGACACAGATCATGTCTTATACTTTATCATATGCTGTGCTGTCCCTAACAATACCTTTAAAATAACAAGGCACTAGATGTTCTCAACTGAGAACGACTTGTAGTCCAACTGACCTAGCCTCTGTAGATAACATGTTGCATCTAAGAAATGAATGAGATCAGTGCCAAAATACAAATTTCTTTTAGTGCCACCTGCAATATTTTCCTAAAGAAATTGATGAATATGTATGCACAGATTGAAATGCTGGTCTTCAACAGAGTATTTGTCATTACATTTTCAAATGAATCCATAGCAAATGATTTCAGGAGGATGTTCCTCTTTGACAAACCCAGCTTAATAACTCATGTTTTGTGTTCAAACCGGAAGCTTGCAAACTCCATTCCTCACAAAGATACTTAACTTCACTCCTTTCAGATTTTTAATCTGACCAATTACTGGACAGAGGAGATGTTAACTAACATAAGCTCAAAAAAGCACGTGTAGCTCCTGCAGATTTTAATTCCTGTTTTAACTTCAACACCTTTTTTTGTTCCTCTCATATTTCACTGAGAGAAGGAGAAAAAGGGGTAGGCAGGTTGTCTTTGTGTTTGAGAGTAATCATGATTTCCTTCAATTGTCAGCTGTTATTGACATGATGTTGCTCTTTCAAAGAGTGCAGCAAAACCATTTTCCTGGACAGTATTTTAGTGAAACTTGATATGATGTCACAGCATCATTGAAAACTTAAGGCAGAAAGGGCCCCTGTGATGTCAACTGCATGCATGAGCCCCTGGTAGAATGTTGACAGATTCCAGGGGATACAGGATAGATCCAATTAGTCTCAAAAACTCTGAAAAATTTAAGTGTTTTTTTTTCCTTTCACAAACATCCAAGGTTTTGTATTCGGTGGTTGACCTTTCTGTCAAAATGTTTTCTACTATGTAAATTAGTTTTCTCTATCAACTTAAATCCAATATTTCTGATTATATCATTGCCAGAGAATAAAAATAATTCCCCTCCATCTGAGAAACATTATCTTATATATTTTATGCTAACATTACATTCATCCCTCTTCCTCTTCAAATTATCTAGGCTGCATATTTAGTTGCCATGCATTCTTACATTTGATTTCCTTTCTCTCTGTCATCTTCTTTGTTTACTGATTGGGTTATACAGCTGTACCTATTAACATTCTGGGCCCAATTAGGACTTTAATTTCATAATACTCTGTTGCTTCAGTGGGAAAATAAAATCACTGGCTTCTGATATCACATTAGGACTTGCGTGGCATGCTTCTTCCCCACAATTTTACATCTGCCATATTTGTAAATCCCAAACATATTGCTGGTATAGGAGGTCCTTTTCCCTCCACAGCCCTACTCCTTCCACCTTATCATAGACGGATAGATAACAAGAGAAATGAAACTGAGAGTTAAGTTCACGGAAGATGTGAAACAGCTCCCCAACTCTAAGATGGTCATTTATGGAGTAGTAGTCAACAAAGTGGGCTCTGGAAGATGACAGTCCTGAATCTAACCTCTGGCTCTGCTATTTACTTCTGCAACCCTAGCAAGTTACTCAACTCTTGAGATGTCAGTTTTCTTATTTATAAAATGCCTGCCCACCAGTTACAATTTAACACAGAGGTCTTTCTGAAGGCATGTAATATCTCCCAAGTATGTGGTGTCTGTTCACCTCTTCAGGTTCATTCCCCGCCTGCCCCCTTCCTTATATTCCATGATACTTAACTTTTTGACGAGCTTGATACAGGCATTGCTGTTTGATACTTCCATGTATTACTTTATTTCCTCTGCCTGGTTTCCCATTCGATCTTTGTCTTTGCTCTGTGCTTCCAAGAAACTTTCTTCATGCCTTTATTTTAGCCTTTACTACACTGCATTGTAATGATTTGTATGTGTCTATCTTCTCCCCTGGAAGGTAGGTTTCCTAAGAGCACACAGGGCATGTCTTCCTCGTTTATACTCTGCAACTGTCACTAGGCCTGGCACATCATAAACACTCAGTTCATGCTGAATCCAAGTTAGTCAAGTGCTGTGTTTGGGTGAGTTGACTCAATATTACCTGCTGGTCAGGAGGAGTAAGAATATATCAAGATGCATTTTAGAGAGCGAATAATAGTTCCTCAGTATGTCGAGTGTGTTTCAGTGCCTTCTTAAATGTTGAAGGGTGAATCAAGTTCATTATGTTCCTGAGAATTTATGGTAGGGAAATATTCTATGCATGCCTTAGATATGCCAGGACTCTTCTTTTTCCTAATTTGAATGTAAACTTTTTTTGTATAGTAAATAGCCTCCTAAGACAATTTTCTGAATATACTGGACCCTCCACCTGCTGGTCATGATTCTCTAAAGACTAGTGTTTGCTTCTAGGTCCTTCCTGTTCTCACTTGCAGTTTTTTTTTTTTTAAAGTAGAATTCACCTGAAGCCAGTTTTCACACTGCAGAGTTAATTTCTATGCAAAAGTGAATGATGTCTCATTTTAAATATTCCTTAGAGCATAAAGCTGACATTGAATGTATAATTTTAAGCAGCTCAAGCAGTATTCACTAAAGGGTTGACACAAGAACAAGGATCACAGGAAAATGTAGGTGAGAAGAACGATAAACACGCAAAGGCTTTTCCCATCATCACAGTACAGTCATATCCTCATTTATCTTGCTTTTAACATGGGGCTCAATTTTTATTTTTTTTATAACTGGGTCAGATCCCTTAGGAAAAGCGAGGCTTTTGTGCAAAGATTGGGGTATAGGGAGTCATTAACGCTTTGAGGGCACCAGGTAAATGATGTTGCAAAAAGGGCAATAACACTGTTTACCATGTTAATAGCATCTTAATGGTCTGAAATCCAAATGAGAATTTTCATTACAAAGGCTTGAAATGCAAAGTAACCACCTTGTGCTGAAGGTAAAGTTTACACCTCTGATTCTTACGTGGACATGTTAGTGAAGACAGTGAGTTCACACCGTGGACCCACAAGTAATTCGAAGTCTATAGAGTTAGAGGCAATTCCACATCTTATGGCATAAAAGAGTTAGACACCCTGCACCCAGGACAATTTTGGATTTAGTTCAGGCAGAGGCCTTATTTAAGAAATAATTTGTGACTGTTGACCTTTTGCAAAGCACATTAACTGAAGGGAAGAGTGTGCATTTGGCTAATCTCACACACCGCGAGTTATGTAAAAACTATGAATACTTTTAAATTCATCTGTAGCACAATATATACATATAAATTGTCCTTTGTATTTGAAGGTGATGGTGCTGTTATTGTCTCTGCTATTTTCTGTGTGTTCAGATCTGGCTGTTTGATTGGCAATTCCTACTGTGTACAGTCTATGCATGTGTCAACTAACAACTGCAGCCATTGCCTGGAGGGCTTGATTGCTGGGTTGTTCAATATTTATTAAGCACCCAAGAAGTGCTAGGTGCTGCACTGAACAGTGCAAGTGTGTAACTGATGCTTCCCTCTAAAAATTCTATTCCAAGGTGACTAGAAGAACACACATGCTTTTTATTTTTGGGGTGAATTCCTTGAAACTATGCAATTAGAAAAGGGAGCACCATTTACCAGCTGTTGTCCTTCAGTAATATGAAAAGTAGGTGGCTAATGTCTTTCTTATTCACTTGGAAGTGTTCAGGTTAGAAGGTCATGTTTGAATGAACCTATTATAATGGCCTACTAGATGTGAAGACCAAGGAAGGAGGATGTGAAACTGTGTTAGCATTAGGGCAGACTAAGATTTGAAAAGAACTCTGGATCAGGGGAAATTAATTTAGAAAGAATGGAGAGGAAAGAACCCAGTAATATTTTCAAGGTTTGGTCATAGTAAACTTTTGGGTTAAACTAAGCCATCCCACCTCTGGCAACTGCTCACACTGAATATTGATATAATTTCCCCATATTCTGATCATAGTATTTATATTGATAATGATATTCTGTAAGATAATAATGGAAACGAGTGTATTCAAGTGACAATATTTGTTTAAGTTTGGGTGGGCACCACTTTCTCTTTTGAAGTATTTGACACCAATCAGTACTTCTCTTTAGTGACAGAAGGATTTAAAAAATAATCAGAAATTAATAATTAGGACAGAGGTTTAAGAAATTGGTTGAAGACTTATGCAGTGCTATTTACGGTCAATGTTAACCCAATTGTGTCATTAACAAAAATGTATTCCAAGGTATAACTAAAATCACTATATTTTTCAATGTACTTCTTTTAACTCTAGCCTGAGTGTTTATCCTCAGTTACTTACAAGTTGTTTACTAAATATTTAAAAACATATTTAGCCAATATATTAGACTTTGAAGTGTTTTTGTAGAAAACAGGATGAAAGATTTTATGTATATTAAAACATGTTTTGCATTTTCATTTCAATTGAAAAAAAGCAGATTTAGGTTTAAAATTTAAGAATTTTTCTTTTGATATTTTTTGAGTGAAAAAGATGTCACCTACATAATTGAAATAACTTATTTTTACATTTAAACAATTTAAAGGCATTTAGTTCAAAATATCGTTAATATGATCTGATAAAGAGTGTTAATGCAATGTCTTTTCTTTAGTCATAATTACAATAAAGTGAATGTTACACAAAGAAGCGTTGGTCAGGACAGGAGTAATAATGTATTATTGACAGCTGAATTCTCTCTTTTGATGATCTTAATTTTCTGGGATTTAAGTAGATAAGCATAAGAATGCCAACACCCACTTTGCTGCTACTCATTTAAGAGCTACTTACTTATCTAAGGGGTTATGCATTAATTCTTTTAACTGACTTATTCACATTTCAGTATAATTATATAGCCATAACTTACCTATAACTATGTGAGCAAACTTAAAGTCCACTGTAGGTTTACAGAAAACCCAGAAACCAATTAGAGCTTTGATACATGAGCTGGAAAGTTCCAAAGGTGAAATGAAGAATTGGAGGTGGAAGTTGGAAGAGGGGGTGCCATGAGAAGGTGCAAGTCAGTGGGGAGGCAGAAAATGGTATGAAGAAACTGGGAAAAAAATATTAAAAATTTGAATACAGAATGGAATCTTACAACTTAAAAGATTTTTCTTCAGATGTAGATGGGTGCCAAGCTTATGTGAATAATACACTATTGTTCTCAGTACAATTATTTTTGGGTTTGCCTTATTTTATGGTCACTTTTTTTTTTCAGTCAACAATCATGAATGCAAGGAGAGGCATGAGGAATCTCCATATCAGAAACCTATCAGTAGAGAACAATGTATTTTTCTCGCTCTCCTTTTCTTTCTCCCATCAATAAAGGATTTGATCAAAATTCTATGCCTTTACTGAAATAACCAAAGAGGTCAAGGGCCCTGACTCCAGAAATCATTGTAACACTCTCTTTATTAAGGCTCTCTTTTTGATGTGATCCCCATTTCACATAGGAGGAAGTAGATTATATGAAGTTTGCAAAAACACACGGGCAATAAATGTAGGAACCAGAGCTAGAACCCTAGAACCGAGGTCTGTTGGCATCTTGAAGAGTGTTTCTCAACTGTCATCAACAGAGCGGTGGGATTGTTAGACTCCCTTTAGTAACAGCCAGGCTGGAAGAGTGGCAGGTAGGTAAGTGGGTGGAAAGTTGTTTGGCACATTGCTCATTCCACGAGAGCAAATCGATTTTGATTTGTCTGATATGCTGGAGCTTCCCTGGTCTTATTTTTTGAATAAAGAATAGCAGGACTACATAAATTGGTACAAAGTATTTACATACTTTTTTACAAGTTTCTGCATACCTGTAATTGAACTAGGACATCACACAGTTTATCTAGGAGTTAAATATAGGTAAGTTTTTGAGTTCTGTGTTGCAGTTAAGAAAACAGTGTTACTGAGAAATAAAGTACCTTTACCTGAGTCCCATAGAGAGTCAGAGACCCAGCTGAATACAATTTCCAAGGCCAGGCGTTTTCAGTTTCATGTTCTATCCACTAGACAGCACTACCTCTTTGCTTCCACAGTTGTTTACATTTGGTTTCACAGCAGTTTTCATTAATGCCCCTTAAATGATTGAAATATAGTTTTAAAAACCTGAATTGTTACAACTGCATTGTTACCTTTGTCTTTATTAGTAAAACAATCTTTTTCTTGTTTACTCTGTTAAGTGCTAATGTAAATAACAGCTTTTATTTAGCATATTTTTGCTGACTGTTTTTACACTTCTTTGCTACCTCTAGCCTAACCATATTTGTCTCATTCTTTTGCAAATCTTCTAATTCTAAATTAAATGAAGCTAGGATTTATTCTAAAAGGAATGGTACATCAGTATTCTTATTTTCCAATTCCAATTAAAGCCTTCAACTCTTGAGTACTTACACTTTGGCGAATTCCATCACGGCTGCACAAATGCTGTTGCAGTTTACACAGGAATATAGTTAAGATGATCTAATACATTGTTTGCAGAGAAACTAAATGTATTCTCTTTAGACACTCATCAGTTTAATTTCCAGATATCACAGAAAAAAAATGTCATATTTATAATTCCATGGCTCCTAAAGGGTTTGTTTTTGTTTTTAAGATTTTATTTGTCAGAGAGACCTTGAGAGAAGGAACACAAGCAGGGGGAGTGAGAGAGGGAGAAGCAGGCTTCCCACTGAGCAGGGAGCCCAATGTAGGGCTGGATCCCAGGATTTTGGGATCATGACCTGAGCTGTACTCAAGAAAGTCACTTAATCGCCTCCAGGCTCTTTTTTTGCCAAGGAAGGCATATTAGAGAAACACTCCCTGCCTCCCTTGTAGTACAGGGCTCACAGAGGGAGTGAAGAGGGCTTCAACCTTACCACCTCCCACCTTCTGCTTTGGGCATAAACTTTGGTATTCACATCTTGGGGCCAATGGTCATTAGACGCAAAAGGAAGCATCATCTGCTCAATCGCCACCAAGGTCTTTAAGTAGTTTGCGTTCTAGTGCAATAGAAAGGTAGATGTGTCAGTACCTCAACATAAGACTATGCCATTTTCTGGAATAACTTAAGAAGCCACCAGATCACTAACCTCGAGTAATAGCTACAAAAAAAGGAGAACCAAAGCGACAGTGCTAAAGGTGGCTGTTTTCCTATCCATCCACCCAGGAAACGTTTTAGGTCTGATTTCTCAGCTCCTCCTCAAGCCTACCACCTCGGATCACACATAGGGTCTCTCTCACAGGATGGGTACTTGGTATCTGTGGGCTTCTCCTGAGCCAGCCTTATGATCACCCGCCTCTCTGCCATTGCAGAGTTGCCCCTGCAGGACGGGAGAGCATTTCATCCTTAGTCAGGGCTTTATTGGCATTCCTTTTCTTCTTCGGCACCTGTCATTTATTCATTTACTCACAAGAACAGTTAAAAACAAGAGAAACAGATGTTGTTGAGCTCATCAAACTGCACTTTTCTTCAGTTGAATCTCACCTAGCTTCAAATGCGAACAAGATGTTCTTTCTGCTATGGATGTTCTTCTACTGCTAATTTCTAAATTCTATGATTTTTCCAAGGGTCTCATTTCAGTAGAAGGCATAAATCCCTAGTAGACAGTATTTGTATGAGGGCAAGACCTTCCTTTCACGAAGGAGAAGAGCCTTTAAGGAATGGATACTTATTCCTTAATAGCAATTCACACTCTTCCATAAACAGAAAGACAGAATTATACAGTGGTAAAGAGTGAGTAAATTTCAAACTCCCCCACCCCCAACAAACCTCATTTCCCAAAAACTGCTATATACTATAATTTGATAGGTACTCTCAGTCTTTAGTTTTCTTTCCTTCTGGTCTCAGTTTTTTGTGTAGTCATTAGGGCCTTACTATTATTTGCAGGTTTGATAGCTAGAGATTTATTTTTAAAACGTGAAAATTTTAGGGCACCTGGGTGGCTCAGTGGGTTAAAGCCTCTGCCTTCGGCTCAGGTCATGATCTCAGGGTCCTGGAATTGAGCCCTGCATAGGGCTCTCTGCTCAGCAGGGAGCCTGCTCCCACCCCGCCTGCCTCTCTGCCTACTTGTGATCCTTCTCTCTCTGTGTCAAATAAATAAAATCTTAAAAAAAATATTAAAACATGAAAATTTTAGGGAAAGCACCCTAGGGTGTTCTTTCATATCGTCTAGCTCATTGACGTCATAGGAATTCAAATCTAATGTAATTATCTGAAGAGTAATAATCATTCATATTATTCAAGCACTCATAACAGTAGTAATCATTTATTTATTACACACTATGTCAGAATCTCGATTAGATTTGTCCAATCAACAAACACATATGGAAAATATACTATTCACCAGGCATTGTTAAAAGCCCTGGGGATATAACAGCGAGCAAAACAAAATTCCCTACCTGTATTGTGGTAGGCAGCCTCTAAGATGGCCCCCCAATAAACCCATCTTACTGGTATTCACCTACTTGTGTAAAACCATTCCCTTCAATGTCGGCTGGTCCTAGTGATATTTTAATAAAATATGGCAAAAGCATCCCTTTAGAGACTACAAACATACTGTGGCTTCCATCTTAGAATTTTCTCTCACTCTTGCTTTCTAAGGAAAGCAAGATGCTGTGTTGTAATTGCTTTATGGAAAGGTGTATGTGGCAGAAAATTAGGCCTCTGGCCAATATCCAAGGACAAACAGAGTCCCTCAGTCCAACAGTCCACGAAGAACTGAGTCTTGCTAACTACTGTGTGAGTGAACTTGGAAATGTGTTCTTCCTACAGGAAACCTCAGATAAGGCCATAACCATAGCTGTAAGCTCAACTGAAATCTCCTAAGAAGCGTGGAACCACAGGCATCTAGCTGCACTATTGCCAGGAATCCCGGCCCTCAGAAAGTGAGAAAATAAATGATTTTAAATGTTTGTTTGTTTTGTTTTGTTTTTAAATATTATTTGACAGAGAGAGAGATCACAAGTAGGCAGAGAGGCAGGCAAAGAGAGAGAGAGGGAGAAGCAGGCTCCCTGCTGAGCAGAGAGCCTGATGCGGGGCTCAATCCCAGGACCTGTGGGGCTCAATCCCAGGACCCTGAGATCATGACCTGAGCCAAAGGCAGAGGCTTTAACCCACTGAGCCACCCAGGAGCCCTGTTTATTTGTTTGTTTGTTTTAAGCCACTAGACTTTGAGGTAATTTGATATGATCTGCAATAATAGATAATGAAAGAAGAGAGATAGACGAGAGGTAAAGAAGAGCCATAGGTAGGACTGAAAGTCCTGGACTAAGAAGACAGCAAATTTCAACAGCAAGGTCACAAAAGTATTCACTTAGGTAGCAACATGGAAGCAAAAACCCAGAGGAAATGAGAGGGTAAACTGTCACTATATATGGGGTAACAATTTTCTAGAAAAAAGGAAGAGTAAACTCAAACACCCTCAGGCAGAAGTAATTCTATAAGGTAAAAGAATGCAAGGCTGACAGTATGACTAAAAACGAACTAGTGAGAGATTAGAAATTATCAAGATCTAAGATGATAAAGACAAGGAGAAGTCGTGTGTGTGTGTGTGTGTGTGTGTGTGTTGGAGGGTGTTGAGAAAATTTGGTGTTGTTTCACTGTAAGGACTGGATTTTTATAAAAGATTGGAAAGGTTTTAGTGGTTTTTAGTGAAGATTATATCAGATGGGGAAACCAATCAGAAGCGTTTTTAAGTAAGGTGATAGGATGCATACTAAATATTATTTAATTTACTCCTTAGAACCCTGAGAAACCGGTATCACTACCTATACTTTAAATTCAAAGAAACAATTCAGAATAGTGAAGGGATGTGCCCAAGGCCATACCACTAATTAAAGGAAGAATCAGAATTTGAATTCATGTTCTTCTGTCTCCAACCTGGAACTTTTATTTCTGAGTAATATCCACCATTATCTGCTCCTCCCCACTCCCATATGTAAGATATTGGAAGATATGCAAACTGGAAGAAACAAAAGAGAAAGGACAAGTAACAAATGGTGGCAAATGGATGGGGAGTGGAATTATTTTTCTACCCAGCAGTAGTCAAGAAGTACTGCTTTAACTTCTTTTAAAGCAGGAAACATTCCATGTGACAAGCACAGCCTATGTTTTGTGACTTATCTAAAATCACTGAAGCCAATGGAGGGGACAGAAATAGAACTTAGTTCTCTGCACTCTCAATTTCTTGTTGAGCCACCAGAGAACACTCCTTTCCTATTAGTTCACCTGTGTAAGGTATTTTGCTGATGGGAAGTACGATTATTACCTTGGAGCTTAAAAAAATTAGGACAAAAAATATTTCTAAAACAATTATAATTGATTATGTCATCCTTGTATTTTAGACTGAAGTTCACCAAATTATAGTGCACTAATAAATGAAGATAGTACTTCATTAAAGACTTTAGACATTTTCTGAAATGAATTGAAATTAACGAAAAGATCTAAAGGATGAAATGCAAATCTTATGTAAGATTCTTTTCTAAAAAATCTGTTCAAAAGCCCAAGTGATTAGTACAGATTAGTATGAATATAAAACATGAGTGAACTTTGAAATCAAATAATGAAGTTTTCACATATTTTTTATGTCCAGACACTGTTAACTTATCACAGCATAGATTTTAGCTGATAAATTTATTCTGTGTAGGAACCCAGGAAAAAAATAATCTCTAAGCTGAATGTATCCTATTTCCCTGAGAAAATATTAAATGGATACATTTGGTTTGGTTTACTAGATAACCTCTAGTCATGTAATAATACCTGGTAGGTACAGCACTGTGTGTAGCTCTGGATATACATAGCTTCTAATTCTAGCAAACAAAACTAAAAATAGCATTATTCTTGTTTAGACCAATGAGAAAATGAGAATGAGAGAAAAGTATCACATAACTAATAAATGGGAAAGCCAGGATTTCTATTCTGATGACTTAGCCACCAAAGTCCATATATTTCAACTAAGGCTTCAGTTACAGAGTAAGAATTTTGCGTCATTTCCTATGTATTTTCGGTTTTCTGGTGTGTGTTTATGAGAGAAAGAGACAAGACCTCAAAATATTTGAATTTTAAATAATTGTTTACATCTCCTCTATTTCAGGGAGATAGGGATAATCAAAGGGATATTTAAAGCAATAATCAAAGATGTTGCCTGGACCTATTAGTCTGGGTTATTCGGCTCCGCCTTTTGTGAAGTTTTGTTACCTGACAGAAACCTATTCAATATCCTCCAAGAAAGCCTCCTCTGGGTAAATAAGTCAAAGTACCAGCAAATTCCTTTTGCTGCTAATTTTTGCCTCAATCTTACTTGAAGGATCTTGCTCTTTGATGTTATCCTCTCTGAAAAATTTTACTATTTAAGAATCTTCTATATGATCATTTCTAGGATTCAAACTACTGTGTCAGTAGTTACAGTTTTTTAAATTAAAACAAGGCTGATCAACCCAAAGAGAGTGGCTCAGCTGTAAGCCATTACCCTGCTGTAGGTTGTTTTTCTCTTCAGAGACCTCTTAGCATCTCCAAAGTTATCTTGCATTCTAGTCCTAGAGAGACTGTTTAACTACATGGCTTCCCTTTGGGAAAAGGTTCACTGAACAAATAGTAAATTCCCTAAACTATTTTTCATTTTAAATTCTGAAAAATTTAAGAATTTTCTTTAGAGGAGTCAGTGCAGTGACTAACATAACAGAGGCCCCCAAACTGTTTGCAGAGTAGATAAATGGGATAATTTAATGTGAATAAAAATACCGATTTGCTAGAAACCAAGGCTTTGCTTTCCTCCAAAAAACACTAAGCTCAATCTCCCAACACTGAAGAAAACTATTAGAAAACTGGAGCTTTCTTATATCCTAAGACAGTATCCGTTTCTTTATGGCCACATTACATGGTGGTCAGAATTGGGAACTGATGGCGATAAACCCCTAAGGAACTAAGGATCTCTAGAACAAGAGGCTCCCAATTGAGCCCTTTATGCTCTCCACTTCCCCTTGGTTTTCACCTTCCATTCATAAGTCTCCTCTTAGAATTAGGCTCCCTCCTTTTGGCTGAGCTCTCCAACTTTAGTAGGAATTTAAAGNTGGTGGTCAGAATTGGGAACTGATGGCGATAAACCCCTAAGGAACTAAGGATCTCTAGAACAGGAGGCTCCCAATTGAGCCCTTTATGCTCTCCACTTCCCCTTGGTTTTCACCTTCCATTCATAAGTCTCCTCTTAGAATTAGGCTCCCTCCTTTTGGCTGAGCTCTCCAACTTTAGTAGGAATTTAAAGGCCTCATCCTTTCTGTTTAAAAGCTTTGTCCCTCGGGTACTCATTTTTTTGTTTTGTTTTTAACATCTGGCTTGCATAATGGGATCCCAATCTGCTAGATTCTCATCCTCCTTCTGGGACCCCTACTGGTTTTATGTTTACAAACAAAGGTTTTTAGGGGCACTTGAGTGGCTCAGTTGGTTAAGTGTCTGCTTTAGGCTCAGGTCACGATCTTAGGGTCCTGGGACAGAGCCCCTCAGCGGGCTCCCTACTCAGCGGGGAGTCTGCTTCTCCCTCTGCCCTTCCCTCCTGCTCATGCTCTCTCGCTCTCAAATAAATCTTAAAAAAAAAAAGGTTCTTCCCTCATACACACTTCTAACTAATTGAACCAACTTAGCCAAAAATAATTTAGAATTCCAGTGGCCATTACAGGGACCTTTCAATCTTCTCAGACTTGCTTTTCTTAGAACCAAATTAGAAGACTGCAGCTCTAAAATAAAACAAAATGCACAACAGAAACCTATTTCAATTGTTATCATGAAGCTTCCAAGCATATTCAGTTCTCTAAAATCACCTCTTTACAAAATACCACTTCTAAGTTACTGAGGCAAACAGAAAAAAAAAAAAGATAAAAAGCCATCAGAGCCCCCTTCAGCCCCGTCACCCCCATCACTAACATCTTCTTCCCCTACCACACCCTGCATTTAATTTAGTCAAAGATCTCCTGGAGTAACTGAGAATTCTGGCCACCTCGCTGTAAAGTTTAAGAGAGTCATCCACACTTACTAACCAGAGTTCTCAGATTTATACCAGCTAGTTCATGTGCTTGTTGGCGAAGGCCAAGCCCAAATCCACGCCCATCACCAGATAAAAACAACCACCTGGGGTGATCTCGAAAAATCTCTAGAACTATAAATAGGTCACAAACACCCTGCCTTGTTATATGATCAGGCTCAGCAATCTCTAAATGACTTTACCTGGCCAATCCCTAGGGCTTTCCCAAAACCTGTTGACTGGAATAAGATTCAGGCTTAATACTCAGAAGCCCAATGAGTCCATACCTGATTATGATGGTCAGTTCCAAATTATTTTTAAGAAAAATTCTGACATTCCTAAAAAGGAGGTTGAAGCTACTTGGGTACCCTTCAACTCTATGTTCATTAACGGGCTGAACTGGAATCTCTCCCTTCTAGTTAAAAGGCCAGGGTGGAATGGGAAACTATATCCATACCAGATTTAGTTAATTTAGCAAATCAGTTGGCCTGCCCTCTAGATGATTCAACTATAAGGAAGAACATTAAAATCCTTAATTTTCTGTTTCATAAAAGGAGTCCCCTAAACAAAATCAAACCCCTCCTGGTCCTTGTCATTACTGTAAGAGCCAGGACACTGGACCAATTACAGGATTCTGACAAATTACAGGGGCTTTCCCCAGTCCTTCTTCTTAACTGGTTTAGAGAAATAACTCTCCAGATTGGAAGTAAATCTTTGCCATACTGGAGCTATAGTCTTGGCATTCAACCACATTTAAAAAAAAATTTTTATTTATTTATTTGACAGAGAGAGAGAGATCACAAGTAGGCAGAGAGGCAGGCAGAGAGAGAGGAGGAAGCAGGCTCCCCCTGAGCAGGGAGCCCGACGTGGGACTGGATCCCAAGACCCTGGGATCATGACCTGACTGACCCAAAGGCAGCCACTTAACCGACTGAGCCACCCAGGCCCCCTGACCACACTGTTGTTAAACAGTTTCTTGGAGTACTAAAATGGTTCTCCTTAGTTCCCCCACCCCTGTTCATTTATTGGGCTGCAATTTCTTAGGTGAATATCATGGCAGAATTTCCTTCTCCTGAAAGGGAAGATAATTCTAGAATTTCATAGTGAAAACCAAAACTGTCAACCAGGGGAAGTAAATGATCCTTCAATATCTTTTACTTGTTCCATCTCTGACAACACTAAAGTTAATTTTGAGGATACTACTTGTCGCTGTTGGGTCAGCTGTAAAGCATCAAATCCCCAATAGAAAGTTATAAGGTATGGGGCCTCATTATCCCTGCATCAGTATCTCTCATCACCCTGCTGTTCCAAATTCCCATACTTCCTTAGCTTCCATCCCCACTGAAAGCAAAATTTTCACTATCAATAATTTATGTACTGCCTTCTCTAGCATCCCTTTGGATAAGGCCAGCCAATATCTCTGCTTTTATTTGGGAAAGAAAAAAGTCCTTCCTATTTCCTCCCAACTTTAAAAATTGATTTGGAGGCTTAGGCCTCTTTGCAGAAAGACAGCATCCACCTGTTAAAACTTTTAACTTTAAAGAGATGCAAAGTCTCCAAGGAGAAATAGCAGTTTGTTAAAGCTCAGGCTCCATTACTGGGGCACCTAATCTCAGAACGAGGGCTACATTTAGATCATGGCTTCCTGAACTTCTCCAAACCCAAAATTAAGGGAAAAAAAACCACACAAAAAAACAAAAAAACATGACCCTAGTATTTCAGAAGATCAACATGACTTAGCCTTTAAAGCCCTAAAGGAAAGCTTGATAAATCCCCCTGCCCTTGGATCAACCTCCCTTTCCATCTTTTTTTTTTTTAAGATTTCATTTATTTATTTGACAGAGAAAGAGAGCTTGAGCAGGGGCAGAGAGAGAGGGAGAAGCAGGCTTCCTGATGAGCACAGGGCCTGGGATCATGACTGGAGCCGAAGGCAGGCACCTAACCAACCAAGCCACCCAGTCACCCCCTCTTTTCTCTCTCTGCATTTGAAAAGGAAGAGAATCCCCTTGGGGTACCCACACAAAAACATGGGGACCACCATCAATCCCAAACCAACAGCCAGACCTTGTGGCACAGGGATATACCCCTTCAGAGCCACTCCTGTTAATGCCCTTTTAATTAAGACCACTAAAAAGATAGCTATGGAATCTCCTCTAGCCATATTTGTTTTTGTTGTTGTTTTAATTGAAAAATTCTATTCTGGAATATATTCCAAAGAAATGTGAACACACATACACACAATTTGACAATGATAATAAATATCCACATACCCACCACCCGGTTAAGAAATGGTACATGCCTAGAGGCTTAGAATTCCCGAGTAGTGCCCCTCTCTGATAATTTTTTTGAAATTGAAATTGATATATAGTTGACACACAGTGCTACATTAGTTTCAGGTGTACAACAGTGATTCTACAGGTTTATACCTTATGTAATGCTCACCACAATGCTACCATCTGTCACTATATTACAATATCATTGACAATGTTCCATATGCTGTGCCTTTTATTCCAGTGACTTACTCATTCCACAACTGGAAGCCTGTACCTCGTGCCATAGAAGCTCTTCTGAATTCTCATACTCAACACCTTTTGGCAACTGTTCCTCACACAACTCTTTCTCACTCTAATAATCTTAACCCTGCCACCCTTTTTCCCTTCTCTATGGACAGTACTCCTGATGACTGTGTATGACTCAGACAGAGTATCTCCTGATAATGTTTATCATGGTTTACCAATGGTTCTTATTTAAAAGGTGAAAATGGTAAATATTACACTGAGTATTCTATTGCAATTCCTTATGAATTTGTTGAGGCAGCACCTTTGCCCTCACCTACCTTAGCCCAAGAGGGCTCCTTGTACTCGTTGTACAATCTTGGTTGGACTTGCATTTTAGCCAAAGGCAAAACTGCAAATATCTCTACTGACAGTAAGTATGACTGACAGTAAGGAGTAGGAATGCTATGGAAAAAGTAAGGCTTCCTCACTTTCAGTGGGGACAAAATTAAAAATGGCCTTTATGTCCAGCAATTGTTTGATGTCATTATCATTGCTTTAATCATTATTAAGGCCACTGGGCTTTCCAAACTTGATTCCTTGGTGGCTAAAGGAAAGCACCTCACTTATATTTCCACAAAGAACACTGCTCTCAAAGGAACCAACAACCAAACCTCTGTCATGTTCCACAGGGATGCTTGGCCCTAGAAAAGGAAAAACAATATTGGAAATTTAGTAGCTCTTGGTTCAATTAAAACAAGAAAACTCTGGGTTGGGCAAAATAATAATTCGAGTCCTGCCAGAGATTCTAAAGTTCCATTACTGACTACTGTGCATACATTAAATCATTGGTCTACTAATAAGATGATAACCTTCATGAATCAGTATTTGTGGGAAGTATTAACAAGGCACACAGTGCCTACTTTGCTTGCCCTACCTGCCTGAAGTACAATTCAGAAAAACCTATTTGCACTGCTCCTGGACACTTTAAATTGACCAATGGACCATTCAAGTTTTGGAAATGGGCTTTATACAGTTTTCTCTGTCTCATTTATACAAATATGTCTTCTTAATGATCTGTATGTTTTAAAATTTCATCCCTTACTGGGGACCTCACTTCCTCGAACTTCACAGTGACCAGGGAACTCATCTCACCAGTCAAAGCTTCAACAAGTCAGGACTGCTGTGGGGCCAGTTTTATAACACTTTCGCTGTGCCTACTACTCTCAATCCTTAGGTGAACACACAAATGGTGCCATTCAAAATTTGTAGAGGTGCTCAAATACCCTGGCCAAAGGCACTGCCATTAGTCCTTCTAGTGTACCTCTTTTGGAACCCAAAAACTCTCAACCTTTGAGATTATCACAAGAGGCCCAGTGCATATGGCTCCTGCTTCTTTTCATCCACAGCTGACAAAAGAGGATATGCTTCAACATTACAAAATCTTGCTTGCTTCTGTTGAGAATGGCCATGCTTTAGTAGAACGATCTTTCCTCAGCATAATTCCGAAAGATGAAGCTCTTAAATATTACTCCCTCATCTAGAGATTGTGTCTATGGAAAAGATACCTCCAGAAAGACTCTCTTCAACCTTGTTACAAAGGAATCAACCCTTGGCCACCAAAATCCAAGGAATCGACTCTTGGATCCATATGTCACTTCTAAAGAAAGCATCAAACCCTGACTGAATCCACATACCAACTGGTAACCTGAAAATAAAAATTTCCATGAACTGAAGCAAACAACAGCTTCGGCTTTCCAAAGATGACTCGATCAGGCTTATATACCTTCTTCTCACTCTTGCTTCTTATTTTAATTCTCCCTTCTTTTTCTTGGCTCAATCTATTGCAAAAGGGGGGAAACTTTTTGACATTTACATATGTTATAAGAAAAATCTCAACTGCCCATAATGTCAGAGATGCCTTGATCTTCGATCTGTTCCTCTGCACTCAAGAGAATCATAAACAAGCAAAATCTTCTTTGCAAGCTTTTTAGGAAAGACCCCTTTAGGTTTGCAGAATGTATACTCCTCATTTTATTCTGTAGAATCGTTTTTGGGCTCCATATCTGTTACCTGTCAAATTCTATAGAAACAATGTGCCAACAGGGTGACATTAGCTCTGTGTTTCAAGATGATTTCCAATGCTTAAGAGCTAGATCTCAGATAGGAAACCCCTGAGAGTTCTCCCTCCTACCCTTTCTTGTTACTCACACATAGCCTCAATTGTTTCCAGCCTGTGTACTTTCCCTCCAGTGTGGGACATGACAACCAGGAAGGGTCCTTCCTGGCACTGAGGGTTGAAACCACATAGGTGGATGAAACCACTGAGTACAAAAAAACAAAAACAAACAAAACAAAAAACCAACCAAACAAAAACCTGATTCTTGATCAATGACATTTTCAAAGAAAGATATTGATCAAAAAGGGGAAACGTGAAAATAAATAAAGGAAACCTCATTTAAAATAGAGTCAGGAAGTCCTGAAGGGGGCTCACACACTACCACCCACTGTAAGCAGCACACCTTTCATTCCCCAACAGGAAGAAAGAAGAATTTCTTTGGGGAATTTTCATTCCCCAACAGGGAGGAAGAATTTCTTTTTGCCCAGCAACAGCCCAGTCAATGAGAAACCACCAAACTTTGCCAATGAGAAGCTTTTACAGTTCCTTCCTAAGTTCCTCCTTTTGCCTATAAAAGCAAGCTCTTCTTCTCTGGTTCTCCTGACTGCCTGTGGTTCGCCATAATGTTTGCCTGTCCTGAGTTGCAGTTCTCCGCAATTCCCAAATAAACTCTTTGCTGGTAAAATGGCTAGCTTTTTTAAGATATCATGTTTTGCAATGGAAAACTTTGAGGATATGGATATGTGTGTGTGTGTGTGTGTGTGTGTGTGTGTGTGTGTGTGTGTGTGTGTATCCCCCAAATGATTTCATCTGAATGGAGAAGAGGGTAAGCTAGCAAGATTTCTGACTGAAAAGTAAGGCATTTTGTACTCTTTTTGGGAAAAGATTCTCAACCCAGTGGTACTCAGAGGATAATTAAATTACACGAGTTAGGATAATGGACAATTTGGGGGCATGGAAATACATATAATATTGTCTTATTATATACCATTACTTAGAGTTATCTAAAATCTCCTCAACACTATGCCTATGCCCCATCCTTGACATTTATTGAGAACAGAGTAAAACTGGGAGGAGATTAGGCAATCTTGGCTTATAAAAAATCTTCAAAATCTCTCTCTGATTTGAATCTTCAATCTCTGAATTCAATCTTAAATTATGCCAATTTTATATTCACATAACATATTGTAAATCATGTACAAAAATATCTTCTATAATCTGGCAATTAATAGTTTCTTTCTTCTTTTACATTTTTTTCAGAAACTGAGGGGCAATGACTACTGGGGTGCTAAGTTCTAGGAATTTAACTCTCCCTGACTTTTGTGTATTTTTGTCCCAAGTCTCTTCTTAGACTATGGCATTCCTTAGATTGACTCTCACTTAGCTACAGACAATAATCAATCTCCTTTTTTTTGTTTACTTCTTCTCAAGCTTCACTTCCTGAGAAGAGCAGTCTAGAAAGCCAATAAGCCTGCTAGAAGAAAAACAATACCCAAGGTATATTCTATCTTGAATGAACAAGGTTTAACCCAACTGTGACCACTTTGGTTACATGGCAATTGCGTAAGGACAGCACTCTGCTCCCTGAGAAGACTTGGTAAGAATTGTTCCTTCTACCTAAAATCTTCTATCCTTCATCCTCCTGGTGACATCTTGCTATCCTTTAATGTTCAACTCATATCAGTTGTTTTGGCAGCCTTCCTCAGCCCTCCCCAAGACTCAGTTAATAACCAGCATCTCTTCTGTGCTGTCATTATTCTTTGTATATACATTAATATACTTCTGTAACCCCAACTGACTGTAAACATTTTATTGAAAGAATGATGTTACTCAACTTTACTCAATAGATGTTTGTGAAAGCAAAAAGAGTGGGGAGGAGGAGGCACAGAAGAAGAAAGACATGAAGAAGGGACATGAAGAAGGAAAGATGGAAGGAAGGGAAGAAAGCACATATATTAGGATTTAGGATGGAACACTGTGTATTATCTGTTTGCAGAACTTTGGCACATGTTTATATGTGCTTTGTCTCTATAACCACGACAACTAATAAATCTCTGAAGAATGTATGTTTCAAAAGGTCCACCTGTTCACACTGATTATAGTTCACTGATTAAGAATTATTAGAGCTCAAACAAAAAAATATGTAACTTTTTTTTGTTGTTCTGTGTCCCTTATATTATGACGGGTAATGCCAGCACTGAAAAATGTTAGGTAAATTTAAACAAAGCCTGTTTCATTAAAAATTCACAACAACAAATTTAAAAAGTAAAAAATAGCTTAACACATTTGGTTGGAATAAAAATGATGCCTTATGTATCTATATTGGAGATTTGCATGGAAAAATTTACTCTCCCTATTTGGATAGGAATAAAACACTTTGATCTAACAAAAATGATTGATCAAACAGTGGCTATAACGACTGAAGCATTAATTATAGATACAGTCACAGGTAGTATGAATCCTTGTTCTTCCATCTGTCTACTCATATACCTATTTGTGGTAGACTGAATGCATTAATTGATCCTCTCCTCTTTAGGTGCCCTCATTTTGTTCCAACCTGAGTCTTCTTGAGTTTTTAAGTCAGACTTTTCTCTGTCCAGCTCATTAGGTTGCTCTCCCAACCCAGTTATAGCCCAGAGAATGTTCTTCATCCAAAGCCTGAACACTAATACTGTAATGTATTCTGAAGTGTCCCACATTTAAAACATTTGCAATCCTTCTAAAGCCTAAAGCCTAAAGCAAAGTTTTCTAATAATTTACTTTTATTGTAAAATTTATATTCTATCTATCTTTTTATCAAGTATCAAGTACATCATTCACATATTTACTTTTCTTCAAACTAGAGTGTGTTATAATCTGTTTCTACTTATCATGTGATAATAGCACAGAATACAACACCAGATAAAGGAACAAAGTGGATAAAGTTGGCATTTATCCAGTTTATTTGATTGCTCTAGCATGCTGGTCTATATAATTCAATCTCCATAGTTTTATTTTTTACACTTGATTTATATAGTTCAATCATCTGCTAAATGTTAATCAAATAATCATCCTTTATTTTAAAGCAACACAGGTCTTCAAAGCACTAGGTTTAATTTTTATGAGGATAAATTGTGATAGTTTACAGTGACAAAATTGTTTAAGGTGTCAATGAAAGAATCAATGCCCTGGGGAAGCTATTAACAATTTAGTTTTTCAAATGCATGTGGTAATATTAATTCTACTTTCCTAAGATAATTTTATAGTTGTGTTTAATAATATGAAAATATCTGAGCTGCCAGTGGGCATCTCTGTTATATCTCTTTAACCCTACATCTGACATTATCAACATAAGCATAGGTCTTTCACCAGACCTTACACAGTTTGTTATAGTATCCAATTTATACACAGGCTGATTGCTTTAACTGAAAACAGAATGAGTAGAAAAAGTTAATATTGAGTCCCATGGAACAGCAATCTTTCAAATCATTTACTGATTCTGAGAGAGAAAAAGTGATTTAAGTTCTAGTTTTGGAAATTTATCTGGCTACACTTAAAAAAAACACCTTTGATTTTGGACAAGATACTTTTCACATCTACAGCTTCCTAAGCTGAGCTGTAATTGTGTTATGCTACAAAATCTTTAAAGTTCCTTCTGGATCTAAAATTATTTGTTATATTTTGTATTGTATCATATTACATCATATCATACTATATTGACAATCCTCTCATTTGGGAAATAATGGGGTTGTCTAGAACTGTAAATGATTATCCTTAACACATTTTGAAATCTACTGTGAGACCATCAATAACAAACATGAATTTAACAACATTTAAAATAGCTGTATTTCTAACACTTTTCCATAATCATCTGATCTGAGCCTCTCAAAATACCTATCAAACACATTTTGCTATTACCCACATTTTGTAGATAAGGAAACTGAAGCATTGAGAGATTAGGTAACTCTCCCAAGTCGGAATAGTGAGGAGCCACAACTTGAATTCTACCATCAGACTTCAAAGTCTAGACTGTCTGCTTCTTGGATCACAAGATATTGTTTGAGACAGTTGGTCCCTGCAACCCACTGTTTTGAAATCTACCATCCACGTTGTCATCATTAAGAAGGGTAGTAGAGCCATCTTTTCTACAGGGAGGAACTATTTCTAGCAACCTTTCCTAGCTGCATGGTACTAAAATACACTTTATTCATGAATCCAAAAAGGCCAGGCCACAGAGCAGCAGTTCTTTCCCAGATTTCTGAAGTGACATGTCTTCGAATTAGCAGATGCAGAATCTGAGTTCAGTGCTCTATCATGCAGGAAAGATTTCAGTGCCTCTGGATAGCTTTTCAAGTATACATTCTCTTTTAGAGTTTTTCATTTAAAAGCCTAAAATTATGGGTAACTTTTACTTTCAAATACCTTCAAGTGCCTTCATTCTTCGATTGCCTTGAAAATATTACACAGCTAGTATTTTTACCTCCTTCAGAATTAATACTCTGTCTCCTAATTATTTTCTTTCCTGGATTATGGGTTGGGATTAAGTTATAGAATTTATAAATTACAATCGGGGAGGGTACAGAGTTAAGTGAAGAAAACACAAAATTTCTCATTTTTGCAGTGTTTTCTGTTTAACAAATCGAGTACTGTATATTGATGATCTAAATATACATGTAATTACTGCTTTAATTATACATGTGGTTGCTGCTTAACTTTAGTATACATTGTTACCATGTAACCGAAAGATTTTAATTTTAAAAGAATGTTTTATATTAATTTCCCCTCATTTTATGAATTTCTTTTTTAGCAGCACGCTTACGGAAAAAAATGCCACATCTATTGTGGCATTTATATAGTTGTATACATAATGATCATTTAGATTCTATTTAATGTTCTTGCAATATTGAAGGAAGTTATCAGCTGTGTAAAGAATTGTAATTTCCAAATGAGATTTAATATTCACCTTTCCTTTTTAATTGTAAACATTGAGCGATGGCTCTGCAGGGACATATTTTTTTTCTATACCATATTGAAAAGGTCTGGTGTTCAGAAATGTATTCATGCTCAGGTGAATTTATATATGACACATAATTAGCTATATTTTCCAACAAAACAGTATTATTTATGAAGGATGATTTGCCATTGGACATATTTCTTACTGTCTCATTTTTAGGAAGTTCATTTAGAAGTAGATATCTCCCCCACCCATATGCTTTTCCCACTGCATAAAAACCAAATGCCTTGTAGAACTTGCTCTAATTAATGGGTCTACATATATAAATTATCCTTTGAAATAACTCCCACTATCTTTTAAAAAAAATAGCTAGTTTTTCTCCCTCAATAATAGATACTAAACTACTGGCCAAACTTTCAAGGTCAAGAGCAAGCTGAGAGCCTAGATAGCTGGTAAGATCTTGCAGAAGTGTGACACAGACACTAGTGGGTAATAGCCCATTACAGTCCCCACATGTGACTCTGACCCATGGCTTAATTCCTTCAAATGAATTCCTTTCTCTATTTTATTTCATATGTGTGGTGCAAACATAAGGCTGCAATTGGATGTGGTTACCTTGTCTGCCATTCACAGGAGGGAGACTTCTGTCTTCAACTGTAATGGAAAGATTGAGCTCTATAATCACTATTTCTTTTATCCTTATTCTATAAAATTCACATTTTCTCCTCCATTCCTGACTGTTGGCACCTTACTCTCTCTAGGAATACAGTGCTGTCCTTCCTGTTTCTGCCTTTGGCTGCTTTCCCAATAGGAGAAGAGAGAATTAGCACATACTCCCTGAGGAGGATGGGAGGGGACTCAGCAGGGTGCTTCCTTAGTCCCTTCAACCACTGGCAGGGGAGTATTCACAAAGGCACCCCTGGAACCAGCGAACATTGTATTTTGGGATGAGTAGTACCAGTGCCTCTGTATTCATGTATAGCCAGCTAGGGGAAATAATACACAAATATTAATTATTTAGAGATAATAACATGTGTACAGCTCTTGATCTGTGTGTACAGCTCCCATTGATATTCCATTAAGAAAACAAAAACACATTCACAGTCTGTGTTTGCCCAACTTATTTTTAAAGAAGTGTGGGTGTCTACTAAAGGGAAAGGTATAAAGAATCACTGCTTAATAAAAACACATGCCTGTGTATAATTTTAATAGTTGAAGTTAGACTATAGCCTTAAGTGTTTTGCATGCTATTAAAGGGAAATAATACTAACCTATTATTTTTCTATCTAAGCAAAATCTTCAAATTAAATGAACGAATTTGATCAGGTTTTGCTTATACATTCTAGATCTGCAGAACAATCAAGAGATAAGAAAAGTGAGTTATAAAGTAATTATCCATAAAAATGGAGGTCAAATCATATGAAGAAGTTTCAATGTACTTTTTCCAAGGGTGTGGGATGGCTGTATTTCCTAAATGGTAAGATCATTTTTCATCTCTCCCAGCTTTACTTCATGGGGATAGTCAAGGGCACTTCTAAACAGAGTGGTGTCCTATGACTTGCCTCTCTGCTAACACTGGCAAATTCTTCTCCAGACTTTCCCACTAGATAGAGTTGTCATAGTTCCATTTAACATTTCTGCTCCAGTACAATTCCATGCTGACATCTCTCTCTGGATAGAAGAATGGGGCCTGGTAAGAGCAGCACACATTCTAAGGGCTAGAAATCACTGAGTTCTAATCTCAACACCAGGTTCCTCAGTGACTTAGATAAGTCATCTCCTTATATCCCTATGCTCCAAATCTATGAAGAAGAGATAACAATGCAAAGATGGAATGAGCAGTAATTAATGTTGGTAAAGTGCTACAGGAATTCTAAATATTATTGTCATTACTTCAACACAGTTGTTTCATTTGAGCAAACTCCCATGAACTCAAACTTGTTAGTTGATTAAACTATAAATACACATGGTATGTATTTTCTGCAATCAGATATATGCCAATAGTCTTATGAGCTTATAAAAACAAATTACATTTCAAAAATTTATTGGAAGGTTATTTATGTTTAATGTGGGACATATTTTCCTGTAGCAAGTGTCAATAGTAATCTATGCAAGCCTATGATGTTCAGCCCCATGATACGCATTTGCAGTAAAATATTGGAAAATGGGATTGGTTTTACCATGAAAAAGAGATGATAGATTATCTTTACATTTTATATTTAGTAAGAAAATAATGAGAAAATAGCAAAACAAATGTGAAGATTTTCAAGAGGGTACCTTGAACACTGGTAACACTGGTTTAAAAATCACTAATGCAACATTTATTCCTTCATTTATTATTTAAGAAATAATACTTGAGGACATCTCTGTCTCAGACATTATTCTAGGTGCTGGAGTCATGGTGAACATCAACAATAACAAAACACTAGTCTCATAGTTGGGGGGAAGATAATAAGCAAATACACACACACACACACACACACACATAATTTTGGACGGACGTTAAGTGCCACAAAAATAATGAAGCAGAGTAAAGGTTGGGTGATTGAGAGTAGGGGTGCTAATTTCCATGGGGTCCTCACAGAAGACATGCAATTAGATGATATTTAATCATAAACCTGAATGAAATCGGAAAGCATGCACATGAATATCTGAAGGTAGAACATTCCAGGCAGACAAAAATCAAGTGCAAAAGCCCTGAGATCAAAGTGCACTTCGCATATTTGAGGAACCACAGAGAGGCTGACATGGCTGGAACATAATTAATGTAGGGTCTGTGGTGTTAAATAATGTTGAAGAGGTTGTAGAGGATTAGGCCATGCAGGGCCTTTAGACTACGGAAAACTGCATTTTTCATGCTATGTAAAATGGCAAGCAAATGGAAAATTTGGAGACTAGGACTGATTATTTCCTGATTTTTTTTTTAATTCTGGCAGTTCTCAGGAGAATTGATTGTAAAAGAGTATGATCAGATGAATAATTGTCCTCCCAAAAAATGTATGTCCATGTTCTAATCTCCAGAACCTCTGAATGTTACTTTATATGGCAAAAGGGACTTTGCAGATGTGATAAAACTAAAGATTTTGAGATGGGGAGATTATCCTGGATTATCAGGTGGATCAATATAATCACAACAGTGTTTATAAAAGGGAAGCAGGAGATCAGAGTGAGTAGTAACTAATGTGTCCATAGAAAAAAGAATCTGGGGTGATACAAAGAAGGGGTCAAGAGGCAAGGAATGAAGGTGGCCTCTAGAAGCCATAAAAAGCAAGGATATGGATTCCTCTTTCAGATCCTCTGGAAGGAACCAGCCCTGTTAACATCTTAACTTCAGCCCAGTTAAAACTAATTTTGGACTTACGGTCTCCGAAATGGTAAGAGAACAAATTTATACTGTTTTAAACCACTAAGTTTGTGGTCATTTGTTAACATGGTCACAGGAAATGAATACAGAGAGCAAACACACAATCTGGATGGGCAGCTGAGAGGCTTGAGTCTGGTGAGTGGGATGGCTTGCATTAAAGTGACATGGGGGAGGTGGTGAGAAGAGGTAAGATTTGTTTTGAAGACTTGCTGATAGGATTTGATAATGAATTGGATAATGAGGATGCACAAAAGACAGGAATCAGGGATGACTTAGTAAGTTGGGCCTGAGCAACTGGTGGAGGAAACTTCCATTTGCTGAGATGGCAAAGACTGGGGCGGAGTGGGGGGGACAGGCTGTGAGCAAACATTTTGTGTGTGTGCTTACTAAATCCCAGGCATCGTTCAAGGGAGGCAGAGGTAAAGATAGCCATGCCTTCACAAAATTTGTAATCCAGCATACTGTTTCTTAAATGTGCCCTCTGGAACACCTACGTCGGAATCATCAGGGTAGAGGGGGATAGTTAACAATGCAAAATTTTTAGACTTTAACCACAGAGAATACATTAGAATCACTTGGGCTAGGGCCCAATGATATGCTTTCTAATAAGTTTCTCAGAGCTTCTCATGTTCACTGAGGTTTGTGGAATACTGAGCTAGTGGCTCTTTATTATTTAATTTTATTTCAGAACATTTGGTTTTCTTTTATTAGGATGCAGACATATCAACAGTTGTATTACAAAGTTGTTATTTAGCTCACAAATGCAACAGAGTTTTTGTTTTGTCTGTTGTGTGTTGGCATAATGGAAGAAGTAAGGGAAATTAAATGATACACAACTACTTGCTTAAATGATATTGCTCAGGTGGAATTAGGAGAAATGTGAACAAGGTAGCAGATGCATGATTACCTTGAAAGTGATGGGGAAACTGCAGAAGATGTGAGCAGAATAGAACTGTTTTCCTATGGGGTGTAAAAGGGAGAATAATAATGTGTGGTTATGGGATATATGTAATCTAAATATGCTTTTTTCCCCCCTTATTCAGCTCTAATGTGCTTTAAGTCAGTTGCTGAACTATGTTCTGGAAAATGCCCCTTTGTGTATTTTATCCCCACACTAACAACTGAGAAGTAGGTAGTGGCAGTGGGGACAAGAGTTGATGGGAATAGATGATGAGATCATAGGATTACTTGTTAACCCTGTATTACAGATGAAATGTTAAAGCTACAGAGAGATAATGCAATATATTTATAACATTGCCATCATTTAAAAAAATTAACCTAATATTCTGGTTTAGTATAATGTATACAAGCCCTATCTTTCTTTTTTTTTTTTTTTAAGATTTTTATTTATTTATTTGACACAGAGAGAGAGATTACAAGTAGGCAGAGAGGCAGGCAGAGAGACAGGGAGAGGAGGAAGCAGGCTCCCTGCTGAGCAGAGAGCCCGATGCGGGCCTCGATCCCAGGACGCTGAGATCATGACCTGAGCCGAAAGCAGAGGCTTTAACCCACTGAGCCACCCAGGCGCCCTAAGCCCTATCTTTCTTAAGATGACATATTATTGCCTATCATGCTGCCTTAGATTGAGAGCATCTTAATATTCTTTTGTGGCTTTTTTATTGGGTCAGAGTAGGACATCACATGAAAAACTTGAAATTCAAATCAGACATATGTAATGACTCAGTTTGGGACATCATGAAGATTTCTTTATCTGTAGCTAATTAAAAAAATAAGAGCTTAAAACAGTCATTAGGAAAAAAAATAGGTATTACTTTCCAGTGGAAAAAAAATGATATAAACAACATGTTTGGATGAGAGACTTATTTCCAGATATGTGGTAATAGCACTACAAACCAACTTTGCGCCTAATTTGCTGAAAAAAAAATCAATTCTATATCTCTTTCCTTGATACCCCAAACTCTAAACCTGGCTCAAAATCTGGATTGAAGTCTATCAAGTACTTATTATATGCTAAACACTATAGTTAAGCAATTTATATAAAATGGCTCACATAATCCCTGTAAACATTTTTAGTTATATGATATGACCACTTTATTCACTATTGCTGCAGAATTTGTAGCACTGTGTCAACTAAGAGTTTCACAGAATTCTCTAGGTAGTCTCATAGAACATTAAAGGTTTGATATTATCCAATTAATGAGTTTAATATGAGAAGACATTCATTTTGTAATTATATGTGGAGTTGGAAACTCCCCTAACTCTATAATGTTGAATTCCCAACTTTTATGTTTGTCAGTTGGTTCTCAAAGGCCAAAAATATGGGGAATCCCTGTGTCTGAGCTACTCAATTGCAACTTGGGTTCTTTGACCTTTCTATACTTCTGACTTCTCCACTGTTTAGGAGATAGTCAGTTTTGTCCACCTTGCAGAGTAGTTAACTGCTTTGAAATCTCTGACTCATACCTGCAAAATTTACTACAGTGCTGTTGGGGAGGGGTCCTGATTTCCCTTCATATCATTTTCTCCAATTATTAGTCACTCCCACTTGTCACCCACCAATACATTTTCTCTTATTTCTGTTTTATTTCTTTTTAAAAAAGATTTTATTTATTTCAGAGAGAGAGAGAGAGTGAGTGGGGGCAAGGAAGGGCAGAGGGAGAGGGAAAAGCAGGCTCCCTGCTCAGCAGAGAAGCAGGCTCTCCGTTGAGCAGGGAGCCCAATGCGGGACTCAATTCCAGGACCCAGGGATTATCACCTGAGCTGAAGGCAAACCCTTAACCAACTGAGCCACCCAGGAGCCCTCGTTGTTTCTATTTTCTAGCATGTAATACAGTCACCTTGCATCCATTTGCAGATATGTTTCCAAACAGGGCCTCTCACAGTCCTGCAGCAAAATGATGGTTATTCTGTTTAACCTGTACCATTGCCTTGTATGCACACTATTCCCACAGCATAGGAACTGAAAACCCTCTGTAGTGTTTCTGAAATAAAATGCACTGCTTAATCTATATATTCACAACTCTGATACTGAAAATGTAATCAACCTCAAAGCAGGGTTATTTTTTGCAATTATAGCTTTAAATTTATAATTATATATTCATTGCAAAACTCTATAACTATAAAGATATCACAGGAGAGAGAGAGAGAGAGAGAGAGAGAGAGAGAGAGAGAGAGAGAGAGAGAATTGATATTACCTAAAATAGTCTGTATTAAGATACAGGTCTGGCTGCTATAAAAGGTGATTCCAAAAAAAATTGGCTTAAGAAAATAGTGTTGCATGGGAGAAATGAAGTCACCCCTGTCTAGATCCACTCCCTAGTATAATTACCCTTAAAAGAAACATTCTTTAATTTTTAAAATTTTTTATTTTTTTTTCAAAGATTTTATTTATTTATTTAACAGAGAGTGAGAGATCACAAGCAGGCAGAGAGGCAGGCAGAGACAGAGGAGGAAGCAGGCTCCTTGCCGAGCAGGGAGCCCGATGCGGGCCTCGATCCCAGGACCCTGAGATCATGACCTGAGCTGAAGGCAGAAGCTTTAACCCACTGAGCTACCCAAGCGCCCACTTTTTTTTTTTTTAAATCCATGACCACTATATCAACACCACGGCAGCACACTGGCCTATTAATCCCCATCGCTGAATCCCCCCAATATGTAACCTAGGTAACTAGTCAGACAAGGTATAACTGTTTGATGGTACCAGGGATTCTTGCTACTTCTGTCTTGTTCCACTACTGCTGGAGTCTGCTCTCATACATTTGACCAAAATGACTTTCCAAGGTGTCTGCAGGCCAGTATGATGCAAAGAAGAGAGAAGAGGGATACACAGTCCTTCCCTTTCGCAGCATATCCCAGAAGTTGCACTTATCAGTTCTCTGATATTTCACAGATAAGAAACAACCATTCCCATGGGGACACCCGAATGCAAAAGAGGCTACACAACAAATTCTTTAGACAGATTAACCTATGCTCCAGTAAAGCTTCTATTAGTATATAAAAAGAGACCAGATATTGGTAGAATAACTGTTAGTTGCAGCCACAGAGGAAATGATGAACAATTCTGCATCAAGTACTATAAGGTTTTCTCACCTTTGCATTTCATTCCTTCCCCTACCTGTGCTGTCCCTTACTCACAATTTCATTTGTTAAAATTTGACTGAATCATTAAGGCCCAGCTTTCATCTCCTTTCTGTAGTGTGGTAGAAACAAAAATATTTACCATACATGAAATCTATTTGTATTTCCCAGCCATCATCTCACAGTGGATTGGGGCTAGGGGGTGGGTGGAGGCTGGTGGGAAGACTAACTCACAAATCCTGACCCATTGGCTGTGAGCTAAAGTAATGTGGTCCTCCTGCTCTATTCCCCTGTTAAGGTCAACTTTGAGCTTTGTGTTCCAGATAAGGAGGTTACAAGAGGGTGGACTTCTTCAGTCTGGCTTCCTGAATGGCAACCCAACTTGAATTTGATGTTGTTTACTATTTCAATACAGCCAAGTCATTCCTTGGTTCTTCCAGTTGGATTTGGTTGCTCTCCCCTTTCTGTTATACACACAAATCTGTATATATATGGACTTTGCACTTACCACATCATACTTCTTGTCTGAGGGTTTCTGGTTTCCTGGGAAAACTGGTTGATTCCAATGATGTATGGTATACAAAAGAGCTCAATAAAGGGTGACTGTTTAGATAATTTTTTAAAAACTGAAAGTGGAAGCAAGAAGCAGGGGTTATCAGAGAAGATGAGACTTTGCTTGAAAATAGGAGAATTTGGGGCACCTAGTTGGTTAAGTGTCTGCCTTCGGCTTGGGTCTGGGTCATGACTCGGGGTCCTGGGATCAAGCCCTGCATTAAGCTCCCTGCTCCTCGGGGAGTCTGCTTCTTCCTCTTCCTCTGCCACTCTCCCTGCTTGTGCTCTCTCGCTCGCTCTCTCAGTTGCTCTATCTCAAATAAATAAAATCTTAAAAAAAAAAAGAAAATAGAAGAATTTTATGTAGAAAAATTATGAGATGATGTAACAATTTAGATAACTTTACATAACTAGAAGATAACCTTCTTGTTTATTGGCCTCTGCCTGTTTTTTTTTTAAACTTAAAGACAAGATTATCTTTCTACTTTTTCTGATGGATAAAATATCTACTTTTTAGTACAGCATTTTTTTTTTTACAAATTTCAAAATTGCTTTTGTGTTGAAGGATTACAATAAAATTTATCCAAGTGTTTTAGTGCTATAAGGACTTATATATTCTAAAATTATAAAGTTATTCTTTCTATAAGAAAATCAGAGCACGTGGTACAATATTCCACACAAAAATTCTGTGCTTTGTATATTATCTTGCCTACTACTCACCATGATTTAGGGGTTATCATCATACTTATTTCATAGATAAGAAACATGAGTGGATTTAATGCTGTGGACTAAATTTCTATATTACTATGGAACCATTCAATAATTAGTGTAATTACTTCATGCAACCACACAAAAATTTACAGTAATATAAATGACAACATTTGAGGTATTCTTTTACATTTCCTCTGATTACTGAATATATTTCAATCATTCATTTACTTTTTCCTTTATCAATAATAAAAATTAAGTTTCTTTACTTTGATTTATCATTTGGACTTGAAATCTGAATGACTTTGTATGAAAAGATCAACAGACACAATGAAAAGTACAGAACCAGTGTCTGAAGGGTTATGCTTAAATTGTTTATCACACTGAAGTAGTTATTCAAGGATAGCTGTGGGGGTTAAAGAAGTTAAGATGATCTTTCTCACAGACATTTAAAAAGAGCAAAGACCTGTAGATTAGATCAAAACTCATCTGGGTTTATCCACTCCCTACATGCAAGTGGGTTTTAGAACTTGTATTTACTAAGATGATATAGTAGGAAACCCACAGTTTAAGTTGATGTTTTATCAGCAACAACACAGTTGTTTAAGGCTAAAATTAAATAAAAGAATTTGAGCTGCTTTTCAAGTCAGAGTCAAAAAAACATTTTAAGAAACTGAGATGTAATTATTTAAACATAAGCCTGGCCAAAAAGAGAGAGAGAGAGAGAGGGGGAGAGAGAGAGAGAGAGAGAAATAGAGGGAGATAAAGAGATAAACCAGTCACTTCATCTGGTTTCTTTTTCATATGACATTAGAATTTGCCTTCATTGTCATTTATATCTATATGTTCTTAGTCCATGAATGTGTTATAGGGCATTGAAAAATTATTGTTTGTAGCATATCCTCAGAGAGAGAAAAGGGAGAATGTTCCACTCAGTATAAGATTTATGCTTGCTGAAGGCAGCAAGAATTGCTGTGCATATTTTAGAGAAGAATTTGGATCCCCGCCACAAAAGTTCAAGTAACCACTTAGAATTTCTCATTGAGAACTACTGTATGCAAACACATGAACTGTGGATTGATTCTTACTTAATTATCAGACCACCAACTTTGCCAGTGCCATTAGCTGCAATACAATCTGGGACAATGTGAGAAACCATCATTTTTCCTTCTGATCTCTCTGGTATGTTTCAGACCATCTATGGAAGCTCAAAAGTAGTACATATAATTTCACAGTTATGTGTCACGTTGATGAAAAAAGTGGGTCTGCTACAATGCTTTCAGAGTTAGAATTCAAGTGAGAAATCCAACTGCATATTAAATTCATGGATGAACAACGGAAACTTGAAAGCCATAATTTGAAGTTTTATTTCTGTAGGTATTGGCATATATGACATCAAATTATTAAATCTAGCACAATGTAAAAGTGAACACACGAGAGATTTACATAGGGGTGAGAGCACTGTGAAGTTTAGGAATGTGAAAAGGCTATAGAATTCTTTCATAATAGCAAATTTTATGAAACATAAACTGAACAATAGTTTTCAAATATAACTCCCACCTAATTTCTATGGTAACTTACATATGTGTAATCCTCACATAAATGTGTAAGAAAGTACTAAAATGCAAAAACAATGTAAAGCAGCACATTGACACTTGTTAGCTTTGGTTACTTACATATATGGATAGTTAATAATCCCACATAAAAAAAATGTCTTTAGCATACAAGACTTTCTGGATAAAGGGGGTGGTGGTGGACTCTTATAAGTAATACTCTGCCCAGAAGTTGATTTCTTTATGCTTCAAATGAGGGAAATTTATAAATCAATTCCCTTCTAATGTCAACAGTGAAGAAAGTATGTCATTGAAATGAAATACCTCCACACTTTTATAAGATGGCATGGCAGGTATATTTGCAATAACAAATAAAAAATCTGCTCAAGAAATATAGTTTACAAAGACTTTAAAGCATAGATCATGGGGTCTGGAGACTTAATACTGTTAAGATGGTGATATTTCCCAAACTGATCCACAGATTCATTACAATTTCTGTCAAAATCCCACCTGACTTCTTTGTAAAAGTAGACAAGTTCGTTCTAAAATTCACATGGAATTGCAAGAAGTTCAGACTAGTCAAAACAATACAGGAAAAGAACACTGTATGTGGACTCATATTTCCCAATTTCAAATCTTACTACAAAGTAGTTTTAATAAAGACAAGATAGTGCTTGTATAAGGACAGATATAGAAACCAACAGAATAAAATTGAGGGTTTAGAAATAAATGCATATATCTACAGTCAACTGATTTTTGACAAGGGTGACAAGACCATTCAATGGGGGAAAGAATCGTCTTTTCCACAAATGATGTTGGGAGAACGGTATATCTACATGTAGAAGAATGAATTTGGATCCTTACCTCACACCATACAAAAAAATAAAAGCGAATAAAAAAATCTGCATGTAGGAGCTAAAACTAAAAAACTTTTAGAATACATAGGGGTAAACCTTCAATACCTTGGATTTGGCAAAGGATTCTTAGATAAGACACCAAAAGCATCAGTAACAACAATAACAAAAAGTAAGTTGAACTTAATCGAAGTTAAAATCTTCTGTGCTGATTTAAAGAACACAGCTAAGAAAGCAAAAAGATATCCTACAGCACGGGGGAAATATTTGAAAAGCTATTTCTGATAAAGACATTTTCTAGAATATATAAAGAACTTCAAAATTCAATAATAAAAAGACAAAAAGCCCAATTAAAAAATGGGCAGAAGCTCTCACTAGATACTTCTTTAAGGAAAAACTAAAAATGGACAATAAGTACATAAAAAATGCTCAGCATCATTAACAAGCAAGGGAATGCAAATAAAGACCACAACGAGAAACTACTTCACAAGTACCAGGACAACTATAATCAAAAAGTCAGAAAAGTACTGGTGAGACTATGGAAAAATTGGAGCCCTCATGTCTGCTGATAGGACTGTAAAATGGTGCAGCTGCTTTGGAGAACAGTCTGGTCGTTCTTCAAACAATTAAACACAGAGTTAGCATATGATTCAGCAATTCTACTCCTAGATATAAACCCAGGAGAAATGGAAACATATCTCCACACTAAAACTTGCATACAAATGTTTATAGCAGCATTATTCATACTAGTCAAAAGGTAGATACACCCAAATATCCAACGGCTGAATCCATAAACAAAATGTGATAGATATATACAATGGAACAGTTTTTAGCCATAGAAAGAAACGAAGTACTGATACATGTACCAACTTGGGTGAACCTTGAAAACATTACCCTAAGTGAAAGATGCCAGTTACAAAAGTCTACATATTATAGGAACACATTTACATAAAAGTCCAGAGTAAGAAAATTTATAGGGACAGAAAATAGATTAGTGGTTGCTTGGAGCTGGGGGTGGGGGCATATGAAGAAGGGATGGAGAAGTGGTAATAGCTAAAGTGTACAGGGTTCATTTACAGGTGCTGAAAATGTCCTAAAATTGACTGGAGTGATAGTTACACATACCTCTGAATATACTAAAATCCATTGATTTGTGTACTTAAGATGGGATAATAATAGAAGTGAATTGTATCTCAAAAAAGCTATTTTTCTAAAACAAGGAAACATTGTAGGTTTGTTAATTCATGCTGTACATTTAACTCTAAGGCTAAATAGCAACTATGCAAGAGATGATTAATATGAATTCTGGGAGAAAAAGGCATAAGGTGATGTGTCAAATTCTACAGAACTGAATATTCAGTTCTTAGAGATGAGCAAGAATACAAAATATTCCTCTTTTTTAAAATAATAAACCAAATTATTTACCAATATTAAATAAATGAGGTAGGAAGAATAGAAGCAAAGCATTCGATTTCTATTGAGAAAAGTAGTTATAAACTGGAGACTATTGTGAACCCTTATTTACTTACACTGAAATTCAAAAGAGCTATCGGAGATGACCTCTGAAAGAATTCTTTCAGAAAAAATTCCCTAGACAAGTAACAGAAAGAGAAAAAAAAGAGGGAGACCAGACACTGGACTAATGACAGAAAGAAAAAGAAAAGGTGGCTGAGATATACGTGCTATGTAACTGCTGAGATGTTATATTCAAGAGGGTCTGATTGACTGTTCCAGACAAAGTAGACCAGAAGATCAAGAACATTACTGTAACTGAGGAACAGAAATGCGAAAATTAAAGCATTCCAGGTCAATATATAACCTTGAAAACAGATGTAGTCAACATTATCAACTTCAAGGCAGTAAAAGTTACTTGTTGCCTAAAAGTTTTGTTATTTGGTCAAAGGCACACAGAGGAAGGACTGAGGATTTCAGGGAAGGGCGTTGGGTGTTTTAGGGGGAGATTCTTGTCCTATTCAGAAAATATGGCTTCATTAGTAGGATGTAGGTAAACCTCTATTTAAAAGAGTGCACTTCTCAGAAGTAGGATTTAAAGCTCTTTATGAATAAAACAGAGAAACTTGAAATGTTATATTTTGGGTAATAATCCAAATTTACATTGGAAAACAGTATTATCCACAGTGATACAAAGAAAAATGGAAGCCCAAAAACAGTTTATAGTTTTCATTATAGAACCAAAGTCAAAATGGATATATAATAAAAGAGTATTTGGTGGAGGTTATATTAGAGTAAACCGAGATAAAAAGACAATGAAATGTAGTATAAAGAGAAGGACCAATGTAAGAAGGAAAGCCAATACAAGACTTTAGAAATACTGTCCCACTATAATTTATGTGTATAGATTTTCTTAAGAATTTAGCTCTAACTTAATCCTAATTTACACCGAAGCTGGGGGGGTGCTCAGTAATTATAAATTGAGTAAATGGATTTTAGTTAATGCACTAGAAACATATAGTTTATCAGAATTCCTTCCTCCCATGGTATTCCTCATTCGTCTTCTTCCCTCTCTCCAGGAGTGTGTAATAGGAGGTGTGCTTGCTTTGTATCAGACAGGTCTGGATTTAAATGTCAACAATCTGACTTACTAGCTCTGTGATCTTAATGCTATCAGTAAGGAATTATTTTAGCATGGTTATTTGCTTACCTTCTCTCTGTTGTAAATATAGCAGAGGTAGAGATGAGGTGAGGATCAAAGACAAAAAGAAATGGGAAAGATTACAGGTTGGATGAAGTTAATGGGAGTAGGAAGATATGACTATAGGTTAACTAAGAGTTCTGATGCTTGTGGGGGCCCAGCTAATTCAATCTTCTGCAGTGGTTTATGCTGACTCTATATACCCATGACTCTTCATTTCAGTGGTAAATTCAGGCCTTTCTTTCTTCCCCTCTCTGCGCAGGAGCTCCATGGTCTTTGTTGGAATGTTCTCCTTTCTTTCTTTCATCCTAGACACTTCTGGCTCACCTGGTAAGTAATGTAATATGCTAGGCCACTGTGTTAATGGTGAAAAAGCAAGAGTACCCCCTCTCCATTACTGTTATGCGGGCATGCCTTAAAAGTAGACGTCTTGGCAATACATGTGCCTTTGCTCTCTGTCTTTGGAGCTGATTGCACAATTTCAGAGCAGGGTGGCAGCAGGATGGTGGGGAACCAGGAGAGCTATTTAGTTGTTGATGGAGACTGTGTTGGTATTAACTGCATTATCACATCTTTTGGGGGCTACGCTACTCTGATTCTTTCCAGAATGCAACATAGATGATCCTTCTATTACAGAATAACCAGAAATAAACAAATGCCAAACTTCTTGATTGGACTTATGAAAATTTCTGTTCACTTCTCTCCAGGTCAGAGACCACATGAAAATGGGTAGCAATGAAACCCACTTGGAATATGAACAGACACCTGTGAAAGATCTCTAAATTAGTTGTTCAATTTCTCTAATCAAAACCTTGTTTGGTAAGAGCTATTGATAGTCAAGTAGCCTTTTAAATGATATTACTTAAATCAGAAAGGTGACTTGGAAAGCCTGTATTATAACACTATTGAGGTGATTAATATTATTATGTACTTGCTCTATCAAAATTCACTTCTGCAACAAAGGGCTATTTGTGTAATATCTCTTTTCATTTTCAACAAAGTGCTTTAACAAAGAAAAAGCAGAATTCCAGCCTCAAGACATTTATCATGGTGTGATTTGTTTGTTTGTTTTGTTTGGGCTTTCACTTTCCATTATGCAAAAAAAATTGATTTAGCAGATGGTATAATCCCAATATAATATATACATAATCTAAAAACAAAAGTTTATTGAAATTGAGAGGTTTTTCCTAGGAAATAAGAGGAAAATGAGTTATTCTTATATTAATGATAAAGCAAAATTATGAAGACATTCATGTAAGACCTGAAATTAAACCAAAATCACATCTGTTAATGTGATTCTACTGGAAATGTACATATTTATACAATATTCAATTAATTTTTTAAAACTTTAACAGATTTATTTTCAGTTCTATTTAGGGTTGCCAGATTAAATACAGAGGCCCAATTAAATCAGAATCTCAGATAAAAGCACTTTTTGGGGCCTAAGTATACTGTATAGCCACTATGTAGCCTGTATTGCGTAGGCTATCCTAATACTAAAAAAATCATTGTTTATCTCACTTTCAAATTTAATTGAGTGTCCTGTATTTTATTTGGAAGATAGTCTAGAAGCCTTTTTCTTTCCTTCTCTAGTCCAACCTATAAATAAAAAACAAATCCTAAAATAAAATTTCTGTTCTAGTTTAAACTGCTTTTCTTTCCACTCAATATCATATACATATTTCTGCTGTTATGTGTATAACCATTTTCTTCTTTCCTTTCTGCTCTCTGCCTCTTCCCTCATTCCCTTCCTCCTTCCTCCTCTTTCCCTCTCTTCTATCATTTCTCTACTGATAATGATTCCATTCTTTCCTTCACCCTTAAAGCCTACCCTTTCTTTACGGATAATTAGTTCCAGACATACTTTCTCTGTAGGTTGCCCCCTAAATCGTTCTTACAAATTCATTAATTGATGAGAAATGTTGATCCTATTAAACTTTATATACATTTCATTATAGAAAGCAACTTACTATAAAATGTAAAGAAAACAAGGTATTTTCATGAATTAAAAAAACACAAACATTTAAGATCCTGCCTTAAAGAAGATAAAATTAGAAGTAAAATATATCTAGTTTGTCAGCTGATAAAATGCTAATAACCGTATACAAAGATATAAGAAAAAGAAAAGTCAATTTCCCTTTTATAAAAGAACATTTATGTTTGGGAAGGAAATGGATGTTTATGAAATGGAAGCTTGGATTCAACTCTGTTCTCAGGCTGATTTCATGCAATACAAAATAAAATCTCTTGATATGCTCTCAAAGCTCAGCAAAGAGCAGTTCACAGCATTGAGACTTCCTGTCATTATACCTCCTTTGTTGCTTTTGCTTGGGTGAGACCAACCCATCTTCAGTGTTTAAGGAGTCTGTTGTCCAGGTGGTTCTTTCTGCACACAACTTCAGGGTTATCTTGGACTTCTAACTCTTCTTTTCTACCTTACCTTTAAACTTAAGATGACAATACATTTTGGACAATAGACCTGAGTCCAAATTCACTATGAATTCAATTACCCTCAATTATTCAATTACCCTATCTACCCCATAAAGGGTAGGAAGGAGCAAAAATAGACCAAGAGAATAGATGCTGTATATAATGAACCCAAGTTGCTCCCAAATTGGTCCTGTTCAGCCTCATAATTCTAGGACAGCATTCAGATCTGGACTGCAGGATTTCTTTCTGTAGACCACCTCTTTGCCTTTGACTACAGTGTTTCATCATCAATTTACCTAGAGCTATCAATTATTTGTAATTAGGTATATACCCTAAACAAATTATAAATGAATGCACTTATCCATATTCACCATCAATTTAATATGTAGCTGACATACTACTGCAGTTTGAAAGGTTAAGGTTTCCTTTTGATTGCATGGGGAGTGCTGTATGAGAAGTAGGTGTAATTCTTGCTATCATGCCTGACACTACAGTTCATCAATTTTTGTGACTTTTTAGAGTTCAAGTCTATTAGAGGCTTTTGTTAGATGAGCAAAGACTCTTCAAAACCCCCATGTATATAAATATTATAGAGTATGATCATGAAAGACATTGAAAATTATTTTAAAACTTAAGAATTTAAGAGGAATGTATATTATAAATTAAGAGACTGAAGAATATATTATACAATTCTATGCAACCAGAGTGTTTAAAAATTGTTTATACATTAGAAATACTATTTTGACATAATTCAATATTTAAGCCTCTGCTACTTGAATTTTCAGGTAGAGTCACACAACATAGGAAGCTGATGGTTGTAGAGTAGAATCCTTGTGTTAAGCAATTTACATATTTCTTCCTAATAACTCCATGAGATAATTTCTTAAAATATCCATTTTATAGATAAAGAAACTGAGGCCAAGAGAGTTCATGTAACTTCTCCAGAGCTATTAAGCAGCAAGGCTGGATCTGTAAAGAGATTGAGCATGTGCTTTTTCTGCTATATAATGCAAATTCGGAATTTCACAAATGGAACAGAATGAGGAAATATGGAATAAATAACAAGCAATTACCACTGCTATATTAAAAAAAATTCTTACGCTTTTCTGGAGTTCTTCATAAAAAATTCCTGGATTTTTTGTACAGTGTCTACAGGAGTTACCTGGTAACTCTTTTAGTATAGGCCCTAAAAGAGAGAGAAAAAGAGAGAGAAGTGAAAAGAGAAAAAAGATAAGTAGAAATATAGAAATGACACATAATGGAAAATATTACTTTTTAAGATGATTTAATAAATATCAAGGATTATGGTGAAATAGAGTATAAAAAACTTGAGGACTTGCAGGTTCTAGCCTTATTTCTGTAGGAATTGAACTTTCCTAGTGTTATGCTAAATAATTATGGAAAAGCAATAACTGTTACTATTTTCCTCCACCTGAGGGACAGGCAGGGGTGTAGGTAGTCAGTTGGGAAAATCAGGAAGGTAACAAACCTCCATGAGAAAGGCAAAGGGAGCTTGTTCAAAGTCTAAGGTGTTACTCATGCAAAGGGTCTGTGAATATCAGCAAATCTTTTCCGTGGCTGTCAGCGAGACTGTGCTCTTACTCTGCAGGTGTCTGTTGGCATCTTTTTGTCAAATTTATCATTGCCCAGCTGTGACAACTACACAGGGCCATAGAGGACAACGCCAAAGCCGATAAAAAGAGAAAGAAATCTGGTGTAGGAAAATATTCAATAGCAGTTTCATCTGTTGGCTAGCTCACTCTAAGAGGACACCTATGATCCCCTCACTATTTAATCAAGAGACTTTCTTATTTCCCATTCTTTTCTATCTTAACATTTGATATTCTTCCTTGAAAAGTGTTTTCCCCTGTTTCCATATACAGTGTTGTCCTCATTCCCCACCTAGCCCTTTGAATCCTTCTGCTTCATTTTGTACTTAAGGCTATGGATGTTTTCCAAGAATATGTCACTGGCCCTTTGCTTTTTCTCTTTCATACACACTTAATAAAATATTCACTCTTATGGCTTTTATTCCTGCTCTGTGCTAAAACTAAATTCACATTTCCTTTCCTGATCCCTCTTGCAAGTCTACTTCCTCTCCACTACCCTGCCTTTACTTCCAAGTCTACATGTCTAAAACCAAAATTAATATATACTCCAATAAAAAAATGCCAAGACACAAACAGAAATGCACAAAATGAAAAAGAAAAATGACTAACAAGCATAAAATGTTCAAAATCACTAGTTATCAAAGAAATGCAAATCAAAACAAAAAAGGCATACCATTTACACCTATCAAGTTGTCAAATACCATTTAAAAATTATAATACAGAGTATTGGCAAGAGTGTAAGGAAATGGTCACTTTTACATTCTGTTGACAGAAAAGTAACTTGACAAAACTTTTCTGAAATGACATTTGGCAATATGTATCAAAAGGCTTAAAATGATGCAAATATAACCTAGTAATTTCATTTCTCAGCATATATTTTAGGTTAAAAATGTGTGACTGATATTATATATGTATGTGTCTCACAACATTACTTATATAAATGAAAATCAGAAATAATGTAATTATGCAACAGAAGTAGATTACTTAAGAATAATGGTATATCCACACAATAAAATATTATACAGCCAAATAAATGCAGTACAGAAGAATTGTGATATGAACAAATGTTCTTGATACATTGATGGTCATAGTAAGTTCAGGTTAAGTTTACATTAAATGGAAAATGTAAGCAATATATTAGTACAGTGCATAGAATGTAATACCATATTTGTAAAAATGTATGTGTATCTGTATGTTTACATAAATAAGTATATATGTATATACATATATATATAGAGAGAGAGAGACAGAGACAGAGAGACACAGAGAAAGAAAAAAATTTGGGGAAGCATATACCATAAAGTGTAGTTTTGGGTAATTTTTCTAGTTTCTCTTTATCATATTTTCCATTTATTTCCATAATGAGTATATGTGTTTGGTTTTATAGTAAGAAAGTAATATTAAAAAAACAAATTCCTTTCCCATTCAAAATTCATCTTTTTCCTGATTTTCGAGTAATGTCAATGGTATCATCATTCTTGGTCATCCATACTCAAAACGATTTTATATTCCTCTACCCGGTATGTATATGCTTTTACCCAAGTATCAAGTTTTGTCAATGTGTTTCTATTCTGTACCCCACTGAGAGATTGGTCATTATTAAATATTTTTGCAAATCAATTTCTTTTTTTTTAAAGGTTTTATTTATTTATTTGACACAGAGAGATCAGATCACAAGTAGGCTGAGAGGCAGGCAGAGAGAGAGAGAGGAGGAAGCAGGCTCCCTGCTCGGCAGAGAGCCTGATGCGGGCCTCAATCCCAGGACCCTGAGATCATGACCTGAGCTGAAGGCAGAGGCTTTAGCCCACTGAGCCACCCAGGCGTCCTGCAAATCAATTTCTATGTTTAAAACCTGTTACATGTAGAAAGGAGAAGTTTTGGGGTTCTGATTTGCATGCTGTTAAGACAGTAGAGGCATGTTTAGTTTGTGAAAATTTATCCACTTTTATACCTATGATTTGTACTGTATCGAGTGTATGTTATACTTCAATAAAAAGCAAACAAGCAAATCAAAACAAAAATCTGCACATTATCTGCAAGGTAACATTCAAAATCCTTAATTTTGAATTCTTCTATAATCTGATCTCAATCCTCCTTAACCAGGATCATCTCCAATACTCCTCATAATAAAACCTGATAATAGCATTGGCTATACAGTTCCTGTAAGAAATTCTTAAGCACTTTTTATATCATTTGTCTCACTTGATTATCTCAACCCTCTGGAGTACGTAATAGTATTATCCTCATTAAACTGATGAAGATATGGAGACTAAGTAAGGGTAAGTTACTCGTAGTGCAGAAATTTACTAGTTTTGTCACTTAGTACTCATTTCATTATTTTCTGGTAATAGCTCCCCAATTTCATAACCTAGAAGATCTCTTCGAGATGTTTTGCTCTCTTTAGCCAAAGAACAGAATAAGACTTCTCAGATATTCTTCCTGGATACAAATTTGAGAGTAATAATGAATAGGCTGACTATGGCAGCATATGAAGAGAATGCGTATTAGTTTTTCTGCAACAAACCCTCCAGAGATACCAGGTTCCTGCCATTGCATTCCTGCAAATTCCATCTCAATCCCTTAGTTACCCACATCCAGGGATAAATTCATTCCTTCCCTTCTCTTCCCCTTCCCCTCTCCAACTCCCTCCCCGCCCACCCTCTTTCTTTTTCTTTTGCATAAAACAACCAAAATATGTTTCTGTTGCCTGCAACCTCTCAGAAATCGAATGTGACACTTACTCGAGATTATTCAGTTATGGACATTGGGGAGGGTTTGTGCTTTGGTGAATGCTGTGAAAGATGTAAGCCTGATGACTCACAGACCTGTACCCCTTGGGCAAATAATAAAAATAAAATTAAAAAAAAAACAAAAAAGATTATTCAGCTAGGATGTATGTTAAGTGCTGAAATCTGAATTCAAGTCTAGATGACTCCAAAGTTTGTTTTCTTAACCATTATTTTACACTGTGACGGCAATGCTCAAGTGCACCTCTGGTTATCACTGCTTGAACGCATACGTGTTCTCTTTTATCCAATTTTTCAGAAGCCACTTTTCCTACTAAGACATGCTTCCTTTGTTTTCCTTTTCCTCCGAATTCTACTGAAACTCTTCCATTGACCATCATAATACCTGCTTCCTCTAGAATACTTATTAAATTCTTTAAACCACAGAGACACTCTCTTCATGACAATTACTACTTACTGGTGGAATTTGAGACAGAAGGATCAAAGGTGAGAATAACTCTTCAGCTTGAAAAACCACCATTGGTTCATTATGACATAAAAGATAAAATCTAAACCTCAGAACTTCACATAAGAAGTGTTTTTAGTCTGGTCCAAATCTACCTCCCCAGTTAAATCTATGCTACTTTCTCCTTCTCTTCAGCTTGTCCTCCACCCACAGCTCCCCACCCCCCAATACTCAAATGGCTTCCTCTCCAGTCACACAAATCAGCCTCTTCTCCTAATCAGGTGAAAATCTGGTAGCATTTTACACATAGTGCCCTAACAAATTAATTGTGTTCATATGGGTGGCATTTGTTGTAAAGTTTCCTGGTGACAATTTTTTACGTCATCTTGGATTCTCAAAAATTTACTTTTATGTGTGGTGTAGAGAAAAACACACTGTTCAGGCAGTGAAAAACTGAGTTAGTAAGCCTCTTCTGATCTGAAGGGTTTAGATAATTTATTACTCTAAACTATTTTTCCAGCTAGGAATCCTAATTAATTTATTAATTATGTGGGAAATGTATGGGGAAAATGGCTATTAACATGACAAATCTGAGTTACACTCAAAGGAGTATTTATTCATACTATAAAGAAATTGCACTATGTCATTGTTTAAACCCATAACAGAAAAAATAAAGAATTTCATATATTTTTTGACATTTTATTGAAACAATGCAGAACTTTATATCATTATTACTGATATTTTGCCTCAAGGCTTTTGGCTCTTTAAACACAAAATCATGTTGTACAAAATAAAATGGAATAGCCTCCTATAGGTTAGAAGGAATGTATTGTACACTGCTGGAAATAAATAATCTGAGAACAAGTATATTAGGAAATACAGAATGTCTTTTTTATGCTTGTAGAGAAAGATGACATCAGATGCTTAGAACTTGACATTAAAAGTTTATACATTAAATGCTACACCTCAACTTGTCCTTGAAGCACAGTGGTTTTTTAACACAAGATTTAAACTGTCAGCAATAGCCTCTTTTCTCTATTTAAGAGAAGGTGAAACAAGGTTTGCTGCTTTCTTAGTTTGGTCCTGATTCAAATAAATATTGGCATATTTTGGGTTTCTAGATTATTTTGGGGACGGGGTTGAACACTGGACTTTTTGTAACAGCATCCAGATGTTGGGACTTTTTCACTCTGCATAGAGATGTGAATGTATTTATGTACTGGAGTGACACTTCTACAGGAAGCCTAGAGACCTATCTGTTTACTACCTGTCACCAAAGTTAAAGTGTAAGTGTGGGTAAATTTCACTGCTTGTTGAGACTTCAGGAATATAATTACTCAGTGTTAGACAATAAGAAATGGAAAACACTTAAGTGGCTTTCTTATACCTGGATCTGTTGATTTTGTTTTGTCAATGAGGGCTTTCAGTAAGAGCCACTGAAGGTTAGTCTCTCTCAATTGATACAGTGGTAACAATTTACTCTCTCCTGCCATGGTAAAGATAGAACCTGTCCTTCAATCTGTTCGTGGTAGAGATTTTTTTTTTTAAAGTATAAACATTGAATTCCTCTGCTTACTTGGAGATGGAAGGTCATTAACAGGGCACTTGAACAGATTGGAATTACAGTCAATTGAGACGCTGAAACATCCTAAATGGCCTAATGCAGCAACTAAGTGCTTCTTAAATTCCAAAACTTTTACTTGAGCATGGCAATCATGAGTTTCCACTGCCTTTAGTAAATGCTGGGTGGTTGTTTTTTTTATAGTTTTGTGTAAGGAAGCAACACAAATTTGAATTATTCTGTGATATTTTTTGCTTAGCAATACTGATTTGTCAAGGTGTGTGTGAAATTTGATTCTAACTCAATTATATATGGTTAAATAATAAAGTTAATAGAAAAGTTAGTGAAAAGTAATTTAGTGGTACACCTAATGTCTACGCAATTTACCTCAACTGTTTGAGATTTTCTATTAATTTTATACTGTTATAGCCATATGTATGGAGAACATGTACATATGTACATATATTTTATCTCTAGCTTACAATCTCTCTTTTTAAAAAAGATTTTACTTATTTGAGAGAGAGAGAGTGGGAAAGAGAGAGAACACAAGCCGAGGGGGAGGGAGAGGTAGAGAGAAAAGCAGACTCCCTATTGAGTGGGAGCCTGATGTACGGCTCAAATGCAGGACCCTGGGATCATAACCTGACCTGAAGATAGACACTTAACGGACGGAGCCAGCCAGGCACCCCTCTAGCTTACAATCTCTTAAATGTTGGTTTAACTCCTAAAAAGAGAAATTCATTTCCAGAACACACAGATAAACAGATTTTTGTGGTTCAAGGTAGAGAACGGACCACAGAATATAAGGAAAGAAAATGCAACCTAATACATTCAAATATGAACAGCTCATAGATACAAGATTTGTAATACCAATAAAGAAACACTAGGAAATGTGTACAGAAATCCCAAAGAGCCATTGATGGAAGAATATGAGGCCCATAAGCCCATAAAAGAGTCATTTTGACTTAAGAACATTAGTTCCCCCATTTTTTCCTTCAAATGTTCTACTTGATTTTTACTGTTTGGAAGTTTCTGATGTTCTCCACATATATTTTACACATTTTTCTCTTCACTGTATCTTTGATCTCATTGTCTCTTCCACATGCCATAAGAGACAAAGACAATCTAAGGGAGGGGGAATTCCAGACTTAAGAAAGNTCCTTACACATGACGTGGAGCCTATTTTCAGTTTTATGTGCTATCTGTACAGCTTCTCAAGAAAGATGTCTGTTGGGCGCCTGGGTGGCTCAGTGGGTTAAAGCCTCTGCTTTCGGCTCAGGTCATGATCTCAGCGTCCTGGGATCGAGGCCCGCATCGGGCTCTCTGCTCCGCGGGGAGCCTGCTTCCTCCTCTCCCTGTCTCTCTGCCTGCCTCTCTGCCTACTTGAAATCTCTCTCTCTCTCTGTGTCAAATAAATAAATAAAATCTTTAAAAAAAAAAAAAAAAAAAGAAAGCACTGTGAAAGTGTCATCAGCAATCAAATTTATATTAGGCCATATAAAATACAGTATATGAAAATGATGCATATTTAAAGTTTTGTAATAAATAACTATATTAGATACAACAATGAATTGCTAAGAAAAGCTGGATCTTAGTCCTGTGGACTCACCAAGAGTAGAATCAAGGTCATTTGACTTTTCTTGCCATGGCTTTCTACATCTGCTAAATGAAAGGAACTTGTTAGATGATCTGTGAGGTTATGTACAACTCTAAAATCTATGATATTAGGTGTACTTACAAATTCCTGTAATTATGTTTTGTCATTTATTCAACAAATTCAAGTTGTTAATGAAAATAAGTTAACAGAAAGTTTGAATAATTATTCCAGCGTGAATTAGAGAATGCAGTGTCCATTAAAAGCAATAGTAGAGTAAGTGAAACAGGGAGAAGGAAGGTTAGGTTGTGAGAAAGGCATATTTAGTCTTACAAAACATACCCAGAAACTGAAATGACATATGGGAATAGGCACTCTATTGGTAATTAATTCAGGGCCATAGGATCTTGAAAGCCTGGACGTTAGGAGATGGAAACTAACTATGAACTAGGAAATAGGATGCCAGTGGTACAGGTGTAGACATCTTTCTGAGATCAAGAGTTAAATGGGAGGCAGGAAATGAGGTGGCAATTAAGTAATCGACTGCTGTCAAGATTAGATTTTTTTCAAGATGGTCTAGGGCAAGGTCAAAGGTAAAGGTAGGGTTGAACAAAGTAAGAATCAGATTTTTTTTTCATTTCCTAGATAAACATATCTGAAAAACTTCTATAGAGTTTATGCTGGGCAGCAATGCATATTTTGTAAACACACACATTTCCAAGCCTTATACTAGTAAATAATATGTTTGAGACTTACTTGTGAATACCTGGCATGCCCCCAGAATATATTGAGAAAACAACACCTCTTTTATCATGCTTTGGTACAAAGTCTGCCAAATAAAAATATGCATTTTTGAAATGACTAAATATATACTTACATAGCAGACTATTCAAAGCCATTATAGAGTAGTAAGCAAGTAATAAATGTTCAGAAGTCCATAACTACACATTCATGTAATATATAGCTGTCACCTTCAATAGATTAAATAATGTAACTTCTCACCATGACCGTTTAACCAATATCTATAAAAGCTTAAATAGATAACTTTTAAACCTAATCTTGAATATATATAGAAAAAAGTATTTACCTTTCTATGCAGATGTTGCAATTAATATTTGACTGTGTTTGCAAAAGTTTTTTATCTTTAATGCTATTGTAAAATACTTTATTGCATATGAAATATTTAACAACTAAATTGATCAGAAAATAAATTGAGAGCCATAGAAAAACCATCACTTTGTTTTTTTACTATTTTTAAAAAGATTTTTAAAAATTTCTTTATGAGAGAGAGAGCGGGGAGAGGAGCAGAGGGAGAGGGACAAGCATACTCCACCCTGAGCACAGAGGCCAACTTGGGGCTCAGTCTCATGACGTGGAGATCATGACCTGACCTGAAATCAAGACTTGGATGCTTAACCAACTGAGCTACCCAGGCACCCCAAAAAACCATCACTTTTAATGTGTTCATTGACATTCAGTGGGGATTTATTTAAAACAAAATGTTTTTGCTGATGATGTGAACTTGATCCACTACCTACCAATAGGTATAAAACAGGAATTTACTTTTCAATAGAACAGAGGACAGCAGAATGGTTGTTATTGTCAATAATTCAAGAGGATATATTCCCAGCAAAATTTTCACAGGTGATGAGGTACTTAAATCTTAGAATATTTTAAACTATATTTACAAAATTCATTTTATCATTTCATTGTTGGAATTTGTAGATAACTCTGATTACTCATATGTCGTGATAGTACATCAAAAAGATCAAGATACCTCTTTATAATATTTCAAGTCTTCATTCTTGTTCCAGTAGACAGGTGAACATTTCTCAGCATTCTTGGAAGGTAAAATAATCGTATTCATTGCATTACATATCTGAAACCCTGTGTAGTAAAAGGTGACAGGAAAAGGTTAAAAAGTTAGGAGTCATTTTCAACACCCTCTTCAGCATTCTGTCCTTTTGCTTTACTACCATTTCAGACGTAACTCTGATTATAATGTTCTAGGTTGTGGCTTGGCAGCACATAGTTTACACATGGTGTAAACATAATAAAGATCAGTCTTAGAGATCAGTAAAGCACATCCTCCTGATGCATCTCCATCAGAGTAGTCCCTCTATCTTTCTACGTCTTTGCTTCTTGGAGTTTGGCTAATTTAAACCTACATATAAAACACAGGAATAGTTGTTCATTAGGTTAAAAATGCTATTAATTTGTGATAATCAGAAACATTTCCCAACACCAATATAAAAGAGCAAGAGACTGTGCTCCTATTTTAGGGAGGAAATTAAAGCTCTGGGGAAAGATTTATCTCAACCACCCATTCATTGTCTGAACATCTGCTTCCTTTCTCCTATTCTCTTAGCTCCTTTCTTTCCACTGGTTCCTTTGCCTGGTCTAAAAACTTTTCCATCTTTTACACTAAAACTATTTTCTTTCATATATCTTTTGACATTTTCTATTTTCTCTTTCCATCCACACTTACTGAACAATTGGTTTCACCTCAGATGTCTATTACCTCATTGTACATTCATCCCTGAATGGCTTGCAACCTAACTTCGGTCCCCATCACTCTGAGACACTATTCGTGCTGAGGTCACCAGGGATCAAACCCAATATACAGTTCAATCTTTACCTTTTTCAGCAAATATTAATGATCATCTTTCTCTCCTGAAACTTTTCTATTCCCTAATCCTCCATGACACTATACCCACTTGGTTCTTCTTTCTCTTTCTCTCTCATTTAGTTTGGCCCTTATATAACTGCTCTTAAGCATTACATTGCTTCCTGTGAAAATTCATCCATTATCATGATTTCAGGAATACCCAACTTACATGTGGATGATCGCCAAGTGTCTACCTCCAGTCTATATTTTTATTTGCACGTTATTTAGACTATATAGTCTCAGCTGCAAATATCCCACAAAAGCATCAAACTCAACAAGCCTGAAATGAAACTTTTTTTTTTAACCACCCTATACAAGCTCATAGTCTATATTTTCTGCCTAATTTACCTGGATCAATTTCTATTCCATCACTTAAGTTAAAAGCCTAGTTCTTGACTTCTTTCATTTTCTTTTTCTCTCCACATTTGAAACCTCAAAAGTGTTCTATTTCAGCAATTATAGATGTAGATTTCACATTTTAACATCTCTGAAATCAGTATACATCTCAATAAGCAATAATTAATGTATTGTTATAGTTTGATTAGCAGAGATTTTATTCCCTCTTAGTGGTACAAAGAGAAATGTTGTGTACTATGGTTCAGGCCATGGTGCATTACATTAGATGAAATACAGTACTTAATAAATCTATCTCGATATCTCCAACTTTACTACTACTCCTACAATTCAAGAGTCTTCCTGTCTTCTGTCTAACCATTTTTACTCATTATTCTCAACACGATGAGTTTTACATTTACAATGCAATCTGATTATGGAATTGCTCTACTTCAATCTTCAATCTTTCAGCTAATCCCCATCACCTGTGTTCATTCCACAACGTTATTTACACAGGAGTCAATGCTGCCCATGCTCTAATCCCTAATTTTCCATATGGGTCTCCTAAAGAAAGATCTTTTCTTATGCTCCCTTTCCCTGAAAGCTCTCCTTCACATATAAAATGGACTTTTCTTTTTAAGACTCAGCATCTAGAAAGGGAGATATTTTATCTCTCTAAGCAGACTTAGATGCCCCATAATAATCTAGGCATATCTCCATCATTTTCCTTACCACATGTACCATAAATTTTATTATTCTGTCCCCCCCCTCCCCAGTTGACAGGTTTTGTGTGTGTGTGTGAGGGCAGAGCCTATACTAAGTAATTTTCATATTTCTAGGACCAAATATAGTATCTGGAGCCTGGAAGGATTTTGGTAACTATGTATTGAAAAAACAGTGAAGGGGATATATCTATGGAAAAATGATAGTTAAAACATTGTTGAAAGATGTGATCACTCGACTAGCACAAAATGGGAAAATAAAAGGTTAAGTACAGAATTCTGGAGAACACCAATATTTAAGGGGTGTACAGAGGAAGATGTGTCTGCAAAAGAGAATGAAAAATTGAGATTAGAGATCTATAATCTTGACTGAACAGTGGTGACACTGAAGCTCATGCTGTTCCTTCAAACATGGCTGGCCTTCCCTCTCAAACTTCCATAATCACCCTGGACTGAAGGATGTCAATTAGATTCAGGGCAAAGTGATTGTGTGTGTACACACACACACACAGACACACACACAATGGAGTATTACTCAACCACAAAAAGGATGAAATCTTCCCATTTGCAACGACATGGGAGAACTACAGTGTATTATGCTGAATATAATAAGTCAGAGAAAGACAAATACCATATGATTTTACTCATATGTGGAATTTAAGAAATAAAACAGAGAACATAGGGGAAGGGGGAAAAAAAAGGGAAGCAAACCATAAGAGACTCTTAACTATAAAGAACAAACTGAGGGTTGCTGGAGGGGAGGGAAGTAGGGGATGGGTTCAATAGGTGATAGGTATTAAGGAGGGCACTTGTGTTGAGCACTGGGTGTTTTAGTGATAAATCACTAAATTGTGCTCGTGAAATCAGTGTTACACTATAATACACTAGTTCATTAACTAGTATTTATATAAAAAAAATTTTTAAAAACCTTCAGGCAAACAATCTAGCATGTGCAAATTTCCTGTGGAAGGGATCATAAAAAATGACCAGTGCATGGCTGATGCAGAAAGGTGTGGGTGTGTATAAAATGAGGCTGGAGAATAACTGGGGCCAGAACATTCAAGGCCTCCTGAATCACAGAATGGAATTTTCCTTTGGGGCCATGGAAAGCCAGAGGATGGTTTTAACTCCTAGCACAGGAGTCATGTGATGCATTTTCTAAAGGTAATTCTTTCTTGATTGGAAGGGAACTAGAGTGGATATAGGACAACAATTGTGTTTCTTGAACAAATTAGGGAAATCAGTAAGGTATAGAAAAAGAACATGGGGTTTGTGGCCAAGCAGGCTTGAGACAGACCCAGATTTTGGCATTTTTATGACACTGTGAGGATTAAGTGAGAGAACTTATAAAACGCTTGACAAACATTAGTTCTCTTCCACCTCTCCAAAACCAGGTTCTCATTAAACACTTGTCAAAGAACTATGTGTTACACACAAAGCATATTCACTTTCAAATTTTAAAACCCACCTGTAGCTTATATTTAAGATTTATATTCTTATTATATTGTTCTGAATAGCTATATTATTAGTATATACCTTTATACTTTTTGCTCTTGACTCTGTATTTATCTAATGTACAAAGTAAATTCGTCTTACGAATAAAAAAATGTGTAAAACTCATAATACAGACTTAATAAGTAGGTTGAGGTAAGTAGAGAAGATTACAATTTGGGCCAACTAACATCAACTCTAACCCTTTAAACAATGCCTTCTTTTATGTACTGCACTTCATATGGGTATCAGAGTAGAACTGTGTAATGACAGCCCTAATAGCTACCAGTCATAAAGAAACAACAGAAGAACAAATGTTGAGACTTGAAAGTTGGAAGGATCAATAGCTAGATAGCATTTGTTATATGAGAACTGAAATTAGATCTTCAAAGAAATACTGCCGAAAGCAAAATAAATTAGGTAATTTAGTATGTTCAAAAAAACAACTTATTTTAAGGTTTGACTCCCAACACACACTATATATTTCTGTCACTGCTCATCTGGTTTAAAGGATTTATCCAACCCAACTTGTCTTTATCTTCTGGAAACTTTTATACTTTAAGCTACCTTATTTGGTGTGATTTTTATAAAATACCCTCTGTTTTTTGAGGGTATTTGTGAGTTTCATCTCCTGTGGGTGAGTTTCTTAAAGTTAAATATTATTTATTTTTTTATCCCTAGCATCTGAAAAATCATGTAAGACATGGTAAATACATAAAGACATAGTCAGGTAAACGTGCATTAGTGTGGAGGGTCTCTGTGCAAATACTCCATCTGGAGAGAGCTCCTTACTATCTACTTTCATCTTTCCCTACTCTGTTTCTTCATGACATTTCCTGCTACCTACATTTATATTATTTGTAGTCTGTCTCCCTCACTAGAACATACACTGCATGAGGCTGGGAACACCATCTTCCTTACTTCCACATCCCCAGGGCCTGGAAGAGGGCATGACACAGAATAGATGCTCAAATATACTTGATGAATGAGTGAATAATCAATATTCTTAGTGTTTCCTCTGTGTCTCCTTTTCATATTTGTCCAGTACTTGATAACAATAGTAATACTGGGAAATTGTTATTCTCCAATTGTTAGGATATAGTAGTCAGGGCTCTCCAAAGAAACAGAACCAATAGGCCCCTTCTCTCTTTCTCTCTCTCTCTCTCCACACACACACACACACACACACACACACCACAGGTTATATGTATTTTTATATATATATTAAAGAGGGGAGAGAGGTTTATTTGAAGGAATTGACTTATGTAGTTGTGGGTGCTGGAAACTCTGAAATCTGCAGAGCAGACCAGCAGGCTGGACATTGCAGCAAGAAATGATGTTGCAGTCTTAAGTTGGAAGGCAGTCTGGAGGCATAACTCCTTTTCTTTCAAGGTACTTCCATCTTTTTTCTTAAGGCTCTTAAATGATTGGATGAGGCTCACCCACATTATATAGAGAGCAATCCTCTTTCTTCAAAGTCTACTGATTTAAATGTTAATCACAGCTAAAAAATACCTTCACAACAACATCAACATCTAGATTGGTATGTGACCAAAAATTAGGCACCATGGCTTACCCAAGTGGACACACAGAGTTAGCATGTGAGAAGACCTTTTTTTACCCCAATCCTTAAATCTTGTTCCTCTCTTGGATTGCCAACAGGCAGCGTAAACTCCCTATATTCGGCCTGCACAGCTGCTGCCAGCAGAGGGCAACCTCAGGCCCCAGTTTTTTTAGGGTCTCAAGCCCATGTCTGATCTACTCAGTGTCTTCTGCAGACCCCAGCATCTACACCATCTGGCAGCTTATGAGAAGTACAGATTCTCAGACTCCATCTTAAATCTATTGAATTAGAATCTGCATGTTAACAACATCACCAGGAAACTCCTGCACGACAGTAAGTAGCTACAGTGCTCTTCCCAGGGAGTTCTGGGCAAAGAAGTCTTCATGTATCAACACCCTCTACTTTTCAGATCCCCCTTCTTTGCACTTTTTACTTTCATTATGGGTGGTCATATAACTTGTCTGAGGGTAGAAAAGAGACCTACATTAGTTGGCATTTTATGCTTTTCTCTATTTAGAAAGAACATTGGGGCTTAACAAGGATCAACATGATGCCAGAAGGTCTATAAACATGAGAAGTAGACATTGCCTTAACTTTAAGATAAGCCATCAAGGGAAAGGCAGCATGGTAGAAGGGAGACCGTACTGCCCTATTAAGAGAGGAGGGTTTTCAACCTGAGTGCAATAGTTTCTAGCCATGTGACCTTGACACATGTTTTTTGCCTTTGGCTGCAGTTTCCTATCTATATATGGAGAAGTTTGGATTAGTTCATCATATTTGAGCTGAATCCAATCTCTAATATTCTGCTATCAAATAAGATAATATGTATGAAAGCACTCATAACCTGTGAAAGAGTATGTTGAGACGTAAGGTAATAATGAATAGGACTGTTGAGTATTGAACCAGGTGTTCTCACAAAAGAGACAGATCACCAAATCCTGAAACTCCATTTTTGAGGATTATGAAAAATTCAGCCTTAAAAAAATCTATATGGATGAATGAATTAAATAATAGGCTTTGTCTGGGTACAGAATGGAGACAGAATATACATGCTTTGAATCAGATAGAAGAATGGAAATTTTTGGAGGGGATAGGATGACCCAGAAATTAGATTTATGGGGCCTATAAATCATGGTTTGGCTAGTGCTAGCCATGCACATAGTTATATAAAAGGGGGTACCAATACAGGGCTTGGACTGAGTGGTTTTAGACAACCAAGATATAGGATTCTGCTGTAAGATGAAGAAGAGCTGGTCTTTAGAGTCTCAGATTTAACTAAATTCAAATTCTTATATGTTCTTAGTTCTTAGTGGGATTGGAAACACTAGAACCTTGGATAGAGTTGTTCAAATTAAATATAAAAAAGAAGCTTCTGAAAGGAATGAAGATTTGACTGGTTATGAATTAAAGCAGCGTTATCCATACATTCACTTAGGTACCTTGACTCTAGTGACAGATTTTTCACTTTCTCTCACTAACCACATATATACTCAATTAGATAATACTCTATTCCAAAGTTTATCCTGATGCTCTCCATGTTTCTCCATTTATAGGCCACTACTGATGAGGGGCCAGGCTGCTATCATCTCTTACCTGGATGACTACAATAACCAGGAAGCCAGCCTCCATACTCATTCCTGCTGCTCTGCAGTCCACTTCCACATAGCAGCCAACTGGATCTTATTACAGTTAAAATCTTATCACATCTCTTCATTTTTTAAATTTTCCATTGCACTTAGAATTATACCTAAACCTCTTCTGTAGCATGTCCTCCTTCCAACATCACTTATTTCAATTTCCTAATCATTCAACAGCTTTCAGACACACTGATCTCTGTCCTTCCCCATATACCAGATTCTTCTCTGCCCAAGGAGTCTGGCTACATGTTAGTATCTGCCCAGAACCTTCTCTGCCATCCTCTGCATGGTGAGCTGCTTCTCAACCTGGGTCCAGTCATGATAAACAACACATAATAGGTTAAATAAGGGAAGCTTAATATAAAGAACTTATCCACTGTGATAAAAGAATATTCATAAGCTATAAGGAAACTGTGTGGTGCCCTAGGGCTGAAGAAGAGTACTCAAAGGTGGAAACACTTGTCAGTTGTTCAGACATCTTTGGAGAAAGTGTGGTTTGGCCACCAGGTAGGAGAGAAGTTTGCTGGTATAACTAGGCCAGAGCTGGTGTGGATTTGCTAGGTGAACAAACAACCCTCTGGCATAGAGGAGGGGGGTAACGTGATCAGCAAGGGGCAGCAGAACACATAATAGGAGTTTGGCAGCTGGCAGTGATCTAAGGCCCTCAGAGCTTAAAGGGCTGTGGGAAAGTTTGCAGAAGGATGACTGCTAGATGTGTGACTCTGATGTGTGAAAACTACTTAACAGGGGAAGAGACCATTATGATGTTCAGACTTGTGGTGGTTCCAGTTCAGACTGCTGAGGAATGGTTATTGCCAGCCAAGTCTGCAAGGTGAGAGAGAGATAGCCTTCTAGTCCCTTAACTGCAGCAAACCCTATGAGATGTCCTCACTCACATTTTCACCCTCAAGCCCCTCTCCACTGCCTCCCAATCCCCCCACCAGAAATTAGAAATCTCTTCTTTCTGCACATATCTCCAAGGCACCCCATACTGAGAAAGCTTAACTTTATGCTCACTTTAAAGGACAAAATTTTAAAGGAATTCTATGTTTTGCACAAAGCATCTACTGAAGAATTCATTCAAAACTAAGAAGCAATAAATTGGTAAGTGACATATCACCTTGTGTGCCCCAGCTTAAGTGGCCCTGCAAGTTAAACCCACTATTTTCTAACTGACCCCTCCATTCCCTCAATAGAACTTACTCACCTTTTCTCTGTAATTGTATATGCTTACTTTTATTTTTCTGATTCTCTAACCAGAATTTAAGCAAACTAAATCAGGGACAATATTCATTCTTTTCATTGTATTCCAAGAGCCAGGAAAGGTGCTTAAAATATTTCTTAAATAAATGTTGCATGAATTTCCAGAATGGACGCCAAAGAGGAGATCTCAGACTAGCACTAAGATGTTTTCAACTCCAAGTTTGATAGACCACTGAAATAGGAGAAGAAATGAGATGAGCTGAGATGGACTTTGCAGGCCTGCTTCAGCTTACTGTTTCTCTCCTTTCTTTCTTTCGTTCTTTCTTAGAAGAAAGCAAAGGAAGAACCATTGTAAAACTCATATCTTTGGATACATTTAGCCTCTCATTACAGTGCTGATAGCTATACCTATTCAAGTATTACAGTAATTCTTCATTGACTTAAGGGTATAACCCTGTGGTTTTGAGTTACATGGAAACTGCACAATGCCATCTGAAGGTGGAATTCATGCTGAAGGTCTGCAAAGTACTTCGTGATTCCATATTCACTTACCAAGAGTTATGGCCCAGGAAACACTGTGCTTCAAGACATCAAGAGAACCTATTACTAGAAAGCATTTAAACTGACCATCCAACATATCTTGAATAAATAATAATATCATTTGATTCAAAATTTTCTCAATGCCTTCCCCACCACTTATTTGGTTATCTCTTAACTACAGATCCTAAAAATTTTTTCTTTGCATGCCTTCATTTCAGTCATGAAGACAGAAAATAACCAATATTGCATTGTATATGTAAATACCGTGGCTGTTATATTCCTAAAGTAAACAATTAGCCAAATCCAGGAATGTATGGAAACTAATAAGGGAGAGAGATGATTATAATGAATGTTCACTCAACTGGCTGAATTCTCTATTCTTGAAATATCTCTAATGACTTTTCTGAAATTGTCTGTCCCTCCACCCCCAAGTTAGAGAGAGTGCTATGAATGAAAAACACTGGGAAAGAGAATGGTAGGAGAAACCTGATTTATGCTGGTTCCAGGGAAAGCCTTTGTGAATGACATTTAAGTTTAGACCTGGAGCTTTAAAAGGAGTCAGTTAAGAAAAAAGAAAAGGGAAGTGTTTCAGGCTGAAGGAAGAGCACACCTAAAGATACCCAGGAAAGGAGTTTGGCACTTTCAGGGAGTTGAAAGAAGGGGATGTGTCTAGAAAACGGCAAACATAGTGGGTGGGGACGGAGGACTGGTAGGAGATGAGGCTTGGCAGGAGCAGATCCTGTCCTGTTGGGAGGCTGCGTTAGGAAGTTTAGGTTTTACTTTAGCTATGCTGGTAAGCCACTGGGAGAATTAGGAGTGAAGGACACAATTCTATTTACTTTTGAAGAACCGTGCTGGGTTTATGCATTATTCTACATAGATACAAATATCACAAATAAACTTGCTCTGATCTCATGACATAATTAATAATTTATTAGATATCAAAAACTTTAGGTAACTGAAATTTTTTCTTTGATAGTGAGTGAACATTATTTTTTAGTCAAAAAAGCAAGACATGGGGTGCCTGGGTGGCTCAGATGGTTGAGCGTCTGTCTTTGGCTCAGGTCATGATCCCAGGGTCCTGGAATCAAGTTCCGCATTGGGCTCCCTTCTCAGTGGGGAGCCTGCTTCTCCCTCTGCCTCTCTCTCTGTGTCTCTCATGAATAAATAAATAAAATCTTTTTTAAAAAAAGCAAGACATGTAAAAGGTTTGGAAAAATATGGGAGAAAATACTATCTACATGGTCAACACATTAGATAAAAATCATCTTTGTTATCATTATAGCTCCATATATATATATGTATATATATACATATATATATATATATATATAATTACACATACTTCCAGTTTGTTTCTATATGTTTCCTGATTTTTCTGTTAGCATTTTAACATGGTAACTTTCCTATTTAAAAAAAATCTTCCTCTCAACTGAAACACTGCATAATAATTAATTATATGACTAGATCATTCTTCATTGTTAAATTCTACCTTATTATTGGACATTTATTTACTTCTGTTTAATTATTTGGATTTAAACATTTAATGAGTCACTTATTTGTATATGGGTATTTGACTATATGGCTAATTATTTTATTAGCTTAGATCCCTAGAAATGGAATTATTGGCTTAAAAGACCACAAATGCTTTGTTAACTTGTGTGTGAGCATGCTTATCATACTATCTTACTCTAAGTGTTGAACATCACATCGATTTTAAATATTTACAATTAAATAGGTAAATTTTACATGTCATGTGTTTTATTATTGTTTTAATTCACATTCCTTCATTACTTGAGAATTTGAACATTTTATATTTCTTAGCTATTTCTACTCCCTGTTTTCTGAACTATTTATTCATGCCCTCTGACCATTCCAGTATAGGGGCTTAATGCTTCATTTGCTGATCTGCAGGTTTGTTATAAATACTTTTAAGTTCTTTTTTGGCTTGTTAATTTTTTTATAAAGTTTTGCAAACTTCAGACACTGATTTTATATTTGAATATAATCAAATCTATAGTTTTCCTTTATGGTAATATCTATTAATGTTAAATTTATGATATTTTTCCTCTATCAAAATATTTGATAACAATTCATTTGTATTTTCTGTGTGATGTGAGGATCAAAATGAACTTTTCCAAACCATTTATCATTCAGCAAATACATAATAATCATCTATCCTATGAAGATAATCTAGGCACTGAATGAAACAGTGGTTAATTAACTACTTGCCTTGTGGATATTACTATGTTCTAGTGGGGATGGAATCTCATCATTATTAAATAATTTTCACCTTCAGGAAAGTGGGTGGGGGGATAGGTAAAATGGGACAGGGATTATGAGTATATTTACCTTGATAAACACTATGTATAGAATTGTTCAATCACTATATTGTATATTTGAACTAGTATAACACTGTATGTTAACTGCACTGGAATTAAAACTAAAAAAAATAAAAACAAAATGTATATTTATACATGTGCATCAAAAAATCTGGAAGGATATACATGAAATGATAAAAGAATTATCTCTAGTTATAATGCTACTTTTTATCTTCCCCTTTTTACTTTTCATCATTGTCTAAATTTTTTATAATTATCATATATTAATATCCTATGGCATATAAAAAAAGTTATTTCCAGTGAGGGAAAAAAGTAAAAGAAAATATTTAAAGAAATACTCAACATGTTAACAATAGTTGCCTCTATGCAGTGATTTTTTTTTCCTTTACTTTTTCATGCTTTCTAATATTTCTTTAAAGAAGATACATTGCTAGGTACAAACTTCCAGTTATAAAACAAGTAAGTAGTGAAGATGTAATGTACAACATATTGACTATAGTTAATACTGCTATTTGGTATATTTGAAAGTTGTTAAGAGAGTAGTATATACTAAGAGCTCTTATCACAAGAATAAAAACACTTTTCTTCTTTTTTTAGTATCTATACGAGTTGATGGATATCAACTAAATTTACTGTGGTAATTATTTCATAATACACATAAGTCAAAATATTATGCTGTATACCTTAAACTGTGTATACAGTGGCATATGTCAATTATATCTCAATAAAACTGGAAGAAAAATAATCTTCACCGTTCTTTCTGATCTTTATATTACTTTTATTACAAAAGCTTTTCATATATAAAATAATTTGTTTCTAGAATATTTATTGTTTCCCTGATGTGTCCATATATTTCCAACAGGGCCCTCTTTTATTGCAGTGTCATACTTGTAATAGAAGGTAGACCAAGTCTCTTGTTATCACTTTTTTACAAAAATATTTTACTTAGACCAAGAAGTTTATTTTCCAATAAAGATTTTATGCTTTTTTCTCAGTTTCAAAACACTCCATTGGATTTATGATTAACATTTAATTGCAATTGTACCTATAAGTTTATTTGGAAATACCAAACACGTTTGTAATTGTAATATTTATGTCCATGAATATGCCATTCCTTTCCACTTATCAAAATCTGTTTTCCTCAGTCACATTATGCTGCTTTTCTTCAGTTAGATTTGAGGATCTATTGTTAAAATTTTTTAAAATATTTTTTTAAAGATTCTATTGAGATTTCTCTTAGGTTTGGTGTTTTTTCCTTCTAATAAGTAGATTTTCTCATTGTAGCCTTTAACGTACTAAAGACACTTCCACAAGGAAGTTCGTGTTGTTGTATATTTGTCCTTTGTCCATTGACTTCAATAAAGTTTCATAATTCTAATACCTTTATTTCCCAAAGTTTCATAGATATACAATGATACCATGAGCAAATTGTCTTTCTTTTAATTACAGCTTTGGTTCATAGATTACTGAGAATTGAAACATTTGAAACATTATCAAATAGTGGAAAACTTTCTATTTACTCAGAACAATGTCTTTTTCCAAATCTGATCTAAATGAAGAGGGAAAAAGTACCTCCCTGAAATCTAGAAGCAGCATATAGATTATCAAATAATGAATGAAGTATGAACTAAAACTTGGAATTAATTAAGATACTGAACAACTTGTAGTAATTTTATGTACCATTGTTTATTTTACAAAAGATACAAAGTCCAAGCTCCTTAAATTGTATAAATTAAATAAATAATGTGCAGTTTTTGTATATCAATTATACCAAATAAAGTTTTGAAAAAAAGAAATAAAGAAAAACCAAGGAAAACTAGAAATTATTCAACATTATATACTTAATTTGGGTGAAATAACCTTTATATTTTCATAAGGCACAATAGTTACTGGATTCTAACTGTTTCACCATGTCATAGATTCATAAAACTTGAAATCAATCCCTGCTGAGCAGAGAGCCTGATGCAGGCCTTGATCCCAGGACCCTGAGATCATGACCTGAGCCGAAAGCAGAGGCTTTAACCCACTGAGCCACCCAGGCGCCCAAAACTTGAAATCTTTCAATGGTCAAAAAAATACTCAACAGTAAACTAAAATGCATATTTGAAGGACCATAGTCTAAAATATTTTTCATAGTTCTGAGTACTAGAACAACTTATATATAAAATCGTGGAAGATATTCTGTTCTTATAATACCTAATTGTGTGGCAAATTGAAAGCAGTGAAATACTGACTCCTTTCAGGCACAAAGTTGTTTGTTTTTATTTTTTGTTGTCATTGTTGTTTTTCTGCACGTACCAGTTATATCTGGTGACAGCACCAATCTTTTGCTCACTCTGTATTTCCTAGAAGTACAGGGCTTTGCTGAGCCAAAAGAGGCCATAGTTATTAATAGTTTAGCATATGTTCCCTTTGCAAGAGGATCTGTGTGAAGGTGCGGAAGCAATATCTCCAAAGGGCAAAAGGGTAATAAAAGAACAACACCTGTAGAACAGAGCCTTGGATAATACTTAACAGAACTGGACTAAAACAAGGGATCAGGAGTGCCTGGGTGACTAGTCAGTTAAGTATCTGCCTTCAGCTCAGGTCATGATCTCAGGGTCCTGGGATTGAACCCCACTTCATGCTCCCTGCTCAGCAGGGAGTCTGCTTCTCCCTCTCCCTCTGCCCCTTACCATACTCTTACATGTAAGCTCTCTCTCTCTCGAATGAATGAATAAATAAATAAATAAATATAATCTTAAAAAAAAAACCAACAAGAGGTCAATGAAAGAGATAAAGAAGAAGCAAGAAGAATGAAATCAAGAGAATGTGATGCCATAATTCAAGAAGAGATATTTAAGAATGAGCATGTAATCAACAAAGTCAAGCTGATGTTTCTGGGTGACAGCCTTACCATGTAATTAAATAAGACACAGCCTTCATAGTATGATATGCTAAGAAAAGTGATCATATTTGTGTGAGAGAAAACATTATATTACATGTTACCTTAAATAAAAGTATTTAAATTCCTTTTGATATTGGAAAGAATTACTATGGAAGGAAGGATGTTGAGTGGTGTTTCAAAGGAAAAATTATTTATCCAATGTGTATATATGTCCAGAATGGAAAATAAGTTGGACACAGAACTAAATACGTTTTGTCGGTGGATGATAATTTTAATTTCAAACTACCTTAAAATGGCCCACAAAAGAGGGAATGTTCTGCAGACCTCAAAAATATGTCATATGAACATTTACATTATTTCTAACATTATCTATATCCCTTCAGTTATTAAAGCAAAAAAAGCATTTTTAAAAAGAAGAAAAAGAACTTCCAGGGGCGATGGCAGAGTAGAAGGATCCTAACCTCACCCCATCCTAGGGATACAACTAAATAATACCCACATTAGTGTAAATAACCAAGAAAAGGATGCAAAGACTGGCAGAACAGACTCTCCACAGTTAAGTGTAGAGAAGAAGCTACATCAAAGATGGTAGGAAGAGCAGAGACATGGATGGGAGCTAAAGGAACCCACGGGACTGTCCACAGTAGGGAGGGACAGTGCAGTGTGAGGAGGGGAATACAAGAGACCCTCCACCCAGGCACCTCAAGCATGAGGAACTTACATGGGGAAGATGAATCCCCAAAACATTTGGCTTTGAAAACTAGAGGGGTCAAATTTTGCAAGTTTTTATAATCAGAGCATGTGCTGGAGGGCCTGGGATCATTAGGAGAGTTCTCCAGGAACAAAGGAGTGGTGGACACCATTTCCCTCCCCCTGCCACCAAGCCTACACACATGGACAACTGTGGGATCCAGTGTAGCTCCAACACTCCCTACCTACATTGCTAACACCATGTCTCAACCCAGCATTCTCTTGTGGACATGTCCCCCCAGCCAGGCCTTAGTTGGGTCTCCTCCTTCAGCAGAACTACACAAAACCTGCTAATACCACATGCCCTGCCTCCACATTCTTCTGTGTATCCACCCCCTCCAATTTAGCCTTCTTTGGTCCCTAGTGTCTGCAGGTCCCCTCCTACAGTGGACCTGTGAGGAACTGCAGCCATCACATACCCTACCCCTACATTCTCCTGTGAACCTACCCCCTCCAATATGCCCTTGTCTGCAGCCCATCCAAGGCAATGCCACAAATGTGACAGTGTATAAGCAGCCCAGAGAGCATCAGCACCACAGCAAAGTGACTCTTACCCAGGGAAGGAAGATAAACACACACCACACAAGTCCAACTGTGGCCTGAGCAGTGGGCTAGGGATAGACACCTGGTCTCACTACAGGCCCCACCCATTAATTAAAGCTTCTCAGTTCAGTGCTACTGCATCTCTGGCAAATGTCTGCTCTGACTCGACTTAAGCCCAAGGTAGCCCCAGACTGGCTTTCTAACAACACAGGAACCAAATCCTGCCCACAATAGGCAAAGAGAGCCATTGCAGAAGACTGGACTGAAGGCAAAAGCAACTTAGCCACAACAGTAGGGCACACACAATGCACATAAGAGATACTCCTGAAGTGCCAGGTTCTGGTGAACAGGGGCATTGCACTGCAGGGCACTACAGGACCTCCTCTTCCTAAGACCACTACTTTCAAGAGCAGAAGACATAGCTGACTTCACATAGAAACAGATGCAGAGACTTAGATAAAATGAAGAGACAGAGAGATATGTGCCAAATGAAAGAAAAGGAAAAATCCAGCAAGAGAGCAAAATGAAACAGAGATAAATGATATGTCTGATAGAGAATTTAAAGTAATGGTCACAAAGATACTCACTGGACTTGAGAAAAGAGTGGAGGATCTCAATGAGGTCCTCCTTGAGATCCTTAACAATGAGATAGAAAACATAAACCAATCAGAGATGAAAAACTCAATAACTGAAATTAAAAATACACTAGACAGACTAAATAGTAAACTAGAGGAAGCAGAAGAATGGGATCAGTGGCCTAGAGGACAGCGTGACGGAAAGCAAAAAGCTGAACAGGAGAGGGAGAAAATAACAATAGAAAATGAAAATAGACTTGGGGAACTCAGCCACCACATCAAGCATAATAATATTCACATTATAGGGATCCCAGAAAGAGAAGAGAGAGAAAAATGGCAGCAAACTTATTTGAAGAAATAGCAGCTGAAAACTTTCCACATATGGGAAAGGAAACAAACATCCAGATCCAGGAAGCACAAGAGCCCCCAACAAAATCAACCCAAGGAGGTCTACACCAAGACATAATGGCAAAAAGTAGTGACAAAGAGAATATCTTAAAGACAGCAAGAGAGGGGCACCAGGGTGACTCAAATGGTTAAGTGTCCAACTCTTGATTTTGGCTCAGGTCATGAGCTAAGGGTTGTGAGATCAAGTGCCAAGTCGGGTTCCATACTGGGCATGGAGCTTGCTTAGGATTCTTTCCCTCCCTAAAAACAAACAAACAAACAAACAAGACAGCAAGAGAAAAGAAAACTGTTACATACAAGGCAAACCTATCAGTGGATTTATCAGCAGACTCATTAAAAAAGAAAAAAAGCGGGGGGACTCAAATACATAAAATCACAAAGAGGAGAAATAACAACCGACACTACAAAAATACAAAAATTATGAGACTACTATGAAAAAATTCATGCCAACAAATTGGACAACCTATAAGAAATGGATATATTCCTAGAAACATACATCCTACCAAAACTGAATCAGGAAGAAATAGAAAATTTGAAGATACTGATGACCAACAATGAAATTGAATCAGTAATAAAAAATCTCTCAACAAAAAACAAAAGTCCAAGACCAGTCAGCTTCATAGGTGAATTCTACCAAACATTTAAGAAGAGTTACTACCTATTCTTGTCAAGCTTTGCAAAAGATAAGAGGAATGAAAGCTTCTAAATTCGTTCCGCAAGGCCAGTATTACCCTGTTACCAAAGCCAGATAAACACCTTAGAAAAAAGGGAACTACAAACCAATATCTCTGATGAACACAGAAATCCTCAAAAATATTAGCAACCCAAATCCAACAGTACATTAAAAAAATCATTCACTACAATCAAGTAGCATTTATTCCTGGGACGCAAGGATTGCTCAATATTTGCAAATCAATCAATGAGATAGATACATCACTGTAGCAAGAAAAAGGATAAAAACCACATGATCATTTCAATAAAGGCAGAAAAAACACTTGACAAAATACCACATCAATTCATGATAAAAAAAAAAAATCTCACCAAAGTATGTTTAGAGGGAACACAACTCAAGACAATAAAGGGCATACATGAAAAATCCACAGCTGACATCATAATCAATGGTGAGGATGTAAGAGCTATTCCCCAAAGGTCAGGAACAAGACAGGGCTATCTGTTCTCACCACTTTTATTCAACATAGTACCAGAAGACCTAGACACAGCAATTGGGCAAAAAAAGGATACTGAAAGCATCCAAGTCACTACTTGCAGATAATATGATTCTATATAGAGAAAACCCTGAATACTCCACCAAAAAATTATTAGAATTGATAAATAAATGCAGGAAGGTTGCAGGATGCAAAATCAATACACAAAAATCTGTTGCATTTCCTTATACTAATAATGGAATAGAAGAAAGAGAAAGGAAGAAAAATAATCCCATTTACAATTGCACCAAAAATAATAAAATACTTAAAAATAAACTTAATCAAGGAGGTGAAAGACCTATACTCTGAAAGCTGTGAAATGCTGATGACAGAAACTGAAGGCAACATAAACAAATGGGAAGATATTCCATGCTCATGGATCATAAGAACAAATATTGTTAAAATGTCCATACTACCCAAAGCAATCTACAGATTTGATGCAATCCCTTTCAAAATACCAACATCATTTTTCATAGAGCTAGAACAAATAATCCTTAAATTTGTATGGAGCCAAAAAAGACCTGAATAGCCACAGAAATCTTGAAAAAGAAGAACAAAACTGGAGGTATCATGATCCCAGATTTCAAGATATACTACAAAACTATAGTAATCAAAACAGAATAGTACTGGTACAAAAACAGACACATAGATCATTAGAGCAGAACAGAGCCCCAAAATAAACCAACGATTATATGGTCAATTAACCTTTGACAAAGGAGGCAAGAATATGCCATGGGAAAAAGTCTCTTCAACAAATGGTGTTGGGAAAACTGGACAGCTACATGCAAAAGAAGGAAACTGAACCACTATCTTGCACCAAGATACAAGACCAAGATCTTGTATCTTGTGTATACACAAAAATAAACTCAAAAAGGATTAAACATCTAAATGTGAGATTTGAATTCTTAAAAATCCTAGACGAGAGCACAGGTAGTAATTTCTCTGACATCAGCTATAGCAACATTTTTCTAGATATGTTTCATGAGGCAAGGGAAACAAAAGCAAAAGCAAACCAAAACAAAACAAAACAAAAAACAAAACAGTGGGACTACATCAAAATAAAAGGTTCTACACAGCAAAAGAAACCATAAGCAAAACTGAAAGACAACCCACTGAGTGGGAGAAGACATTTGCAAGTGACATATCTGATAAAGGGTTAGTACCTAAACTATATAAAGGACTTATGCAACTCAACACCAATTAAAAAATCCCAATTAAAAAATGGGGAGAAGACATGAACAGGTATTTCTCCAAAGAAGACATACAGATGGCCAGTAGACATATGAAAAGATGTTCAACATCCCTCATCATCAGGGAAATGCAAATCAAAAGCACAATGAGCTTTTGCCTCACACCTATTAGAATGGCTAAAATAAAAAAAACCAAGAAATGACAAGTGTTGGTGAGGATGTGGAGAAAAAGTAACTCTCATGCACTGTTGGTAGCAATGCAAACTGGTGCAGCTACAGTGGAAAACAGTATGGAGGTTCCTTAAAAAATTAGAAATACAAGGGGGACCTGGGGGCTCAGTCAGTTAAGCCTCCTACTGTTGATTTCAGCTCAGGTCATGATCTCAGGGTCATGAGATTGAGCCCTGAGTTAGGCTCTGCACTGGGCATGGAGCCTGATTAGGATTCTCTCTTCTCCCTCTACCCCTCACCTACTGCTCACAACCACTTGCATGCACGACCTCTCTCTTTAAAAAAAAAAATAAGAAATGCCATGCTATCCAAGAATTTCACTGCTGGGTATTTACCCAAAGAAAATGAAAACCCTAAATTGAGAAGATAAATGCACCCTTATGTTTATGGCAGCATTATTTAAAATAACCAAATTATGAAAGCAGCCCAAGTGTCCATCGATAGATGAATGGATGAAGATGTCACACACACACACACACACACACACACACACACACACACACACAGAGGAATATTACTCAACCATAAAACAGAATGAAATCATGCCATTTGCAACAACATAGATGGATTTAGAGGAGATAATGCTAAGTGAAATAAATCAGAGAAAGACAAATACCATATGATTTCACTCAAACACAGAATTAAAAAAAAAAAAGAAAAGAAACAAACAAACAAAAACCCAGACTCAACTATAGAGACAAACTGATGGTTACCAGAGGGGAGGTAGGTAGGTGGATGAGTGAACTAGGTGAAGGGGATTTCGAGTACATTTATTATGTTTAGCAGTTTGTAAGGTATAGAATTGTTGAGTTCAGATGTTTTTTGTACATCTGAAACTAATATAATATTGTATGTTAACTATACCGTAACTAAAATTTAAAGAGAGAAAGAAAAAGAGAGAAGAAAGGAAAGAGAAAAGCTGTCATTGCTTTTTTTTTCTTGATGGAATAACTCATTACCAAATAGTAATTTGTGTTTCTCAGATTTTTCAAGATATTTATTTATTTACTTAGAGCATGAGCAGAGGAAGAGGGACAAGCAGACTCCCCACTAAGCTGGGAGCCCGATGCGGGACTCCATCCAGACCCTGGGATCATGACCTGAGCCAAAGGCAGACGCTTAACCAACTGAATCACTCAGGTGCCCTTCGGATCTTTGTTGTTCCTGTAGTTCACCAGCCCCACTCTAGAGTGTGTTTCCCTAATGTAGTATATTGTACCAAGAATACTGCTGTTGTTCAGTGAATATAAAACAATAATTATAGCAAAAATTATTCTGGTGCCCTAAATGAGGAAATATGCAAAGGGAAGAATAAAATAAAAGTACTGATAGTACCCTTTGTTTATTGCAATCAGGCACCTATGTTTTTTTTTTTTTTTAAAGATTTTATTTATTTATTTCACAGAGGGAAAGAGATCACAGGAGGCAGAGAGGCAGGCAGAGAGAGGGGGGGGAAGCAGGCTCCCCGCTGAGCAGGGAGCCCGATGCGGGCCTCGATCCCAGGACCCTGAGATCATGACCTGAGCCGAAAGCAGAGGCTTTAACCCACTGAGCCACCCAGGCGCCCAATCAGGCACCTATGTTACTTTATTAATTCTCATGATGTCTTTTAAACGTTCTGTTATTTAAAAAAAAACAAAGGTTCTGTTATTTTCATCTATAATTTGGAGGAAGTAACTGAAGCACAGAAGGGCTTTTTGTCTCCTAGTTGAATGGCAAATTAGATGAAAATACAATATCCACAAGTTACTAGATCCCCAAAACATATTAACCTCATGCCTTAGTAGCTATTTACACTATGTATGTGAGATCTTTCTTTCAAATAAAAAGGAAATATAACCATAAGAAAACAAAATAAATATTTTGTTTTTAAAGAGCTATAAATTTCAATTAAAAATCCTTAACTAAAATATCTCAGTGTTTCTGTTAACTAGTATAAAAAAAAGTAAAGAAAAATTTAGTAGTCTAAGAATTAGAACAGGGGATAAAATAATCCTGGGAAGAGTCCAGTACCTTTTGTTTATCCATGGGTGGATTATCTGCTTTGTGAATTATTCATGACTAATTTTGAATCTTAGAGCTGTATTGCCCCACTGCCTGGTTAGCTCCAAGGCCCTTTCCTCCCACTACCCAGATGGTGTGTGCTCAGGGAAGACAAACTCTTTTTAATATGAATCCAAGCAAACACAATGAGGAAAGCAAATGTGCTAGAAAAATAATAATATCATGGATTACAAAGCCAAATAGGAAAGATTTGAATGTTGCCTACCCTTCTGAAGTCTCCAACTACTGTTTCCACGTGATACTTAGGTAACTGAGTTGGGCCAGTCATATCACAAAGAGCCCTTTCCTCTACAGAGAGGTCCCCTTGGTTTGGTTTGGTCACAATAATTGAATAGCAGAGTGTTACCATATCATATCAGTAGCTACAAGCCTGATTCCTTTCCAGTGGCTTATAGGCTTTCCCAGAAGAAACAGCACCTTCTACTAGGAAGAACCATAGCCATAACTTCATCCACATTTCTCTTCCCTGCTAAAAATACCCAGAACTAAAAAGAACCTCATGCCTAGGGCGCCTGGGTGGCTCAGTGGGTTAAAGCCTCTGCTTTCGGCTCAGGTCATGATCTCAGGGTCCTGGGATCGAGGCCTGCATCAGGCTCCCTGCTCAGTGGGGAGCCTGCTTTCCCCTCTCTCTCTCTGTCTGCCTCTCTGCCTCCTTGTGATCTCTCTCCCTCTGTGAAATAAATAAAATCTTTAAAAAAAAGAAAAAGAACCTCATGCCTACATCTGAAAGACTTTAGAGTTCCCAACCACCTCACAGTCCATCTCCCCAACACACACACACACACACACACACACACACACACACACACATCTCTCAGAAATGTTGACACCAAAGAGATTTCACTATAGATTTTGTGGCTTGAGTAGGTTAGCTAGTACACATAAATACTATCATTTTAAAACAAATTCTGTCATATTCATGGATGTTTTACCTATTTTCAAGTGGTAGAAAGCTTTTAGCAGAGTTGCATCCAAATGATATATTTCCTCAAAAATTAATGACTTAATGTACAGGTACAAAGATAAAATATACATTTCCATAAAGTTTTCATTATGAAAGAGGACCAATACTTAAAATGCTTTTTAAAAATTAGGAAAATAATACACGCTTATTGCTAAAACATAAATTCGGAACTCTATTATAATTTGATTAATCATTAAATTCACCAAATTATTTCTCCAAATAAACTGACTCAGATGAAAATACTTAAAACATCCATTGACAATTTTAGAATATATTTAAATAAGTAATCACTCTTTATATAACAACCTTTCTTTTGCAAACAAGGTTTGCAATACTACTTAGTGTTCATATTTAAGTTAATGTTTATTAACAAATTACCATTTGCTGTTACAAGTAGGGTTTCATTAAATGACTCATAATGTAAGGGATCTGAATTAAAGCATGTACTGTACTTCTTTATGTATTTTCTTTCTTTTGCAATAACATGCCTAAAGATTAGCATAATTTATTTTCAAGAAATTAATGCTCTTCTTCAGAGTAATAATTATTCTCATTTTGACCTGTTGAACTAGCTTCATATTTACAAAAAATAATTAAGTGTTGATCAGAATGTGGCATCTTCTGAGGCTTTCTAATCACCAGCTCTACCAATCCAGGGCATTTCTTTGCTGACCCAACATAAATATACTTAACTAATGAGTTATGGACCTTTAAGAGCCTTCTCTTTATGCACTAAATTTTCCTAAGAATTATTTCAAATATTTTTTCTTCATTTTATAGATGCACTTTCTTCTTGTTCTATCTTAATCTTTGATTTTGTGGGTTGCTCAAGGGAGCTGATATGGTAATTTTAAAAAAAAATTCAAATTAACAGCAAAAAATTGTAACAAAACTCCATCAAGGTTACAGAAGTATGCCCAGTTCATTTACATTAATTAGAAAACTTCTGTCCCCATTGTAATTTTCTAACAGGAATTTTTCTTTATGATGCACTGCAAAATTTCATGTCATTTTTAACAGTTTTGAAGCATAGAACATAAAAAATGGAAAAGACTAAATATATCATCAAATTTAACCCCATCTTATTTATAGTTATATAGATGTATTGATCAAGGCCCATAGGAGTAAAGAAATATAGATAAAGTCACACAGCTAGTTAGTATCAAATGGTATACTATTTTTATGTAGTTTGAAAAATATATTTCCTCTATTTGTTAATCAATTTTAAATTAGTTGTAGATATACCCAAACATACAGTCATGAGTTTTATTAATTTTGTTAATTAAAAATTACTGTTATCTTAATGTAATGTTGTATCCTGGATGTGAGCCTAGAACAGAAAGAGGAAATGATTGGCAAAACAGGTGAAATCTGAGTAAACTCTAGAGGTTAGGTAAGAGTTACGTACCAATGTTCATTCCTTAGTTTTGGCAACTGTACAATGGTAATGTAAGATGTTAAAATTAGAAGTATTAAAAATAAGACATCAGGTCCAAAATGGAGTTGCTTTTGCTAAGCCCACATCACCAAACTAAGGCTAACAGTTTGAATCTCCCAGAAATGGAATCATCCAATCAACACTAGTTAGGTCATCCTCCTGATAGAACCCCCACCACCCCCTAAAGGGATGTAACTGCAATAAACAACTTGCTTTTTTTGTCTATGTAAGTTGCTTGTCCCCACTTCCTTCTGCCTATAAAGTCTTTCATTTCATACAGCTTCTCAGAGCTCCTTTTCATCTGCTAGATTGAATGCTACCTGATTCTAACAGATTTTGGCTCAAATAAAGTCTTAAAATTGTTAATATCCCTCAGTTTATCTTTTAACAAAAGAAACTGAGTGAAGAATATACAGAAACTCTGTACTATTTTTGTAAATTCTCTGGAATACCAAAATTATTCCAATAATTATTTTATATAATTTTATATTAAATTATTTATGTGATAATTCAGAATTACAAATAAGACCATTTATCTTAGACATTAAAAAAAGAAGAAGAAGGGCGCCTGGGTGGCTCAGTGGGTTAAAGCCTCTGCTTTCGGCTCAGGTCATGATCTCAGCGTCCTGGGATCGAGGCCCGCATCGGGCTCTCTGCTCAGCAGGGAGCCTGCTTCCTCCTCTCCTTGTCTCTCTGCCTGCCTCTCTGCCTACTTGTAATCTCTCTCTCTGTGTCAAATAAATAAATAAAATCTTTAAAAAAAAAAAAAAAGAAGAAGAAGAAGAAGAAGAAGGTTGGGCTGCCTGGGTGGCTCGGCTGGCTAAGCATCCAACTCTTGGCTTCTGCTCAGGTCCTGATCTTGGGGCCCTGGGATTGAGCCCCATGTCGGTCTCTGTACTTAGTGTAGAGTCTGTTTGAAATTCTCTCTGCCTTTCCTGCTCATGCTCTTGCTCTTGCCCTCTAAAATAACTAAACCTTTTTTTTTTATTTTTAAATTTTAAAAGAATTTTAAAAAGAACAAGGATTCAGATTTTCTTTGTGCAAAGACCACCCTTTTATTGTAAGTTGCAATTGCACTTGGGGCCTGATGGGTGTCATAAACTGGGTTCCTCTGACTCAGACTCCTTACTCAGAGACTTATGTACAAGAGATTTATTGGAGAGAGTTCTGAAGAACAGTATCTGTTAGGTAACAAGGGAAGAGGAACTGGCAGAGGTAAGAGTTAAAATATAATGAAGTTGTAACAGAGGCCTCAGCAGATCAGATAGGAAGCTCCTGAGCTGGGATAGCTGCTCAAAGATGCTTCAAAAGGGTCAAGACCTTTGTATTCGCCATGTTCACAACTCATTGGAAGCGGGCTACCTTGAGAAGGGGGTACATCTTGGGTAGGCAGTGCCCTTTGGTCAGCTCTAATTCTTTCAAAGGGACTCAGCTGGGATCTCTTGGCAGGGAACACCTCTAGCAGCTGGAAAAATGAACACATTCGTCCTGAAAAGGGGAGATGGTCGTTGTGCCACAGCAGCCACTAAAATGAAGCCAACCGTTCAGCACAATAATTGATTACAGGATGAATGTGAAATCAGGCAAGGAGGAGATTTTGCTAGGCACTGGCAGTTAAAGCCAGGTGAATTGTGCTTAAATTATTCTTGTTCCAAGTACTTTTTCTCTTGAGTTTTCCATGTTTGTACCTGTCATTATTTACACATTTTTAATAACATCTACCCCAAGATGTGAGCTACTGGAACTGGAAAGGAAATTTAGAGTAAGTTGAAAAGAAACTCTTTTAGATCTTTAAGAGATATGATTTTAAGTGTGAGAAATATGTAAAGAAAGTCCACTGATCTTTCCTACCCAAGGGTATAAATCCTTACCCCCCTCCTATCTTCTCCATTTGACCCAGTGAAGACACCTTCATTTTCATTAGATATGGCTAAATTATGTTATGGTAACAAACCAATCTCCAAATCTCAGAGGTTTAACACATCAACTCTTATGTGTCCAATATGGGTCAGCAAGGGTACATAGAAGACTGTCACCCTGTAGTGGCTCCATCTGGAACACATGGATTGTAAGATCACTGGTGAAGAAGTAGAGAAGAACAGGGAAAACACACCTGTTCTTAAATGCCTAGAGTCAGAGTGACATTTTGGCTGACAGTCCATTGTCTAAATCTTGCCACATGGTTCCAACCTAACTGCAAAGCAAACTGGGAAATATAGAGGAATGCATGGAGTACGAACAGAGTTTGCCAAAACTGGTTACTGAACCTTCTGGAGTATTCTTATACATAGCTTCAACCCCATAAAAAAAAGGCTCAATTTATATGTCATTCTCCTTTATTTCATTACTGGCTAGAGTCTTATCCATCAGTATCATCTTCTCTGAGCAAAGAATAAGGTCAATCTTTTTGCCACACATATTTTTATATCAGCTATATTGGTTAGTGAAGCAACAACTTGAACATTCAGACAGTTAACATTTTTAGGAACACACATAAAAGTGCTTTGAAGAGTTGCATAATCATGGGAAGACAACTTTCATTTAAAATATCTTTTGAATTTGTTAGGGAAATTATCTTGATAATTCCAAAGTCCTGGGCTTAAAATACATATGCAGGGACAATTTATGTTCTGGTTGTTTTATAAGGAGTCACAATGTATTAGGACAAATAGGATGTGCAAGAGTTGTCGGCAAATATCCAAAGAGGACATTAGTAAACAGCACCAGAGGGGAAGACTTTAGTACAAAGGCATGTATTTCCTTACCATATGGTCCTAGTTTTTCAGTTAAAATGTTTTCCCTTCTGGAAAAAACTGCTTCTCTTCCCTGCTAATGGTACAGAAGACTGGTTTTATAAATTAGAATTACCATTTGTCATGAATACTGGTCACTGGCATATAAGCCTTTTTATTACAGATGGATAAAGTAGTGACTGAACACCTGGGCCCTGGACTCAGACTGCCTGGGTGCGGTTCTTGGCTCTGTCACTTACTATGTCCCTAGGTAATCAATTAATGTCTCTGTGGCTCAGTTTGTTCAACTGTAAAATGGCCACACTACTATTATCTACCTAACAGGGTTATGTTGGAACAAAAGAGTTACTATTTTTAAAATGTTCAGTACAGTGCCTGCCACATAATAAACTCTGTTTACTGTTGTTGTAATCACTACTGTTCAGCCATTTATAAATAGTTTCAGAAGAGAGGAAGCCTTTACAATGGAGAAGTTAAGTCTAATATAAAACTTATAAAACAATAGTGCCAATATAAAATTTCGAATGCCAAAATAAGTTCTGCCAATATTATTCATTCTTTTCCTTTCCTGATCTACAGTTCTTTTCCAGTTCTAAGGGAAAATATGCTAGCATTTTCTGTTTTTTAACTAATGTATTTTCTCAAGTAATAGTTCGAGGAAGCAATTGAGGAATAAAAAAGAAGAAGATCTGTGTTTTTCACAGAGTGAATTCTACACGGCCCTGCTCTACTCCCACACACATACCAATGTGCCCACTGTTCCACAGCAATATAGTGGTTGACACTCTGGCTGGAAAGACAAAAAAAAAAAAAAAAAAAAAAAAACCAAACAAAAAAACCCCCTGGAAAATGTGGAGAATTTTAGGCTCAGAGACTCTTTGTAGTCAATGGGAAATGCAGCTATGAAAGGGTCTCCCATGCCCTACATACGTATCTTTCTCTAGCAAGGAAAGGAAGACATGTGATCAAAGCATTTATAGGTTTATAGCTTAATTATAACTATTTCATAAATATAAATTATATTTCATATGGTTTATAGTCCATTTCACTGGTAGCCATGAATAGGACTTCTCTGGGTCCTACCAATGTGTAAGCAAGAGAGTCCCACCACTGATTGCTTCAGGGCATTGCCAAGAGCTTGGCACCTGAAAGCCATAAGCATCCTAACGCCAAAGCACACATGCTATACGTTGAACTGTGTCCCTCTAAAATTCATATGTTGCAGCCCTAGTACATTGCAAGTAACTTTATTTAAAGATAGGGCCTTTAAAGAGGCAACTAAGTTAAAATGAACCCATTAGGTCCTGATCTAATCTGACTAGTGTCTTTATAAGAAGAAATATGGACACACAAAGAAATACCAGGATGCTTGTGCACAGAAAAAAAAACCATGTGAAGATACAGTAAGAAGAGTGCCACTGGCAGCCAAAGAGAGAGGTCTCAGATGATATGAAAACCTTGCTTTTGGTCATCCAGCCTTCAGTAATGCAAGAAAATAAATTCTGTCATCTAAGCCACCCTCTCTGTGGTATTTAGTCATGGTATTCCTCATACATGAATACAACATATTTTTGGATTCAGTAAAGCCAACCAACCTATTTGCTTCCTATCCACTCTCTGATAATCTTGTGATACGTAATATGCTTTGTCTCACTCACCATTAGTATTTCTGCTGGAGAAAATAAACTTAAGTGTAGAATTATATACTTTACTGTTTCACTTCAGAAAAAATATTCTCACTTTGAAACTTTGGAGTGATGATAAACAGTTACATTTATGTTATTTAAACTCTATCATACATTTATCCATAATAATTTTTAAATTTGGAAGAAGGGAAGCTGAAATTGTATTTAAATTACCATTCCTTGCCCCCTCTATTGTACTCCCCCGAGCTAAGTTTATTAATATCAAAGATTTCTATTCACTCTATGTAAATTTCCTAAAGTCTGTTAAATCTCCTGATTGCTGACATTTTAGAGTTTTATACACTTTTTGTCTCTCTTTTGACAAATCACACACACATCTTCAGGGACTCTTATTACAGAGCTAAGTACATTGTCTGACAAAAGCTGAAGAATTTTAATAGATAAATGACAAATTTTAACAAAGAGCTCTACTGAGTTAATTTCTAAAATCATTTACTGTATGTATAGAAAACTGGCAGAAGTAATTCGATGAAGTGCAGGTTTTCTATACATAATAAAAGGAAAGACAAAATTATTAGTAGATTATTCGATAAAATCCATCTCTTTGATGGATAACCACAAAAATAATCTACCAATACAAATATATCTTCTTGCTTTCTTATTAGGTTCTTTTTTCCCTAGACTAAAAAAAATAATGTCACCAGCTGTTAAAATCTATCATTTCCATCATTTAGATTGCTGCCTTAGTAGGACTGAGAATGAATCCAGAAAGGTCAAGTTCAAATAAGAAAAAGAAGCACAGTTCTACTACTACAAAATCCTGCCATCCTAGGCTTTAAAGACAAAAAAAGCTTTATAATTTAAATATATATCCCTGGGTAGTTACACTTTCTATTGAATACTTATTTTACATTGTGTATGTGTGTGCGTGTCTGTGTGTGTGTGTGTGTGTGGTGTGAAGGAATGTGCTTGACGGGGTCACTGCATGATCTATTCTCTGCAGGTGCTGGGCAAGGTCAAAGAGAATCATCATCACAAAGTGAAGCGATTTTCTTTACAAGCTCCTGATGTAAACAGACTGATGAACACAACACGATCCTTACTCACATGATATCGTACACAATCACAGTTAAATGTTTCTGTCTGTCAAAGCCTAGAGAGTCACTACCAGATTGTTGCCTGATTAGAATATAATCCCAAATGGTATTTCCTTGGTTTTAGTTACTCAATGCTTGTTTTGCAAGATTTCTAAGCTCTGTAATGAAAGGTCAAAGGTAATGAGCACGGAGACAAGGTGAGAGTTTAGCCAGCTCAGAAAATGAGCAGGCTGTGTGCATGATTGAGCAGCAACGTTACTGAACATTTGTTGACCAAAGACCAAAAAATAAGTAAATGAAAAACATTTCTCATTTTAAGATCAGAAGTTACATAGCACATTCTTTGGAAAGAGAAGTTTTGTAAGCACGTGGCACTTAATCTTTGTTCCTAATTTATGCTCATGTTCAAGATATTTCTTACAGACTCCAATTTTACTGCTACATTTATTGCCAAACACCAGCTTTTAGTATATGGAGGCCCCACTAAAAATTCACCTTCTGTGTTTCCTACCCAAGACATTTCAGTCAGAATCTGGACCCAATCTGTCACATTATAGCTAGCAGCAAGTGAGGAGGACTCGAAGATCCTGCTGGTATAAACATATTCCTCGAGGGAACGGCCAAATAGTTTGGAAGTTTGGATTTCTTCTTTTAAGAAGAAAAAAAAAATCCCTGAGTAAGGAAGTTTCCAGAATACCTTTAATAAGCTTTATGTACTTTCTAGGAATGTTAAATAATTATTTTTACTGAAAAATGGAAGTATGAAATGACATAATGTATAAAATTTACAAATAAGTCAGATCAGAAGGGAATGGAAGATAGTTTCCTATCATTTAGTATAGTATTTCCATCTAATAATTAGATCTTAACCTTATGCAATGTCTTACTATGCTTAAGAACTATGAACAGCAGGGCAGGCTCTTGTTTTTAAGATGTTGTAGAAAATAAGATGGAAAATTGTAGCAGCTGAGTTTTAGTCCACTATGAATATATGCCAAGTCTTTGTTTTGGTGTCACTATCACTATCTAACTAAACACTAAAATATAGGCAAGTGAAAGACAAAGTACAGTGATATACATCATATGTGGATATGGATTAAATAAAGCACCATATATCTTATTTGTTGTTAAAAACAAAATGGACTAGCAATATTTTTCTCTCATATTCTCAAGCCCAAACAATGTATCTAACATATACACAACTAATGAATCATTGAACACTACATCAAAGGCTAACAATGCACTGTATAGTGGCTCACTTAACATAATAAAAAAAGAACATTACATTATCATAACATAATCTATGGTTACATCAGAAATGTTGAGTATTTTTTTAGGTTTTTTTAATGGTAGTCTTCTCAGTTCATAGATTTTCACCTAATAGCAAGCTGCATCAGTTTCCCAGAGTCAAAGAGCAGTTTTCAGTAGTCTGAACTTTTGATTGATCTGAGCCATGTTTAGCTTTAATCTATCCTTGCACATGACTAAGAAAAGAGATGTTCTATCAGATTCTGTCCTTGTAGCTTTGAGTCTTTCTCCGTGTGCCTCTAGAGTGGGAAAATTTTTCAAATCCAAGTAGGGTAGGATTTAACCCTTACTTGGATTTCACTGTGACTGACTGAGGGAGGACATGCAACCTCAACAAAAAAATGGGTCAAGACCTAGCAGAAAATAGAGGATTTAGGTAGGATTGTGACTCTTGGCTTGAGCAAATACAGAGTTAATGGCTTGGAAATGGATTTCAACTTACTCTGATATGAAACTCAGTGCTGAGTCACAGATGACCCAAAGCTGACAGCTCCAAACAATGATGGGTTGGGAGCAGGGCAAAAAAGGAAGTTGATGCTATGTGGAGAACAACAGCAGGAGCTTGATGCAGGGCTGGAAGAGAGAGACAGAGTGTGTTGCGAGCTGGGGAAGAGCAGATGGGGTGTGACTGTCAGCCCACTGGCTAATTAGAAAATACTGGTTTGTTAAACCTGAGTTCTAAGAGAAAATTCCTTAATGTGTACAGTCTGACAGAAAGGATAATCGATTAATTTTTTTCATATGAACACTTTCTGAATTCTTCCATAATGCCACTTTTATTTATTAACTATGTTTTTATGTCTTGAAATGATAAGAAACACCATTTCTTCTAAATAAGGAAAATCTTTCCAGAAAAATTTCAAAACAAATTACCAATTTGAATTTTGAATGAGGTGTAATGCTTCAAAATATTATATAAGAGTAATATTGTTTAATATCCTATTAAACAAATAGAATTAAGAATGACATCTTATTTGTAACTGACCTGAAAGTTACCTTGGTTCATTCCAAAATGATAGTTTATAAGTTAGGAATAAACCATCAAATTTAGGAAAATGGGTTCATCAAATCAGTTTGATATATATTATCTTCCTAATAAATCAGAACAAAACTCATTATACATTGAAGGTACAACTCAAATTTCAATCAGGCCCTATTTTAGGCTCCTGGACCCAATTCCAGTGTGTGTGTGTGTGTGTGTGTGTGGGGGGGGGGGTATTTCCCACACAACATCATGCAGTTGTCTGACACTAGCTGGGTGTTGAAAATTCAGCTCCATCCTGATACTGCCCCCACCTTTAGACACCCCAGTCACAAGCCCAGACCAACCAGCTACAAACTGGAGGTTGCTCAGGATGCCAAACACAAGTCCAGGTTGTTACCTGTACTTCAGACCAAATGGCTGGGTTCCAACTTACCTCTCTTTTGGATATGATTAACTTGCTAGAGTGGCTCACAGAACACAGAAAAACATGTTACTTACTAGATCACCAGTTTATGTAAAAAAATATAATTAAGGAACAGTCAGATGAAAGAGTTGCACAGGTCAAGATATGGCAAAGGGATGCAGAGCTTCCATGCATGCCCTCTTCAGGTATACCCCCCTCCCCACATCTCCAAGTGCTCACCAACCCAGAAGCTCTCTGAATCATCTCCTTTGGGTTTTTATGGAGGTTTCATGATGTATGCATGATTGATTAAATTATTGGCCATTGGTGATTAATCTCAATCTCCAGCCCCTTTCTCTTCCCAAGAAGCAGGGGGGTGGGACACAAAGTTCCAACTCTCTGTTCACAAGGTTAATTCTTTGAGTAACCAGCTCCCATCCTTAGGTGCTTCCAAAAGTCACCTCATTCACCTAACAAAAGACACATTTATTGTTCTCTTTACTTAGGAAATTCCAAAGGTTTTAGTTCTGTACCAGAAACAGGGACAAAGATCATATATATATTCTTATCATATATCACAGAGCCCCTCCCAGCAGCATAATTCCATCTGCTTTATAAATAGTTCAATGTTGACAGATTTGGGATCACAGGCACTATGGGTAAATACTGCACTGAAGCATTGCTTGGCGATTTATTTTTCACTCTGTTGAAAGGGACACCATATTTAACAAACCACTCTCGCTTGATTTACTCATTATTATTATTAGTGATGGTGGTGGTGGTGGTGGTGGTGGTGGTAGTAGTAGCGGTAGTAGTAAAACTGTTGCTTAATAGCCAGAGGTTTGTTTTGTTTTGTTTTGTTTTTACAGCTTTGTAAACAGAAGAGATATACCTAAACAAGAGGTCTTTATTCTATTCTTTCCATGGAAATAACTGACTGACTAGAATATTTATATCACCAAGATAGGAATATCATCTAGATAACTATAAAATGTCTAATCGTTGCAACTACTGTCCATTCTGGATCAGAAGTAAAAGGCATCTTATTAACTCCTCTTAGGCTATATTAGATATATTTTAAATTTACTTGCAATGTCAATTATATTTTTCTGCAGAGGTGCTTAAGGCAGTTTTCTGAAGATAACTTATTAAGAAAATATTGAACATTAGGAAATGAAAATATTTTCTCTCTTAAGGGCAACAAATCCAAAACAGCCGCCTAAAACTATTGGCATAGTCCAACAGGTAACAATGGTACCTGATCTCTGAAATTGAAAAAATTAGTTCTGAAGAGAAACTGCAAATGTCCAATAACTTTTCTCACTTTTAATTGCAATGGAAGAGAATGAAATGAACCAGGAATTCGGGGTTTGGCAAAATGGCAGACATAAAAGGAGCTCAAACTCATGATAAAAATATGAAAAATGTCTAGATAGAAGAAATAACAGATTATTTGGATTAGGTTCTGCTTTCTATCAATGAGGAAACTAAGACTCCAATCTTGTTTTCATCACTTCTTTACTTTCCATTCTTTCCTCAGCCTCTCCAGTCAGGCTTTTTTCCCATACTATTCCACTGAAACCTTGTCCAGGACATCACTGACACCTACCATTTGTCAAATCCGATGATCTACTCTCAGTCCTCCTCATACTTGATCTCTTTGCAGAACGTGACAGTTGCCCACTGCCTCATTATTGGCATACTCTCTTCACTTAACGTATCAGACACCATACTGTTTTTTTCCTCCCTCCTTACTGATTCTTCTACATTTCCTTTGCAGGCTCCTCTTCTTTATATTAGAGAGCCCTGACTCAGTTCTTGGTATTCTCTTTGCTATCTACAGCCATTCTACAATCTCTTCTACTCCCATGACCTTAAATATATATGTAAATGTTGATGATGTCTAAATCTTTTCCACCAGCATAGACTTCTCCTGGGACCTAGATTTTTATATTCTGTTACCAACTTAGCATTCCTTTTCTGTTGTCTAATATACATCTAATACACATCACACATTTAATCTCAACTGGAACTTTTTTTTCCCACCTCTCCCCACCCTCTCTAGTGTTCCTCACCCCAGCAAATAATGCTGCTATTCATCCATTCACTCAGACCAGAGTCCTTGGAGTCATTTAAAGATTTCAACCAATTTTATATCTTCTACCGAGAAATTACTGATGGTTTCTCATCCCATTCATGATAAAAGTCAAGCCCATTGCCATGCTTATGAAACCCTGTGTGCTCTGGTCCTTGCCTAATTTTCTACCATGATTTTCATTCCTTCTCTGCTTAGTTCTCACTCTTGCTTCAATGCTAGCCACCAAATTTATTTTTACTTCGAGTTCTTTTTATTTGCTATTCTCTCTTTCCTGAAAATTCTTCCTAAGATCTTTACATGGTTCCCTGTCTAACTTCTTTTACATTTCTATTCATATTTCTAGCTTCTCAGACAGGCCTTCACTGATCACCCAATAAAGAACTAGTGTCTACCTTCCCCACCAGATATTGGCAGTATCATTACCCTCCTTTATGTTTCTTAATAGCATATGAAACTGCTTGAAATATACTGAATATACTGTGTATTTACTTTTTATTGTATGTTTCATGACAGGATTGTATGCTTGAGGGCAAGGGTTTTCCTCTTCTTCAGCACTACATCCACAGTGTTACAACAGTGTCTTAAATACAGGTTGGTCTCAATAAATATTTGTAGCGTGAATGAATGATGAATGAATGAATGAAGTGTATTATTTGTATGTTCTACTAGACTCAGCTCAGCAATTAGGTTTGGAAGTATTGGTGTTTCCCAGAGTGTGGGGAATATGTGGTCATTGTGCTTGTAATCATCACTCTTTGGAAGATTGCTCACTTCCTTCACTTCTTCTCCTCCCTCCTCCTTACCTACTCTCTCATACACAGGGTCAGTATAATCCCTGCCTTTCTTCAGCAACCCTCTACTACTACTTTTTAGATACATAAACATATGGGACAGTAGAGTAAAACTGCTCTTGTCTGGATGTTAGTGGTGGTGGCATTACAGGCTAGATGGAAGAACTTTAGCTCAGAAATCTGCAAGTCCCTGTCCTACATGATAGATTTTGTTGGCCCACCTACAGAGTGTTTCTCAACTTCTCTGTGCCTGGCCAAAACAAGTATGGCATCTCAGTTTCTGTGAGTTCACCCTCCCTCCTTCCTTTCCAAAGTTTCTGATTTTTTTTTTTTTGCCACTGCTGCTGCTGCACATTTCTTTAAAAAACTCGTAACAGAAAACTGAGTTCCCAAACAAAATTCCATACCATATGTAAAAGAGCATGTCCCTCTCTCAACTGGAGGTGTATTTTGAAATAAGAAAGTAACAGCTCAGCAGTCATTTGCCATAGCTTGCTGAGTAAGCTGGGCTCAGGTTAAAAGGGGGTTATAGGCTGCCAGCCAAAACACTGACAGCACTGCTGAATTCAGAGATTCAGAAACTCTGTATGTCCCAAGGATTTTGTGTGGATGCCATTAATTATACTCCCTTCTGCTCTATCATTGAAAGTATCTCAATTCAGTTACCTCACATGGATCAAAACAGATATGAATTTTAACCTTAGAACTTGTTAAATTCTGTTGGAAAAAATATTCAGCACTCACAAAAAGATCATGGAAAAATAACGCCATCAGACTGAAATGAAATCAGAAATGGACATAATCACATGTGTTTTGCATCAAATCTCTCATCAATTTGTATGAAAGGTGATTTATGAGTATGTGGGTCATGATTGAGTCAGTGATAACTCTAGATGATGTTAGAAATGTAGTTATTAGGAGTAATAACAATAAAATTAAAAGAAACCAAAGGGAAATGACTTCAAAAGTATATAGTGTACATGTTACCAAGTGACTAAATATGGTCAACACCAGAGACTTATATTGTTATTTTTTACTTCAATCTTATACAAGTTCTTGCAACTGAGAAGGAGTTCTTGAGGACTCCTTGATTCCAAGGCTACATTTATATGAGTCTATGTTACTTATTATAATGATGGCATTCATTGTCATATATGATACTGTGAGTAGTAAAGGTTTTTATTTGAAATCATCCCACTTATTTCTTATAAAACTTCTGATGGCAAGAACTCTTCAGGTCTCCCTCCCCCCAATAATATACCAATGCAGTAAACTCTGACAGGTTTCAAAGTAAAGTCTCATTCTGTAGGAGCTTTTAAGCTGTCTCTAATCTGAAACTTGGAGACATTTCAATCAGCGTTTACGTTTAAAAAATTCGTACATCCTAAGAAAATATTTTGCCTTCATGTATTTAAAGAGTATCCAGATATAATGTTATTTTCTATTAGAAACAACATTTAAAAGGGAAATTGAGAACGAAGTTTGCCTTGTGAATCAACACTTACTTTTGTGATCTTTATCTAAGATATTTAAAAAGTAAATGTACAATTTGTTATCACTATAATCAAGTAAACAATTTTTTTCCACAAGGTTACATCTGTTTACGCTATTTTATTATCTGTTGAATGGTGCGATATGAAGTCTCTTTATTGCAGTTTAGCTAAAGAAGTACCACGCCTGTGATGGAGCTGTCAATCAGCATTTAGTCATACAGTATCTATTTCTATCCCTGTTCTTCTTAGCACAGAGGGCTATTATAGTCTACATTACGGCATAGCTACTTTGGATATAGATATCCTTGAGGGGCAGGATTTATTTTGAAAGAAGATACTCAACATAACATGACACATCATTCAGACATCTTTAAAAGTACACATGCAGGTATTTCAAAGCAAAATATAGCAAAGGCTAAATTTAAACATTTAACATTTTGTGAATGTGTTGCCTTTTTTTCTTACTTTAATAGCATCAAAAAGGCTAAATGGGGTCATGTGACTTTTCTGTAATTGAAAATGTCTATTTAAAGCAATCCCTCCGCAAACCTTTGTGGCATTATCACCTATGAAGGGCTAGCTTTTCTAAGTTATTATGCATGCCAAAATTAACAAGAGAGAACCATTCAAGGCCAAAGAGAGAAAAACAGTGCTGAAATCCATTTATAAACACCTGAAAAGTGAAACTTTTCCAGCTGTCCAATAATATATATTTCCAAGTACACTAGCATATATGGAATATGACTAAAAATTAACGAGACTGATTACAAACCACAAACATGAAAATCAGTCATGCAGCTGTATACCACACTGGATGTGCTTCCAGATGTGATGATAAAAATGGATACAACCTTTTAAAGCTTGAGCTTTGGATATGCTGTGCATGTGGCACTCATTAGCTAAGCAAATAGATGTTAATCTTTATGACAGTCGATTGCTGTGCTGCATTCCTACAGAGAGCTTATCAGCTGGTCTGACCCGATCATCAAGACCAACATGACTTAATTTACGGGAGGATTATTTTCCTTCCCCTGCAATTCCATGGATTTAAAATGCACAAGAAAGTTTTTCGAAAGAAATGGCGGAAGCATTTAAACTTTCCTATTCTCCATAGCTCTGCAGTAAACAGGTAATGGCATAAAAAGATTTAGATGCACAGATTCCATTAGTAATTCAGCAAGATTGAATATCTAATTTCTCATGTTCAACCCTGAAAAATTAACCTCATTTTCCCAATTTGATTTCCATTGAATAGCCAAAGATGCTCATGTAAGAAAAGATTTAGTTTTTCAAAAGAAAAGTCATTTCCAATCCATACCATATATATGGTATCTTTAGTCGATAAATGGTTAGAAGAGAAACGTCATGTCATAGCTCAGGAAGAAAACAGAAGCCTCTCTAGTGTCCTAACAATCATTACTGCTCTTAGCAAAGTCATCGTATTACATCTGCCTACACACTCATGGTATTACCATCAGGAAACTTGTTGCTTTGGGCTACCTTGGGCTAATTATAAAAGGCGTGATAGAATACCAGATCTACCCCTCTGAAACTGAGTGCTTGACATGCTAGACATAATGCAGGAAGAGGCAGTTCAAACTTCTCATGTAACTCTGCCAGCATACATCAACCTATTCGACAGGAACTTCTGTTTCTTAGGCAATTTTAGCTGGAGAAAATATTGTGCCAATATTTTCTCTTTGTGATTCACTTCATTGTCCCCCAGGGGTGGCAGATACCAATAAGCCACATGTGTATTCTAATAATAACAGTTAGACAGAAACTGAAGATGGTCTCTTCAGAAAAAGACTGAATCATCTCTATTTTTGGTAAAAGCCTAGAGTATCATGAGCACTTAATTAATGAGTTCATGAAAGTAAGTAAATCACTTCCTTCCAGAGTTTTAGGTGCTTTGGAAGTAGGTTTAACTCATTCAGTTTAGTATGAAACTATTTAATGTCCTGAAGTTTATGCTATGGTTTTTGGTGGTCTAGATTAAGAATTTTTCAAAATTTCTCACACTTCCATGGAAAAAATCATGAATAATGCCTAGATTAATAAATATTAATGAAAAAATCCTAAATTTCAAAAATAGTAAGATATTACTTTTTAAATCAATCTATGAAGAAAATTTAAAGACAAATTATGAAACATTCATCGACTATTTATGGGTAGAGTGGATTGTGATAGGCAACATGGAAAAATAAAAGACAAATGAGGCAGATCATTCTCTCTTAAAAAATGATTATGACCCAAATGGCCTGTGATACATGGTACAGTGAGAGCCCTGGAGGGCAGAGGCAGGAGGGTTGGACTACTGACAAAGAGCAGGAAGAAGCAACTTTAGCAACTCCAGCACAGCTTCTGCCCAAGTTCTACAGAATATATGATTCAATACTAGACTCTTAAATATATTACTTCCTACCACCCTTCATGGGCTAACACTTATTATGATTCTTCACAAACAGGTTCTAATATGCAGCAAGGGTCAAATATTTTTGATCCCTTCTTTTTTTTTCTCCAAGGAGTATATCTCTTGATATGAGTCTTCTAAAAAAAAATCACCTTGAGAAATAAAGTTCTGATGTTAGTTTGGAGATGAAAAGCTAAAGTCCAGAAATATAAGTAACTTTGACATTAGATTACATGAGAGATATTTTAGATCTGAGCTAGAGTAGGGACACCGGGTGGGGGGAGTGAAAAAATTCAAGGGGCATTTTAAGGATAGAATGAGTAGATTTTGGTGACTAATTAGGAAGACATTTGTATGGCAGTATTTAGCAGGCAGAGAGAGGTGCAGGGTTACAAGTGAAACCTGGGGAATCACTCACATAGAAATAAATATATGATGTTGCCAAGGCTGATGAGGTCACAGAGTCTGTGAAGGGTGAGAAGAGAAGAGAATTCTATCTCTAACTTTGGCAGTCTGCCTGCTTAGAAGGACCAGATACAGTGAAAAGAGATTTCCTAGTAAACTAAAAAGTAGATAGAACAAAACAGGCATCTAAAGAAACATCAGGACAATGGGAATTAATTTAGCAGAGAGTTTCAAGGGACAGGTTGGCTCGGGAAAAGACTAAAAAGATAGGAGTGTAGGAAGTTGGACATTAACATTGTTGGAAACAGAATCTGGTTGGCAAAGCTTCAAGGAATAAAAAAGAGACAATGAATACAGACTTTTCCCCCCCAAAGTGGATGAAATATTCCCAAGGAGAATATGGGGTTGGAAAGTAAGATTTTATTTTTGTTGTCTCTGCCTTTTTATCCCCCAAGTTTTGTTTTGGGGGTATGACTTTACTGAGGTTATATACTAAGAAAGGGCCTTTTAAGAGGGAGACATTGGCGATAGAGAAGATGTAGAATAGCTGTAAAATTCTGATTGAGAACTGACTATAATTCCTATATTTAGTGAACATAGAAAACATAGATAGAAATTAAAAATAATTATTGTATGGGATATTACATGCAATGAAATAGAAAAAGTAGCTCTGAAAATCAATTTTGTTTATTTATAGGGCAACTAAACCCTTTCTATTTTCTGGATGTTTTAATGACCAATCAATATAACCTATTCATCCATAATGTGAAAATATAACACCTATCGTGTCTAATCACAGCTAATTATTACAAAACAAAAAGATTTTAAAAGCCCCATGGCAAGAGAAAGATAGTAGATCTCATGGAAGATACCACAAACTTCCATCTATTTAGTCAATCAGCTATTATTTTTTGAACATGAATTATGTGTAAGTACTCTGCTACATGGTATAAAAGATACAAACAGTTACAAACAAGATTTGTATTCAAAGATCTTATAATTAATACAGTGAGACAAGTCATATACATATAAAATGCATCTGGCACTTAGAAGGATGTCAGCATCTATGCTTGGGAACATAGCTTTGAATCAACAAGTGAAAAAACATTCTGCATAAGATAAGTACCTGCCTTGCCCAAGTCCTTCACTTCATAAGAAAGAATCTTGAACCTTTATCATTTTATTATTTATTACCATTTTGCCAAGAAGTCTATGTGATTAGATTTATCTGAATAAATACATGAAATTTATAATTTAAAAATCTCTATGGATTGACACTTTAATTATTATGAAATTTCTTTATAGCAATATTACTTCTCTTAAACTTTACTTTGTTTGATATGAATATATTTACACCAGTTTTACATTTTTTGATGTTTTCAGGGTGTGTCTTTTTACACCCTTTCTCTTTTAACTTTTTTACAAACTTATTTAACATGTGTCTTCTATAAGCAGTGTACAGGTTTTTTTTTTTAGCCTAGTTAAATATTATATTTTACTTAGGGTATTTAATTCACTTAAATCTAATAAAACTACTGATACATATTTTTACCTTGTTATTTGAGTATAGTTGACACAGTTACATTAGTTTCAGCTGTACAACATAGTAATTCAACTTCTTTATATGTTATGCTATGCTCACTGCAACTACCATGTGTGACCATACAGTGCTATTACAATATCATTGACTGTATTCCTTTTATGTATATTTATAGGCCTTTGATTCCTATGACTTATTTGTCCATAGCTGGAAGCCTGTATCTTCCACTCCCCCTCACCCATTTTGCCCACTTCCGGCCCTCCATCCCTCTGGAAACCACCAGTTCGCTTTCTGTATTTACAGGTCTGATTCTGCTTCTTGTTTGTCTATTGATTTGCTTTGTTTTTTAGATTCCACATCTGAATGAAACCATATAGTATGGCCAACAGATACATGAAAAGATGCTCAACATCATTATTTATCAAGGAAATGCAAATCAAAACCACAATGAGATATCACCTTATATCTATCAAAGTGGCTAAAATAAAAAGGACAAGAAATAACAAGTGTTGGCAAGGATGTGGAGAAAAAGGAAACTTCATGCACTGTTGGTGGGAATGTAAATTGGTACAGTCACTGTGGAACAGTGTGGAGATATCTCAAAACGTTAAAAACAGAAATACCATATGATTCAATAATTCCACTGATGTATTTGGGCTTAATCTGCTATCTGACTATGTGTTTTCTATTTGTCCTAACTGTTCTAGGTACACTTTCTTTTTCCTTTCTTGCCCTCTTTTGGAAATTCTGAGTACCTTTTATCATTCAATTTCTCCCATGCTATTACTTATATTCATTTTTTTACTACCCTTCTAATGGTTATTCTAGTTATTACAATATTCAACTGGACTTATTAAAGACTACTGTAAATTGATTCTTTTACTTTCCAGACAAAGTAAGGGTCTTAGAACATTTAAAACATCTTAATACCATTTATCATTTTTCTGCTTTTTTGCTCTTGCTGTCATAAAATTCTACACGTATTTTAGTCTTTTAAAACATTTTCTATGGCAACTTGTATGAAACCTAAAAGTGTTTCTTATAAAAAGTTTCATCACTGCAGAAATATATCATATTCAAAGTATTTCCTGAGAGGGAATTATTGTAACCAATTTGGTTTCACATAGTTTTCTTTTTTCCACATATTTAGTATGGTTTAAAAAATAGCTTTGCACCACTTTCCCCAAACACCTAGACAATACATTTGTTGCACTTTACCCTCTTTTTTACTGCCTTGTGGAGGAGTTCTTATAGTGGGATGTGGAATAGATGGAATAGGAAAATTATTACTATCTCCCTCCCACTTTCATCTTGAGTTGTTCATTCTGGCCTTATCTTGTCTACCTCTATTTCTACAAGCTTCAATTTGGGGTTTGTAGGCATAAATAGATGATTTATTCCTTCATGCATTTAATAACATGTCACTGAGCTATGTTCCAGGGTCAGGGCCAAGGCCACTGGAAAGCAGGACCAATCTTGCTTTTCATAACACTCATATTCATATCATTCACAGTCTGGAAGTACTTGCCTTTGTCCCTGATTCCCCAGACATCCAGTATTCAAGATCAATCTCCTTACCTTTCAGTGCCTCAGTTTTCCCATCTGTAGTTAATGGTATCTCCTCCATCTTCCTTGCCCAGAAGCCTCTTCCAGTGTTGTGACTGTTTGTATGTATGCATGTATGCATGCTCATATGTATATATATGTTTTACTCTATCCAGCTATTTAGTGTGTGTGTGTGTGTGTGTGTGTGTGTGTGTGTGTGTCAGCACTTGTTTTCCATTAGGAATACACATCAGAGTGGAACTGTTGGATGTTTACTGAGGACATGTTTACCTTTAGATATTGCCAAGTAGATTTCAAAAGTGTTTGTACCAATTATACACCCGTCAATGATGTGTTAACTTATATTTGATCCATTCTTCCCACTATTTGGTACTGCCCATCCTTTTTACTTTAGTCATTCTTGTGGGTATGTTGTGGCATAACACTGTGGTTTTAGTTTTCATTTCACTATTTAGTAATAATGCTTATGTTTTAATATGCTTATTATCCATTTGGATATTTTTGTTTGATAAGTGCCTGTTCTTTGACCATTTTAAAATTGAGTAGTCTGGGTTTTTTTTCTATGGAACCTCAAATATGTTATGAATTTGAGTCCTTTGTTGGACACAGGCATTTCAAATATCTTTTCCTAGTTTGTGACTTGCTTTCACTCCATTATCTAATTTATATAATTTTGTTTAATGGTTAGTTTTTTATGTCTTATATAATAAATATTTGCCTATCTCAAAGTCATTAATATCATTGCCTATGTTTCCTTCTAGAAGATTTAGACTTTTAATTTCTAAATTTCTATATGATCCATTTACTCCAAATTAATCTTTGTACATGGTGTAAAGCAGGGAATTCCTATTTTTCATGCAGTTATCCAATTAACTCACACCATTTATTTGTAAAGATATACTTCCCCTCCAGAACTATAGCAATGGCTTTGTGCCAATCCTTGTGCCTAATACCTAGCACCAATAGCCTTAATTACTGTAATTTTATAGTAAGTCTTGATATCTGGTAGTGTATATCCTCTAGTTTTATTCTTCTTCTGCATGGCTACTTTGATAGTGTTTCCATAGAAACACTAGAATCAGGTTTTAAATTTCCCCACAAAAAAAATCTTCTGGAATTTTGACTGTGATTCCAACAAATTTGAGGTCTTCTTAAGTAACAACTAACACAACAATAGCAATCTTCTAATCGGTAAAGATGGCATATTCTTCTATTTAATTCTTCTTTAACTTCTTTCAATAGTGTTTTACAATTTTTAGTAGTGAGGTATTATACCTTATGTTAGATAAGCATATTTTAAACCCCATAAGACATTAGTGTTACTGAGACAGTCAACATTCATTTGGATTTACCCATATATTCACTCTTTTTGTTTTATATTTCTTCCTGCATACCCTTGTTTTTATCTTTCTGAAGAACTTCCTGAATTATTTCTTTAATAGGGGTCTGCTCAGTTTTTGAACCTGTCTCTAAGTAGAGACTTCATTTATGAAGAATATTTTCTGTGTTTATAGATTCTAGATTGGATCACTGTTTTCTGGCCTCCATTATAACTACTGAAAATAAGTAATTAGTCTTACTTCTACTGCTCTGAATACAGTGTGTCGAGATCTTTGGGAGCTTTTAAGAAGTTAAAAAGTAAGTTTCCTTCCTCCTTGGTGGGCTTTAAATTAAAATTTGTAAGGATTTAGATAAATCCATCTATACCATCAAATTAGAGCCCCAAATTAGAAGGATATTAAAAATGTATTAAAGTGGGTTAGTTTTTTCTCTGAAAAGAGTAGATTAAGAAGGTATTATAAGAAAGTTTGCATCTGGAAGTATGTGATTATGAAAAATACGTGATGGGGACAGGTATTTGAAAATAGTGTAAGTGAGACTAATCTGGAAGAGTTCTGAGGGGAGATGACCAGTGATGTGGGGTATAAATATAGTATAAGTTGGACAAGAAAAATATGAAATTATACTTGCTTAAAGCTTTTATTTTTCTAAAAAGAAGAGCATCATTCAATATTTCAAAACATTATGTCTATAAGAGTTTAAGGTTTAAATTATTATACAGCAGTTAAAATCTTAGGCTTTATCTTTTTCAATGATCAAAGTTGGCACTTTCTCTAATTTTCATTTCTGTTCTGACCTGAATAAAAGGCTGGCATATTGAATTTAATTGCACTCAGTTTAATTGCTTCTTGATTTTCGACTCGTTATTTGAGTTTAATAAGTCAAAATGTTAGAAGTGAGCAGGAAGTTCTGAGAAGTGAAACTCTGAAAGCATGCCTCCTAGCTAGCATGCTGAATTGGAGAATCAGAACTGACTGAGGTCAAATTTGACTGTATGTATTTTCACATATTTGGAAGGACACATGACAATTTACTATTTACTTTTCTTGAATCTATTCTCCTCACTATTTATCACAGTGGGGCAACTATCATATATCATACTGACATCTGAGTAGAGGTAGATGTGTGGGTGCTGATGGAAAAATGTGCCCTGACCAACATAATGAACGTGTCTATTACTAAAGAATATAAATGAGACTTTCAAACCCCTGAGTGGTTTCTAGACTTTTTTTTTCTTGTGTCTATATTAATGAGTTAGAAGAGAACAAGACAGCATATTTATGATCATGTGATTAATAAGATAACAACTGAATTTTCAGTGTAACTGCAGACGAACTGAGGGATAACTTCCTAAGGCAATTCATTAATGCAACTGGTTGCTAAAGGCCGAACAACAATAAGTTATATTCAATCACAATCAGTTCACATTCAATGGGACTGCATTAGACTAGAATCAAATGTTGTTTAAAAATTAGAATAATTCTTAAAAGTACCTCCTGATGAAGAAATCTCTAACACTTGGGAAATTATCTATACATTTATCTAGAACTACTTAGGATGGTTTGTTAGGATCTGATGGAATGAATTAAAGGATTACTTAGTGAAACTGTGAAATAGGATACTAGCCAAAAAAAAGTAACATCCATATATTTTAAATCATCCTTTTTCTGTGTGAACCCTCAAATATTTTTGAAGATGAATGATTGCGAGTGTGTGTGTGTGCATGCACATGCAACTGCATGCGTGTGTTAGCTTATTCAGATAGGGAGCAATTGGACAAGATTAAAAGTTTATGCAAAACCAAGAGTTTCACTGATAAATAAGAGATTGCAAATGCACAAATCTGGAATGGCTTTTCACAAATGGTCTCTAATAAATGATGAGGATATTTTGTTGCTGTTACTATTGTTATTGTTATGAATTAATTCCTATGATACAAACTCATCCAAGTTCTAATATCTTTCTGGTCTTGTTATGCTTTATTCCATAGAATAAACTTTTTTCCTTTTGAAATACTTACCTTTAGATTGGTTATGCCTATCACATGAAGCATTGTTCATATGAGAATCATGGTATCAATTCTCTTCAAAAACCTCCCTTTTTATCCCACTGGCAATGGATAACACAGTATGGAATCTGTGCAAACGAAAACTCCAGAAACCAAATTCTCCTCGATGCTAACAATGCTTCCCTGGGGCATAGTGAGAAGGGTCTCAATTCACCTCCTCTCCGTGTTCTAACTAGACATAGGAAGCCCTTCAGCCACCAGCAATGGAGTTTCATTAAAGCCACTTCACTTTAGGTGTAACAAAGCTCCTTCCAGGAAGCAAACCAGAAACTCTAGTCAGATTGTAGAATTGCCCAAACATTGGGGTCCCTGCTTTTACACAGCACAAAATTGTGTAATGGCACCAGAGGCTCCTTAACAAGCTAAAAACCCTATGGAGCAACAAAGATCAGGCTAAAGAGTCATGGAGTTTCTGATTGAAGTTGAAGTTGAATTGCCATTTCAATTCTTTGCTCATGAAAATTATCCAATTAATCTGCATGGATCTTTTTGGAAAAAATTCCTGTTATTCAAATGATTGCTAAGGAGAATGAATGGAGCTTTTTTTTTTTTAATTACTAAAACTGGTACATTTAAAAACTTTTACTTCTCAAGTCCATCAGGGCTGGAAATTCTTGGAAGAGGTATTTCTTAGGCTTTTTCTTTGTCTTCAACTGGTATTCAAATAAAGTCATATAAAATACCTTAAAGCCAGTAAAACCTGAGGGACGATTATGAAGGAAATCACAGAAGTCAGAGATCTTCCCCAAGTGGGTCTTCTTTCTCTAAATCAGACTTTAAAGTAAATGTCACTGTGGGGAGAGTCAGCATAAATTTCATTTATCTAAAATTCCTTATTTTCTTCTCGAGCTCCCTTCAGGAAGGGCAGGAGCTAAATGATAACCAGCATGACTTAAGTCAGCAGCACTGATACCTTCTGAAGATTAGGCACAAATAATAGTCATATAAGCAAGGAAGCCAGCCAGGACTTCACCTTTACTAACAAAAAAAGAAAGAAATAGATCAGATTACAGCAGCACTTTACTATGGGAGCTCTTACAGCATATTGCAAAATATCTAATATCCTAGTGTCCCCCTTCAATTCTTTTATGTAGAGAGACCATTTACCTCCTCTTACCAAGGAGTCAAGTACTTAGTATCACTTCCTCACCCCTCCTTGTAGTTTGGGTCAGGTTGCAATATGTTTTTGGTGTTGCCTTTTTTTTTTTAAATAACTTTAAGGGAAGGGAAGGGAAGAAAAGTAAAAATATTATTGTACCAGAGGTCATACATATGAATCATATAGTTTGCTTTAGCTCATAAAAATGACATGGATCTTAATCGTAAATCTCATATGCAGTTGACATAATATATACTCCATGCTCCTATCTAGTTTTTCTTCCTTATTCAGTTTGTACCCAACATCTGAAAATTGATACTAATGTTTTGGAAAAAATAGCTACCTGCTTTGACTTCTAGGACCTGTTCAATTTGCAAGAGTCTTTTATGTTCTACTCTAAGATACTTGTTTATGTAGAGCATTATAGTTATGAAAGGATGTATTGTTTAAGTAGGTATTAAGAGATTTGCAGTTATTCACAGTGTTATGAAAATTAAATTCTGGGGGAATATCTAATTTTTGTGCAATTATAAAGAGAAATGTAACATTACATTTCAATTAGGGTATTGACAATCTCATATTTATACAATGAATAAGTGGCAAAAGACATTTCTAAAATATTTTAGTAGGAGATGCTTCTATTCCTGAGAACAAAAGTGTTAAATCTTAAAAAGATTTTGTTAATGGGAATTCAGAAAATAAGATATATATATATAATTTTAATATAGTACATACTTTATTTTTTACTGTGAAGAGCCAGTAATCAATAATCACACCATTCTCCCTGAGAAGGAAAAGAGCTTGTGCCTTCTATTTGAAGAAACTAAGGCAATACGATGCAACAGATTTGCTTAAAGGTAATATTTGCCAAATAGAGGGGTAAACCTGTCTTCTACCTTGCTGCTCCAATAAACAAAACGATCCTACTGGCTTTCCATGTTTTGACATACCTGTGCCTGTCAATGCCCTTCTCCTGAACACCCGCCATTTGAATCAAAAGTCTTGATCAACTCAAACTGCTGTATTGACACTTGGTGATGTTAGAGCAATTGGAAGATAAACAACTAGTGATAACCAGTCCTTTTTCATGCTATTAGAATGCAAAGATATTAGAGATGGTTTTCATAATAAGAGTCTTCTTTTTTTCTGGATCAGATACAGTAAACAAGAATCAAATATAGGCAGAAATATGTAATTTAAAATTTTATGTTACATTTCGTTGAAATGTTAGCTGAATAATATTGCTTTGGCACATATGTTATATTCATGTCAATATGTTTCATATGCTAAAAAGATCTATGCAAGAGTGCCTAGCCTTCCCTGTTTACAAAAGAACTAAACAGCTGTGTAAGTTCATAGAAGAAGAGAAATTGAAAAAGAAAGTTCTAGGACCTGTTCAGATTATTCAACTACACTTACCTAATAAATCTTGTGGTTTAATATAGAAAATAAAATATGCTTATGAGGAAAATATGCACTGGATGCTCCAATTGAGAAAGAAGAGCCATTTAGTTGAACTAAGTATCAGAAGGCTCTTTCCCTTTCTCTCTTCTCTTTTTTTAAAGCTTTGTTACAGATTTTTCATCCAGGTTATTTTTTAGGCTTTGCCAATATTTTTCCCTTTGCCAATAGGTTAAACATGTAATAACACTAAACATACACACACACACATGTGTATGTATATATGTGTACATACACATACATATATATAGTAGACATATTTATCTAATACACACACATTCATATAAGTTACAGTGGAAATTATGAAATGAATATTAATATATAGCATTTGACTAGAGGAAGAATCTTGAGTCTTTCTCTAATGTTATATTCCAGCCTGGGCTCTTAGTCAGTTGTTAGATTTAAGGCCATAGGCATAGCGACAGCAATGGAGGAAAAGTCACCCAGAAATCTGGTAAGATAATATCCTGGTAACTTCTTAAAGAAGTTACTCTTTCTGAATGGTTCAAGATCCAAATTTGGCAGCATAGTATTATAAATTTTTCATTGTCATATTTGCCTAATTTTGACCAATACACCTTTTTCTTCTCTAATTTTAGAAAATTCTCTACCAATTCTTTAGCAAAAAGATCTACAGCACAGAGTACAGGTCAGCCACAAGTCATCCAGGGAGGTCTTGAATTATTCTTCTTCAAATTGGTCTCCACATGACAGCTTATAACAACCCATCAAATATTTTTTACAAATATTTTTTAAAAAGTCTTCTATACTACCAGAAAGAAAACACTGAATAACATTGGTTTGTGCCTAAATGTTGCAAATATAAAATGGTTTGCACTGTAAATCACATTGGTTTTTCAACAATTTAGCTCAAATTTGTGAATGAAATAAAGCTTATGTTATAGCCACATTATAAGCATTGTTTGTTCTTTTTTTTTCCCCTGAATAGTCAATGAAATGTTAGTTACATTTCTCGTAAGTAGAACATGTAGAATGTATTCTGCTCTACGAGGAGTGTCGTTATAAATAAAACCTATTCAGACATATTGGAGTAACCTGTATCTTTTAATCTGAATAGCCATTTCTTTTTTGAGATCCTATAGGATAGGATTTCCTGGCTGTTAAGTGCCTTTTTATTTCTCTGAGTTGATCTTGGAAATGGAGTGTTTGAGATTTTAGTTTATCTTGATACAAGCCAACCCATTCCCACTTAGAATACTTTGGTTTTATATCTGAGAGCTTAATTACTAGATCCTTGGATAGAAGCTGTGCTACCAAATCCTAAAAAAATGACAAGATAATTCTAAATGAGACTTTATTTAATCTTATTATCTACACATCCCAGAAGTTACTCACTTTACTAGAAATTTTGGACTGGGGAAGGAAAAATTGAAAACTTTAGTGAGTGATATTAATGGGGCATTTTTTTTAAAGATTTTATTTATTTATTTCACAGAGGGAGAGAGATCACAAGGAGGCAGAGAGGCAGGCAGACAGAGAGAGGGGGAAGCAGGCTCCCTGCTGAGCAGGGAGCCCGATATGGGCCTCAATCCCAGGACCCTGAGATCATGACCTGAGCCGAAAGCAGAGGCTTTAACCCACTGAGCCACCCAGGCACCCTAATGGGGCATTTTTCATCATTTTTGTCATCGAATACTGAGCAACTAATATGTTGAAACATTATGGCATATATGGAGAGTGATTCTTATGTTTATGATATAAATATTCCAAATATGAATCATATATTTTATGTTCCTAATTTTTAAAACATGAGTTGATAATAGCACAGATATATTTTGTTTTCATTTCCAGTACAGAATTCCATTCTATAAATATAACTTAAAGAAAGCAATTTACCATTTTAAGCACATGGATGAAAATACTGCCACACAGAGGGATTGGGACTTATTCTGAAAATAAATTACTTCAGTGATGGGGGAGAAAGCCCCCATGAGGAAATCATGAAGTGGAAACGGTCCACACTCTTATACAACGAGAAACCTTTTTAGCATGAGGAAACTGCAATACATGTGGCACTTGTAGGTACATTAAGATAAAACATCCAGGAGCCAGTAAATTTTGTCATGCTGTCAGAGTATTCAGCGGTACATATGAGCTGTCGCACTTCAGTCATCAACATCCAAAAAAGCTTAGCATTTTAGAAAACAACTTTCCATAGAAACAATTCAACTTCATACTAACAGGCATATGGATACTAACAGAATAAGTAAAATAGCAGTTGTCAGTCTCTCAGTCTTTATGATCCTTTTTCAATCTCCTATTTGACCAGAGCCCTGTCATCTCTAGCACCAATACCCTCCTTTTCTTTTTGCGAAGATAGAGAGAAGAAAAGGAAGAAGGGAGAGTGAAAAGTAGACGGAGAAAGTAGACGGAGAAAGGGAATGAATCAGAGAAGCCATGGAATACCAAAGGCAACAGGGCTTTGTGGTTCCCAGAATTCTTCGTGATCATTTTGGTTTCTATTTGCATTGGGTTTTCCAATGGGATTATCTTCCCCTTAAGAAGCAGAAAAGAAAAATACTGAGAAAATATGTGTACTCATCATATTCCCCCGGGATGCCTTAATTTACAGGACATTCTAGAAGCATATAAAACACTGTTTCATATAAAACACTGGCCCAGATGTGATCCTCTGTATGAAAGTCAAAGACTTTGTATGAAAAGTCAAAAGACTCTAGGAATTTTTTAAATTAGGAAAAGAAAACTCTATCAGCTCCTTCACCCCACACCAAAAAGATTCTGACATATGAAATTCTGGTTTCCCTAATGCTTAGAGTTAGTTCAGTTTTGTAATTCCAAATTCAAAACCAGGAAAAATATTAGATTGGTTGAGGTGCATTTGTTAATTCTGTAATTCCTTATATTTTATAGAAATCCATTCTCTATTCTTAAAATATACTGGCATACATTTATATATACTATGCCATAATATACAGCTAAAAATAACTAATGCTTCAGCACTGTACTAGTCATATCTTCCTTCTCTCTTAAGACAAGATTTTTCATACTTATTTACCTTTCATTGCAGTGTACTTTTATAATACTATCATTTTGGGATAAAGCATTCAGATCTGATTCCTCAACAGGAATTCCAACACCAAAAAATTTAAATAATTAAATTAAAATTTAAAAATTTAAAAAAGGAATTCCGATACCATGGTTTTAAAGCCAAAAGCATATTTTGGTTATATATACATATAAATACATTTGGTTTTGGAGTTTTCATTCTGCACTTATAAAAAACTAACACAGTATTCTGCTAGAGAACAGAGAATGATTAAAACCTTTATATATTAATTCACCATTAAAATATATTGATTTATTATGTGTGACTGTGTACCCAGAGATGAGTAAGTCATAGTTCTTATCTTCAAGGAGCATATAGTTTATAGGGAAGAGAGATAAGAAATGTAATTTCTTGCTATTCAAAATGTGCTCTAAAGACTAGCACATGTGCATCATCTGGGAGCTTGTTAACACTGTAGGATTTCAAGACATCCCTTAGACATACTGATTCAGAACATACATTTTCACAAACCCCCCGGTAATCTGTATGTATGCACATTAGAGTTTGAGAAACACGACTTTGATTGGAACCTGAGCAGGATTACTGTCCTAATACCTAGAACAAACATGGAGATGGATGAGTTTGCAAGTGGGAAGGTGTTATGATGGGATGGAAGGATCCTGGTGCCTGCATTTTGTTCTTCAAACAGAGGAAAGGTTGCCAGTCAGGCACCTTTTACTAGCATAAAAATGGAAATGTTTTAAAAGGAATATTTGCTTTTGAATGTTTTTGGTTTACATATTATCTGGAAAAACAGTCATATTACTGTTGACAATATGTCAGTTTGACAGAAATATGATTGTATAAATCCACATCAAAAAAAAGCTTTATTTATTTTTTATTTTATCCATCTTATGGTTTGCTGAGGAATAAGTGACCATGGTGGCTTTTAAGAATGGCTTTGTCCGTTACTGCGTTTCTTCAGTTACCAGTGCAGTGACAACACTGGAAACTTATCTGCCTCAAGATCTCAACCCAGAACACAGCAGTAGAACTCGTTCACATAGGGATGATAATTTGGAAATTGAGACACTTAAATTCATTTTCATGTTGTCTGCAAAGCTTCAAGCAGATAGGGAACAAAGATCACGGCAACACATTTTGATCAAGTCTATTTGTGCACATCAATACCTCAGCCACACTCCCCTCTGCCTCTTTCCATTGCCTTCCATTGCCTCCTCCATTCAGGACACCATGAATACGATGGTGGACAGAGCCTTACAGGGAAGAGGCCATTTTCTCTGCTTTCCCTTTACATGTTATATTAGTGTGTTTGAATGTTACCTCTTTCACATGAAAGACCAAATAAGGATACCTTCCGAAATTTTTTTCTGAATGTGACTCTGTGTGTGTATATGTATGTGTGTATATATCTATATATACACACGTATATATAAATGACATGCAAGAATTGTATATAAGGGCTGACAAAAACGTATAGCATATTAATGTAGGATTCCATGAGTAAGACACAGATACAAAATAAGGGTAAAAAAGAAACCCTTAATTTTTCAAGGTATGTGGAGGTATTAAATTATTTTAAAGTAATTCTTATTAACACTTACCTTATGTTACACCTCAAAAGGCAAAGATAGTTTGTGATATAATACTTATTGCCTAGAGTCAAATTAGAAAAATAAAACATAGTTACAAAGGAAAAGGCCTTATTTCTGGAACTTGATCCAGTTATTTATAATTATTTGATTTCATTAGGCATGGGCATTTTTAACCTCTGCATGTCGTTTTTATTCTTCACATATCAGTTTTCAGGTCTAATCATAGATTATAATTTATTGTCATTGCTTATGTTTCATACAAATTCAACTGAGGCAACTGAGGCAATATCTCTTCCTAGAATGAAAAAATTCAGGAGGAAATGCTTGGACACAAAAACTGACTTTATAAATTAGAAAAAGTAAATGAGTTTTTATATACAATATAAAACTATCTTACAAAGGCCTCAATTGCCTGCCCCAATAAGTTTTAAGTGTCTCAAGTATTTGTAAATAGCCAGTCCGATTAATCCCCCTTCTGAATTACAATCCCATTAGGAACATTTTATAGGATTATTCCAAACAGTAATTTTTATAGTAAATATATGATTAGAGTTATTTAAAATATACAATAGCCTTCATAAATCCTCTTCTGCAACCTCCAGTGACAAATTTATTAAACTTAAAGTCTTTCTATTTATCTCTAGCTGAGAACTGATGCTTGTTCAGCTGGGGTCTAGCCAGCAAAACATAATCCACTTCAGTACTTTACAAGAAAGCAAACTTAATGCAGGGAATCATCAACTGCACAGGTTATGGAATAGCTGAGAACAATAACTGGTAACAATAGGGATAGAGTAACTTATAGATTAACACCATCAGGAATTCACTGACATCCCTAGACTGGGGAATCAAAGAAAAGAAACTGGAAGACTGGACCCAGGATCTGTGTGCCTCTCAGGTTGGATGACAGAACCATGGTGGGCCTGATGGTGACAGCTGGAGTCACAGAAGAGACAAGCCTCTACCACTGAAAGTGCTTAAGGAGAGGATATTGTAGCTGCCTCCCTTATCCTTCCCTCATCTCTCATCTTCACCTCCATGACCAATGTAAACTGGAAGTCAGCTAGCATGTGAGCCAAGAAAATCAGCCTGCAGGGGTCAGAAGGATAAAGAATCGATCTGCCAGCAAACAGGCCTAAGTCCTGAAAAATAATTTTCCAGGCTTTTATAAACAAATGTAAAAACTAAAGTTTTAAAAGCAATTTGTGACAGTGAAGGTAGGAATAAACACGTTGCCCTCAAACTCAGGCATCCTGAGAAATCTAGCACCTACATTTTCACTCATCAAAGAGGGCGGCGAATAGCAAAAGAAATCATAGCTGAAAGAGAATTATATTAATCAAAGCAATTTCTGGTGAAAGGAGGCATGGAAATATCTAAGCAAGTTATAGAAAGAAAGCTACACTCTTCAAACCACTAAACTGAAAACAAAGCTTCAGATGATAACTGAATTTGACAAAGATATTTCAAATTGCTCAGGAAAATCTTTTCTTTACAGTAATGTTTCAGGCTATTTAAAACAGAATCTCAGTCGAGGAACTAAACAAAGATGCTAGGATTGGACATAGAAGACAGATGAGTTTGGCTGTTATCCATATAAGAATAGAAGCCAAAATTATGCTGACTATAAATGGAGCCAAGCGATGTCATATAGATTTGAAAACCATGTTGTGCCAAGGAAGATGTTAATGTTTTTCAATTTTCAGGTTTACTAAGGATCATAAGTTGTTTGATTTCTTAATCTAGTTTACATATCCTAAATATCACTGCAACTTGCAACCCCTCTCCCCCAACTTGTTTTTTAAATTCTAGATTTGACAGTTTGGTCTAGATTCCAAGCCTAACTAAATGGGCGGTGTTTTGGTTCATTCAGATATATCTTATCAATTTGTTTTGCATGACTTATCAGAGGCTATTAACTCTTTGGAATAAAGATAATTTAAAATTATGTATAGCTCTTGCTTAGACTAGCATGCCCTAGAAGGAGATATACTGGGACTTTACTGGAGGTGAAAGTTTCAAAGGATGTTTCCTTGCTTTCTCTTCCTTGTGCCCCATAACTAAGATAAAGAACAAGGACTGTCTTTGCTTAGCATAATGATATAGAGCAACCAGACCAAAGAAATATGTGGTGAAATCATTTGAAAGCATAGAATTTGTGAGCATATTTTTGAACATGTTCAAAAGCTCATGTGCACAAGTATATTTATATATTTGGGGCCTGTTAACATTTCCTAATATTTTAAATCTCTGAACTGATTATTATATTACTTGGTATCCTCAGATAAGGAATGAAGTTTAACCGGAAAAGGAATTTTTCATAAACCTTTTAAAGGTTGCCATTATTTTCTTTGTAAATCTATGAATGATAGCTAAAATAATCAAAATCTTCCAGAAGATAAACCTCATAATGTTAAATGGCATTTGTATATTTGTACCGCTACTTTGTTTCAGAAAGGACTCCCAGAGAGTTGTAAAGGTATATAACACGATGCAAAGTAGCACAAGCTAAAAAGTAGCATAACAAAACTAAGGGGGATTAGAAAAATATGTGTGTGGGTGTGTGTGAGTGTGTACTGTGGTTTGTTTTTATTGTTAACAGGATGCAAAACAACCCAAGCAGTACCATTAAGTGTTCAAGTTATATAAGGCAGTGATATGATAATAAAATGTGCCAACATATTTTGTAAATATTATAGAATAATACACACAAAATATTATTATAATTATCTCATTTGAGCCTATAAACACCCAGAAGAAAGAAAAACATATTGGATTCTATTATTTGTTTCAATGGTTTTAAAATCAGAAAATCTATACCATTTTTCTTAAAATAGACCTTTAAACATCATTTTCCTCTTCCCCAACTCTGTTGTTAACACAACTTTCTTACTATATCACATTTTCATAGAATGAAAGGTACTTTTCAGTGATTCAGTCCCCCAATTCAGGAACCTGGAATCTACCTCAAAGCCTTAAGTCACCATCAGAATCATATCTCCTAATCTCTGCTCCGTATCAACTGTCAGGTGTCTAAACTGCATCAATCTGCATCCGTGGATCCCTCACACAACCTTCTTTTTCTACCTGTGCTTCCAGATCTCAGAATATTGCTGGTAAGATCTGTGGTCCTAGTTTCTTGTCTTGCTTCTCTCTCACCCTGTATATAACTTACACATCAATTTTCCCAGCTCTCCCTTATTGCAGCTTCCAAGCTCCTGTTGAATCTGCTTTGGGTCAACTGTGTGAACAGACACCTGCATTTGACCACTCCCTGTTGAACCACCTGGTTGAGCTGCTCTAATTGCTCATGTTTGCCCTCATCCTTCCAGACCCTCTCAGGATTTCAGTTCATATTTCCTCTCATCTCCCTTGTCATCTCCTTCTAATTAGCATATTTTATTTGAATTCCTCTTCCTTTTTCTATCAGAGTCCTTTCCAAAGTAACCACAATAACCCTACCACACTAACTTCCAAAATACAGGAAAAAAGAAAAGCATCTTCAAAAACAATCTCTTTAACCATTCATTCATTTACTTCCTCTGCTCTGCAAACACAACCTCTGCCTGTGGAGCTCATAGACTGGCAGTGCAAGAAATAATTAGTTTTGATATTATAAAGTTTTATGATGGAAAATGTCTCAAATACTACAGGAGCCCAGAGGAATCTGGAGCAGGGCAGAAGTGCTAATAGTAACTTTGCCAGGAATAGATGACGTTTCAAATAGATCTGGAGGGCTAATCAGGAAATGTGTACAGGGCTTTAGAGGAGAGGGAACAGCAAGGGTACAGGCTTGGAAGGCATGAGACATCTGATATAGAGTGGAGTGTCAAATACCTAGATAGGACCGAAGTGCTAGGCTTCGAATACAAGTGGTGGGAGATGACACTGGTCCCATGGGCCACAGAACCCAGGTGCATCCAAATCCCTGTGTTTTCAAGTGCTCACAACTATTCTCTCAGGAAAGGCTGTTATAATAAACAACTCTACAATAAACGATAACAAATATATAATAATAAATACATAAACTAGTTCTCTGACACAGGATTCTGCACTACCAGATGTTATAATTAAGCAGGCTTTGTAAACCCAACTATCTACAAAGGCTAACATCAATCACGAGCTTTCTATCGGTAGCCCCGTGATACTAATAGGATAAATAGTGTGCTCTGTGAAATCTGGAAATGGATGTACCAGTTAAATATGACTTCCTTTCTTATGTCTATAGATTGATGTCATAGAAAACGCCTACCTAGCACTGCCTGATTGTTTCCTTTCCCAGAAATCCTAGAAATCTGGATGTGAGCTACCCAATGACTTTGAACTTTTTAAACTGGGCCAATACACTGGGACCCAAACAGGTCTGTAGTGCATATATGGCTCTCCAGTAGTCAGTTCACAGCCTCTGTTAGAAGACCAGAAGCCTTTCTTACTTGAGGTAGCCAACGAGCTTAGTCCATAACTGCAATGGATCAAAAACAGCAGGAAAAAAAAAGCATTCTGCTTAAAATCCTTCCATGGCTCTGGATTCTGACTGGTGTGAAATCCAGCATTCTTCATTGCCAGCAAAGCCCTGCATGATCTGGCAACTTCCCAAATCTCCAGCTCCCTGCTGAGGTATCTTCCTCTTTGCTTGCCACAGTCTACCTGCAACACAGTCTACCGCCCAGCTAGTTTCTCAGAAGGGCTAAGCGCCTCCTTCTCAGAGATTTGCACGTTATCACCTTTGCTTAGAAAGTGTCTCCTCTCTTCTCTACTGATAAATTCTTATCCAACATTTTCTTCTCAGATTAAACACCACTTAGGAAAATGACCTCTACAAGATAATATTAAGTCCCCTCTTACACTTCTGCCTCATGTCACTATGCCTTTTTCCTTTATAACTACTCTCTTGTGATTAAATAACTATATGAAGTTATGGTTTATTTGACATTATCTATCCCACTATGCTGTAGCTCTGTGAGGGCAGGGTCTCTCATCACAGAGTAGAGGGCCTTGTGCACAGAAGGCACTCATTATTAGTTGAATAGATGAGTGATTTGTCTGTTCATAAATCCTGTATTACATGTGGCATTTATTGTGAGATTTAAATAAGTTAGTCTATGTAATATGTTAAGCACAGTGCTAGGACTATAGTAGTTGCTCAATTAAATATCAAATGTTCTTAGATGTATATTTTGACTTCCATGGTTAGAAACAGGAAAGAAAAACATAAAACAAAAGCACAATTCATATTTTCTAATGTAGTTTCCCCAGATGTCTTATACTATGTTTTCCAAAAACAGCCCCTGAGGTAAGATTTGGGTGCAAGTAAACTTTGGAGGTAAACCCAGGAAGCATGGTAATGGACTGGGAAGATGAGGCAGGGAAGAGAGGAAAGCCAACAAAAGGCCTGTTAATTAGCAATTCACCACTGGGCTCAATCCTGATGGAGAGCAGGTTAAACATAAAGATCATGTTAAATATAACCTCAGGTTTGCCCCACCAATGAGCAAGAGAGCTGGTTTATTGGTATAAATCTGTTCCTCATTACTTGGGAGTTATTCCTGGGAGCAACTCCTGCCACTAAGAAGTGTCAAAAGAAAATCCTGAGGATCTTCTGATTGACTTTGTCCTGTTTTTTGCTATGATCTCAGAAGGTCTTCCTTTTAAGAATCACATGTGCTTTCTTCATAATAAGTGTTTTTGTTTTGCTAGCATTATCCTAAATTGGTAACGTATTTTGTAAGGAGATTCAGTAATGTGTTGCAAAACAAATGCATGCACTTTGACCCATATAAGTCTACCTCAAGATGCTTTTCCTTAGGCAATAATTATGAATATGTGCAAATATTTTTATTTTACAGATATATTAATTTTTTAGAAATTTAAAGAACATTTCAAAATACGTAGAAAATGAAAGTTAGCAGCACTGCAACAATGGAGTCATAAATGGCATTTATATTAAATATAAAGTATTTTTTAAGACATTTATTTATTTTTGAGAGAGAGAGCGCGTTCGGGGTTTGAACAGAGGGAGAGGGAGAGAGATTCTTAAGTAGACTCTACGCTGCACAAAGAACCCAACATGGGGCTTGATCTCATGATCCTAAGATCACCACCCTGAGATCACAACCTGAGCTGAAACCAAGAGACAGAGTTTTTTTTTTTTTTTTTTGTTTTTTTTTTTTTTAAAGATTTT